>NC_061159.1:58786660-59101660 GCF_022113875.1 Hydra vulgaris | reverse complement strand
TATCTAATAAAGAAAAAAATATATAGCAAAATAAGGACCATTGAGTTAAAGTGTCAGATCTAAAGTGTCAAATGTCATAGTTAGTCCTCTTTAAAGTATTTAAATAACTTCCGTATTTTTTATAATATGTAATTGTATCATCTCCAATTTCTTCAGGGGAACACTTTTGAACATAACCAGCAATATAGACAATAGAATATAAAATTTCTATATTTATGCTATCTTCTAGATCTGCTAAATTGTAAACAATATCAATTTCCCTATCATCTAAATCTACAAGACATAAAAGACAGTCATGGCCATCATTTCCTTCACAGCAATTTTTTCAATAACTGATTTAGCAGTTATAAAATAAGTACCATCTGATCCTTGACGTAATTTTCCAAAGCATTTTTCAATCGGATCCGAAGAAAACCAACCTAAAATAATATATTCATTTCCAATTGATAAAAGATAGCAAGATAAATCAATTAGGCCATGACAGGTATGTGAAAGTGCATTGCTTGTATCTTTTGTAAGCTGGCAAACTCGTTTATCAGATGTTAGTTTCATATTTTCAGCCATTGTTGAAATAGCAAGCAATTTTTTCAAGTTAATGTCATCTGAAGATCTGATTACATTACGGGACTCATCCCTAAATTTAAGATTAGCACCAGGACATTTAACATTCACTATTTTCCAAAAATCTATAATCAACTCCAAAAAAATAATAGTACCCTTGACACTTTCTTGGTCTATTTTAGGATGAGTTTTTAGAGCTGCAACTGTCTTTTCACTGAATACTTGCAAACAAGTACTAACTTTTTGTCGTTCTATTGGTTTATGATTTATTGATGTTTCAGTCAACTTAGATAACTTTAATAATTGGTTTTTTTCAAGTGTATATATGTTAACTAAATCTCTCCAATTTGCAATGTAAGATATTTCATTATAAATAAACTGCAATTGACCTAACTTTTCTGTCAACCAATTATTTCTAATGCATTTTAAAAGATGGACATAAAAAATATAAGTTCATATAAAATATAAGTTCCATTTTGACATAACCAAGGTTTTCCATCTACTGTTTTGAATTTAGAAAAAAAAGCTTTGGTTAACTTTATTACTATCAGTAATAATTGCAACTACTTTACCATTACATATAGAATTTTCTATGGTGTCTACAATTAACTTGCATTGGTCTAGTTGGAAATCTGATGTTAGATTAGTAACTGGTAGAACTCTTGCTAAAAATTCAGGACCACCATAAAGACTTTTGATCATAAATGAAAGTACAGTAGTAGCTAATTTCTCTTAATTATTAACAGCTTTTCCGAAAATATTTCTACTTTAATATAATAAAGCAGCTTTTACATAAACTTCATCTATCAATTTAACACAATTTCTTTTTTTTTCCTCAAGATTTAATAGCACAGACCTTAAAAAAACCAAATCGTAGTGAGAATTTATTTTTGAAGTTATACAAGTTAAAGTTCGAATACTTGGCAAATGATAATCACAACACAATTGATTGTAAGTGGAACAACTTGTTGCAAAATATTCAAGAGCTCTGGTTATTATATCAGGTGAATATTAAGCCAACAGAATGATCTTCCATTACATTTAAATCCTGAAATAATATTTGGGTTTTATGATCCTCATCTTTAACTTTTAGATATCTAAGAGCTTCATTTAAAGCTGACTTTGTATTAAATGAAGTTATTCTGTTTTTCAAAAGAGGTCTAACAGTACATTTTGAACTATACTGAAATGCTTCAAACATTAAACTCTGATTAATTATTAGCAAAAATAGTGGAACCCCACAATTAAAAACTTTAGACTGGATAAAAATAGAATTGTTTTGCTTGTAAGTAATTATATCATTTTCAGTAGATAAGTATTTTTTAATATCTTCAAACTTTAAATGATCAATTATTCTATAATCTTCTAATTCAGCTTTTTCGATACCTCTTTTTGAAGAGGATAAAGTTTTTCTCATTTTTGGTGGTGAGGAGGATAGACAACTTTCAGAGATATTCGGAAACACTGACGAAGGATTAATTGGTCTCAATTTACCACGATATAAAGTAAACTCAACATCTTCTGGCCAATGCAATTTACAAACGACACTATATTTTGTTAAAGTTCAGCGTGAGCGAGGAATACTCATAAACCACTTTTTTTTTCAGATACTTCACGAGGAAATTTGTATACAGATATTTTACAATCTGAAGACTTATAATTTGAGTAACAATTTGGTACGCAGCATTTTTAAGGCATTTTAACATGATGATATTATTAATTCATAAATTATTTATTTTAAATTTCTTTGAAAGCAGCTACAGCTTTTACTGGCCTTCAGTCAAAGAAAACAGTCAAGAAAATTCCTGCACAGTGTTGAGGCCTTCTGTTAAGAAGGCCCTGGTCCAAAGTATATACTCAATAATATACTCAATAATAGAAAATTTGAAAAAATGTTTTGCTAAAAACTAGTTTTATCAGAAACTATAAGTTTTACTTAAAAAAAAAATCAAAAAATATAAAAGCAGTTAATGACAATAGTTTAGGACAACTTTGAGAACTCATAAAAGAACAGTGTAATTTGTATATACTCTGATGTATAAAATGCTCAAATCACACTTTTTCAAACAAAGTAAAAAAAAAAAATTGTTCGATTTTTGCAATAACAAGATCCTGGTTAAATTACAGTCAATGTATGTCAATGCACTGAAGCAACTTTAAATGCTATTTTAGAATGACATTATCAATAATGCTTTGCGCAGAACTACATAAATATTACTAGATCTATACTTAAAATGTGTATCAAAATTGCATAGTACTAGTATATTCTGCACCATTGGATTTTTGAAATGAAGTAAAACAACAGTTTCTTTAATTTATTTTTAAGCCATAATGAAAACATTTAGTTACAAAATAATATTCAATAAAAGTGGATGAATCACTGTTTAAAAAATAATGTTAATATATAAAAACTTGATTTACTATAAATTTATAGGGGTCTAATAAAAAATTTTAATTAATACTTTACAACATTAAATTTAAACTACAACTCACTAAAATTTTGATTATTAAGATTATTAAAATCAATTATTATTAATTATTAAAATTAAATAAGATGAACCCAAAGTTAATTTGAGTGAATTTGAATCCCTCCAACCAGTCTTTTGCCCAGCAATTCTAAAAGCAATGAGAGAAAAAAAAAATCCACCACTATTGTGTTGTGCAAATAAAATTTTTAAATATTACTTTTAGAATGGCTAACAACAGCTGTTTCTAATTAAATGTTTTCTCTTTTTTTTTTTTCTCTTTAAAAGTTCTCTTACAGCTGTCTAATTAAAAAAAAATTGCTAATTATTTTGATGCCTAATTTCTTTTGTGCTGCGCATGAATTTTCCTCACATAAATATGTTTTTTTTAGAGAAAAATCAATTTTCTTTTCTGTGTTTCAAAATCTTTCAATAACTGACTTCCAAAATTCGTTTTTAAATTTATCTAGACCAACAACACCAAACTCATCAGCTTTATCATTAGTGGACATTTCTTTTTGTAAATGAAATTAAGCGCAGGCTCAACATTAGTTTTTAAACCCTTAAAAATCTTTTTCATTAAAGAATATTGTTTTCTATTTTTGCTGTGCATTAATATTTTAACTTATCTGGCAACTACTATATCAAACTTTATTTCTTTATCTGTTAAAAACAATGGCGGTAATTTGCTATTTACTTTAAAATTGTTATATTTGAACTTTGTATAAACAAAAAAAATTATTTCAAATTAGATAATAAAATAATTTTTTATAATAGTGCTAAATGTATGTTCAATATTTGGTGTCCAGCCTTCTTCAGAAAACTTACTTTTAACTACCTTCATAATTAAAAGTACTTACTTCCAAACAGTTGCAATATATTTATGTACATATATTACAAGAAATATATAATATGTAATATGTCGGACTAACAAAAAAGTTTTTCTTTGCATTTATTTTTTTTTTACAAAGAATTTTATTGATGTTGAAATTTATAAACTTAATTTTACTGAATGCTCAGTTTAGGTACATTAGTTAAGGTATTCATACCAGTCAAACATAAATGGATAACATCTGGACATAACACCAGTAAGGAAGTTATTTAGATATTAAAAAAAGCATTTTAGTTTTCTTTATATATTTTCCAAAAAAAAAAGCTTTTAGAAAATTACTAAAATAACTTTAATTTTACCTTAAAAATATTTTTCACAATTTTTTTCTCTCTCTAAAAAATTCTAAAAGATCTTCAAGAACTTTTAAAGTTTTTATTAAATGTTCAAAATTATAAATCGGCAAAATATTAAATTGTATAACTTTTTTCTCAAAAATGAAAAGCATCAGATAAATGGCACAAATCTTAAAAGATTATTTTGTTCTAGGCTGTATAACATGTATTATTTATATACTTCTCAATGTAAATATTTTGCATCATGGTGAAGACATTTTAAAATAAAACATGCTTTATATAATTTTTTTAATTTAGTTAATTAAAACTTTTACTTTAAATGTATTTTTAACACATTTTTTTAAAACTTAATTTATCAATTATAGGCAAATTTAAAGTGAGCATTAAAACACAGTAAAAAAAAAAAGATTTCCAAATAAACTCTGACAATATTTCTATTTATAAACATTCTTTATTTCTTCTTCATATAGGCTAATCTCTTCCTCCATTATAGAGTAAATGCATAATGGAGTAAATGTATAATGGAGTAAATGTATAATGGAGTAAATGTATAATGGAGTAAATTTATAATGGAGTAAATGTATAATGGAGTAAATGTATAATGGAGGAAATGTATAATGGAGGAAATGTATAATGGAGTAAATGTATAATGGAGTAAATAATTCCTCTTCCTCCATTATATACAGTGACTCCCAATAAATAAGACTATTTTTAAAACTAAGGGAAGTTTTTGTATTGAGAAGGTATCTATATTAAAAAGATAAACCCATATTGAATTGATTCTTATTTAAATAACTTTTTTTATCCCACCTAACATTTGATCCAAAAGTGTCTGAGAGCAATTTATTGCCAACCTTATTTTTACTAATTCTGAGGACTACTATACATAAATTATAACATATATATGATATAACACTAAAACATATATATATGATATATATTAGAACTAGATCATTGTTATTGAATGATCTAGTTCTAATATATGATATATATTAGAACTAGATCATTGTTATTTTATTACTTGTTTCAATAAAATACCTTAAAGAATCAATATCAATATCGCGTAATCAACTGATCACGGGTTTGAAGTTTGTTTGCCAGTGTTGCTTTGGTAATAATTTTTGTATCAAAATTCATGAGAACTTGTATTTTATTTTTAAAAAGGATTTGCAATTTGGAATAGTAAATTTATATAATAACTGAGAGTTAAATGATCAACTCCTGTAGTTTAATTGAAATTCTCATAAAGCATGAAATAATACTAGTTATTTAATATTTCACAAAAAGCCTTTCATGGCTTTTGTTCTGTGTTAAAAATTTTTTTTTTAATATATTCACAAATTTACATTTTCATTTTTTGTCTTATCGATATCAAACAGAATATCATTATCAATAACATATTAATTTTTTGTCTTATATAATCATTATACAAGCATTACTGATATAAATCAGAACACAAGTACAATTTATATACCACACAAATTTATAACAGTATAACAAGAGTTAATATATCTCTCAGATTTCTTGAAGTTTTTGCAAACATTTAGGCAACTTCACCCACAATATATTTGGACAAACATTCCGTAAAAATCTTTTAAATGTTTTTTTCTTTAACATTAAAATTGATCAACACATTGAGTATAATTAAAAAAACATAAACAAAAAAATAATAATAAAACATGATTAAACTTAAAATAAATTAGTCCATTTGAATCACAGTTTTTTTTATTTTCAAAGAAAATTTACTTATAATTTAATTTAAATATATAAAATGTTTTTTTAATTGTTTAGCAAGAAAAAACATTATCAAATAATCTACCTATTTAACCTTTTGAAAAACATTTAATTTGAAAACAAACCTTCATCTGAGTATTTGGAAGACATTTCTGGAAACCGAATATCGTAACATATCCCAAGTCCAACTTTTAATGTATCTTAAAAAAATTAAAATGCAATTTAATACACAAATAATTCAACATGTTGAATAATCTTTATGACACTTAATATATGATATATAAATGTATATATATATATATATATATATATATATATATATATATATATATATATATATATATATATATATATATATATATATATATATATATATTATTATTATTTAAAATGTATACATATACATATATATATATATATATATATATATATATATATTAATATAAAAAATATAAATCTTCATGACACTTAATATATGATATATAAATATATTAAATATAATTGATATACAATATTAACTTGTACTTTAATGTCAGATGAGTTAATAAAATTGAAAATGAAAAAGATTCAAAATGACTTGAATTTATTCTACACAAATTAAAAAAACCTTTTATAACTATTTACTTGATTATCTATTAAGCCATATACTATGAACTATAATGACTGCCAGGTTTTAAGTCTAAACTTTTTTTTGTTATTAAAAAATAACATAAACAATGTAGTTAGAACGAAAAAATTTTGTACATGGTTTTAATTACTGAAGTTATATTTCACATTAATTTGAAAAGAAACAAAATTTATTACACTCCTCATTTTACTCTGTACATGTTCTCATATTAAAATCCCATTAAAAAACGTTTGTAAATTAATTCTATAACAGATTACATAGCAAAAAAATGCAGGTATAGAAAAAACAACATAATGCAATCAAAATTCATTTAATGTAAATAAATATCTAAATATTTTGAATACAAAAATAGCATATATTTTTTAGATATATAATACAATAGCATTATATTTTATCAATGCTTAATCAATAGTATCTTTTATGCTATTAAATTACTTTAGAAACAATTTTGACGCAATTCAGCAATAATAAACTTGTTAACTATTTATCAGATGCTGAAAAATCTATGTAGGGGAAGTTCATGTACCTAGGGGAAGTTCATGTACCTAGGAACACCCCACTTTATTTGAAAACTATAAAGTTTTAAGTTATGCTTCTCAGTCAGTTGATTAGTTATAAAATGTTTATTTTTTAATCTTATTTTGATTTTGAGAGAGGGTTGGCAAGTTATAATTGGAAAATGCTTTAAATTCTTTAAATTCTTTAAATTCTTGTATATTATATTGTTTGTTACTTAAGTAAAAAATAGGATGTTTAACAAGTTTCCAATCAATCCGGGTTAGTTAATAGATAACATTTATTATGAGGCCATCAAGTTTTGTACCTAGGCTCATAAGTGCGTAAAGAATTTGTTTGATAACAAGGTAGATTTGTGAATATTGATTGATGCAGAGTTTTTTTCCTCATGGTTGTTTTGGAATCACCATCTTACGCTTAAACTTATTTGTCAATTTTGCTCAGAACTATTAGCCTATTGTTATTTATTTAAGTGTTGCAACCAAGCAATACTAAACAAAGTTGTTAAAAACAATCTAAGATTAGATAAATTTTTAATCAAATTTATGTATATTTTTTCTTCTTCAATTTATTATGGATTTAAACCTAATTTTGAAAGAGCAGCTTTAGTTACAATTAAAAAAGAGTTTATTGTGCCTAGGGAAATTACTTTCTAAACTCTTTTACATGACCAACTTTTATAACTTTTATAAGCTCCATAATTGCTTTTAAAGGGACCACCAAGTCCCGAGACATGTTGTGTTCATATTAAAGAGAGTTTAAAAAAAAAAATGTCTGAGCAAATTTTTTTTGATTAAAACTAATTAATAAATGTATACCAATAAAAATAAATCTTGTTGTTTTAGTCAAAGCTTGTCTTCTCCATTTTCTGCGGTATTCAGAGTCTTTAAAATAAACGCAATTTTCCAACGCATTATACAGACTTGATAACTTATTCAAGTGCGTTTAATTCATAGAAGTTTTAGTACATTTTAGTCATTGAAAACATTCTAGAAAAAAAAATTAGTAAAATTTTACAATTAAATTTTACTAAAATAGCTAACTATAGTTAATATACACAACACGTCTTTTTAATATGAAGACAACATGTCTCGGGACTTTAAAGACACCTGATTAAGACTACTACAATAACCTTTTTTGTCTGTAGTCCCAGCAAAAAAAAAACCAATGCTTTTCTTTGCGTAGCAATCTAGATCTTTTATCACCATTAATTATCCTCTTAAAACATTTTTCCTTTCCCATTTTGATTTTTAGGATACCTGAAACAATTTGTTCTACACTTGCTGATCTTTATGCATATGCTGCATTAACTAAATTTTTTAGAACATACCCACAAAAGTGAATTATGCCTCACTAATGAATAATCATGGAATTTATAACATTAATTTATAATCATATTTATAATAAATAACTTCAGGATGGTTTGCTAAATTCTGATTATTCTGAAAAAAAAGTTTTTTAATTAAATTAGTTATTTAATTTGCTGACAACACTTTAGTCATTGTGCATCAAAGATTATATTTAAAAAGAAAAAAAGAGCAGTTTTAGAGTGACAAGCTGAAGATTCTATGATGAAAACGGAAGATACTTTTAATTAAAAATAAGTCCAATTTTTTTATTTTCATACACATTTCCACTTCACAGGAGGTTTTTACTAACCAAATATTTATTATTATAAAGTCATAATATTTTATTATTATCATAATATTATCATTTTTTAAAGATATTGTCATGCAAGAATTGAAGAAAAAACATGAAAATTTATGTAAGTTTAAAAAAGGTTATGGGAGTATTGTGTAATAGTTTATTGTATTCCTATCAATTTTATGGTACGCACATGGTTTGAAATAGAACTAAAACTATTACTTGTATTTCAATCAACTTACAATTTGTTATAATTTTAAATTAATTTATATATTATTAAATTTTCATAACTTTTTTTATCCCTAATAAATACATTTTTCAAACTTAAAACAAAATGAAATTAGCCTATTCAGTTATACAAGTTCTTGTGAAAATATTATCTGTTATTTTTTTAAAAATTGTGGCCTGCATATTGATGGAGCAAGAAGTGTAAATTCAAACAAACATGGGATTTTCAGTGGACTGAGAGTAGAAATTTTACTTTATTTCTATGTCAGAAACTAGAAGTCAAAATAAGAAGGGCTTAACATGATCATACAGAGAACCAAAACCACATAATGTATATAGGAGCTTTTATCTTTTGACTTAAGAAAATTAAATACAGATTTGTGCATAATTCTAACCAGTACCCCTAAAAATGCCACAATTCCAGTTGTTGATAAAACAGGAAATGCAGCAATAAAAGACCTCATGACAAAACAATTGCACACATTGAAACATTTATCCCTTTATACTACACTAAAGAAGCATGCTCGAAATGTGCAATACCTATCATGAGATGTAAGTTGTCCTTATGCATGATGATTTTTATTGTCCTAATGCATAAAGACTTTTTTAAGAAATCCTGGAAAGCAAGGCAATAGTTTCTTATGATTTGTATAAGTGCATTGTTAAGGAGCAACATGTATTTGCACAGTTTAATAACATGAAAAATGCAAAGGATTAACCTTAAATTAATTAAATTATGCAAAAAAAAAAAAAAAAAAAAAAAACCTGACTGTCATCACTGTTTGCAATTAATTACAAATCAATTATTTATAGAAGCAAGAGCAGTTTGTACAAATTTTTTGAGAAAATGTCAGGAGACACAGTTTGCTTTTGTTCTGGAATGCAGAAAAAATTCATGCACAGAGATGTAATACATTCTAAAATTTATACTTATAAAAAGTTTTATTTATAAAGCTAATCATAAAACATTTTCTCCAGTTGGCAAAAAAAATAATAATGTTGTCACTTATTGCAATTAAGGTTAGCAGGACAGAATAAATAATTTAAAAAATATTTTCTTTACAACTAAATTAATTTTTTTTTTTTTTGAGGAATAATCATTAACCATGATCATATTTGTTACCAATGGTAACAATTTTTTTTTTGGTAGAAAAATACCAATAATAATTATAACTTTTTAGCATATTTTGAACATATTTCAAGAGCAGCCATGATAAATATTCCAACAACTTTCATGTCTGTAAATTGAATTTTATTGTCTCGAATCCTAATTTTGCTGTTTATTCCACTCTTCCTTAAACCACAAGCTTTATCTAAATTTTCTATATTTTTAACACTCTTTTAGCATAGGTAGGTCTTAAAAACAAAGAACTTGTCCATTATCCAACAATTTATGCAAATCGCACAATTCTTATATCAGAAAATGTAAAAAGTATAATCATCTTAATGTATGCATCTATCATAGTCTGAAATAAAGATACAATAAATAAAGAAATATAACAAGCACCAAAAGATTATCTAGCTGATAAAGTATTTAACAAAAGAGAGAGACTTCATGAGTTAATAACATCATTACTGTTACTAGTAAAATAAGTCAAAAATTTTTTTTTTTTTTGCATCTACATAAAATGTTTCTAATAAGGAGAGTTTACTTCAAAAGATTTTACAAAAAAATAAAAGATTACAATCTGATATTTTTTGTTTTTTAGTCCACTAAACTTTTAAAAAAAAGTTAAATTAAAAATTAAAACAAAGTTAGTATCAAATAAAATAGAACAAAAGTTAAAAACAGCTTTCTAAAAAATTTTAAAAGTTGATTCAGCAAATAGTAACTTTAAACAAAGCTTTTATCAGATTAAAAGATAGTTGGCCATATGCAAATCAACAAAATAAATTTTTTTTTTTCAAAATTCAAGTACCACAAAATTTTAATAAATAAAATTTATATAATAGTGTTTTGTATAGATTTATGGAGAAAGCATCAACTGACAAGATAAGTATAACTAAATTTATATATATATAAAAGACAAAGATAAGTATAACTAAATTTATATATAAAATTGATCTACTAAATATTTTGGTTGGGGTAGAAACATTATATAAATATACAGAGAATTGGCAATAGATTAGAAATGTAAAGTTTGTGATTCATGATTGCTACTGTAATAGTTTAAAATTCTTCCAACAATCCTGCAAGTCTTAGAGTTAATTATAAGTATAAAAAACTACATTAAAAAAACTTAATGATGTTAATTGTGCAACAACAACAAAAAAAGAAAATTTTAAATGGTCAGCAAGATTATTTATTGGTCAACAAAGTTTTTAATAAATAAACTATTTATTGTATAAATTATAACAATGTATAAATTTATAACAAAAAAAAACTTTTTTACCAACATTAAATACTGTCAACTTGTTGCCAGGACTCAAAACATCTGATTCTTTAAACTTGATACCCCCTGGAACATCAACATCAAACAAATGCACCTAAAACAAACTTAATTTAGTTTTTAAATTATTTTTATATTTACATAAAACTAATTGTAGTTTTTATTTTATCTTAATTGCAGTTTTAATAAAAAATTAAAATTAAAACTTTTTTTTATGACATTTGTTAATTTTGAAAGTTAAAATAATAAAACATTTGTTTTATAACAAAACTATTGTTTTACAATTCTCATTTTCATTCTTATTTAACTTGAGACATTAAATAAAACATAAAAAATTAAATTACGAAGATTTTCGTATAACAAAAAATGACTTAGGTATAAATATTTAGGTCAAATAACAAAAACAACTAGCAAAATATTAACTTGCTCTAAATTAGATTTCTTCTAATAAAGAAAAAATATATACATCTAGAATGGAATTTCTGCTTGCATAATGGATCACATATTTGCATGAAAGTAACTGCTAAAATATTTTTCAAAGATAAAAATTTCAATTTTTACTGCAAGCAATATTTGTGAATAATATAACAAAACAAAAAACTCCTTTATCCATAGTTTAGTGATCAGAATGCACTGAGTGTAAAAAAAGAAAAGGTTCATTAAAGCTTTTTTCTAATTCTAAGAACCTAATTTCTGAGAGATTTTGTAACTTGGAAATAATGGATCTTTGTGTCAGGCACCAACTTTTGATTTCTTGCAATTATAAAAAGATGTGTGTTTTCAAGAGAGTTGATCAAATGAAAACGAGAAAAAGATTTGATTAGAAATAGTAAATGCAACAGAAGGTGAAAACCATGGAAACGATCGGTAGAGTGAGGCCTGATTTAAAATTAACAAGGAAAAAGGTTCCAAACCTCATTTGATCAAAAATAAGATTGAAAAGAGAATGAAAATGAAAGTGAAATAAGAATGAAGTTTTGAAAAGAGAATGAAAGTGAAAGAAAAGTATTGTTTAATATTGTTTTGAAAAGCAGGGTACAATAAAAAGAAAAAAAAACTGATTAAAATAAGTGAATCATTATGAATCAAATAATAATAGCCATCAACGCTGAAATTCAACTCTCACCAGAAGCAATAAGATCTTGATAATTTTTTCAGAGAAAAGATTTTTATCAAAATTATAAATAATTAACTATAATTATAAAGAGTGCATGACACCCCTAGCAACAAGCTATGCAGTTACCTAAAAAACCACTTAACCCAAAGTCATAACAAAAAATATATTATGTAGCCTCTACAATGCATGCCAAGAGCTACACCACCCATGTGCAACACTCCACTGTTAATATCTAGATATTTTACAGCAGTTAATAACAGCCTTTCTGAGATTAATTGAAGTTATTGAAATTATTGGAAATTATTGAATTTATTGAATTTCTGATTAATGAAGATTATTGATTAAATTCAATTACGTAAAACTAATAATTTGGGATATTTTTCCCATTTCCCTTAATGCATTTTTATGAAAACTGAAGTTATTAAGCAACTCTATATTAGTATTTAGGATTTTTTCACATAAATTTCTGACACTTATAAATAGTAAGATTTAAGAAAGACTTAAGATAAAAAGTTTCCCTCTTTCTGTTATCTGTTATAAAATGTTATATAATGAGGGTTCAGCTCTGATTTAAGACTTGAATAAAATTAAATAAGTCTAAAAGTGAAGGTGGAGTACTAGAATCATTAGCCTGCTCTGCTCATATTGCCTGCCCTGGCCATATTTGTGACAAACTTCCGTAAGGAAGGTGGTATAAATCTTCCTAGTTAAACGCTCTATGGCAGAAAAAACCTTGTTAACATAGCTAGTTAAAAGCTTTACAATAACTTACAATAAATATATTTACACTGTTTCATTAATAATGAGATATTACCCTAAAAAACTGTAAGAGAACAAACATTAACCCAAACAACTACACAGTAGGGGTGGGAATTTTTTTTAAGTGACAGCCCTATAACTATTGGTGGAGTAATTACCTAAAACTGGAAAAACACTCTATTTTAAAGCGCAAATCTATTTTAAAGTATTGTCAAAAGTTTAAAAAATTTCCTTAAATAAAGTATAATGTTAATATATATATAATATATTTATATATTATTAAATATATATATATATATATATATATATATATATATATATATATATATATATATATATATATATATATATATATATATATATATATATATATATTTAAATATATTTTAGATTTATAAGACATCAGAGAATAATTTAATTCAATGAATTGATTGCCCTTTAAATATTTCAAAGCCATGAAATTGCTTATATGGAAATTTGATTAAGAATCCACTGAAATTTAAAATCAAGCCCTATAACTATTCATGATATCTGCTTTGTCTTTTTAATAATAATAATTTATTATTATTATTAAAAAGACAAAGCAGATATCATGAAGAAATTAATTCTGTTTAGAATTCGGTAACATTCCTAGATCAAGTGATGTTATTAAAGAAATCTCAATTGAAGTTTGTCGATTATGGAAGAAATTGACGATACCATGTTTTACGGAGAAATCTGTGCAAAGAAAAGTAAAGTCTGCTATTCAAAATTATAAACTTGTTATTAAAGTAACAGAAAGTAAAAATAAGAAGACAAGTATTATAAATAGCTGGGATAAACTATTTGACTTTGTCAAAAAATGAAAAAAAAATCTTTGGTTAAACTTAAAAATCTGGAAGATAAACTCTTTTATGAAATTCAGAAACCTTCCAATGGGTACAAAGGTAGCATTGTGACAGAGCCTATTACAACACATCTGCAAGACCTGCCACCTAAAAGAAAAGAACTTGTACGGCAAAGATTGCAGAAGCTGTACTCAATGCAGTTAGTGAGAGATCAATTTGCAGATCCACAGTCCAAAAAGCATCTACAACACTTGTGCATAAATAAGCTTGATTCGTTCTTATATTGACTCTATTGAAGAAAAGTGGTGCTTACATTATAATGGTAAGAGCATAGACAAACAATATTATTATAGCACTTGCATTTCGAGCGAATCTAATTTTTTTAAAAATTAGAGAAAGGCAACTCTTTCTATTTATAAAATATTACACAATATTATTTTGGAATTTGATTTATTAAATAAAATTTCTGTTGTAATATGTGACGCCACTGTAGTAAATATAGGTCCTAAAAATGGAGTAATAAAACATTTGATAAAAATTATTCCCAATTTAGTGCATCATCCTTGTCGGCTTCATGTACTCAACCTGATTCTTAGGCATTTTATGAACTCAAAGTTTGATTCCTTATTAACATTGCTTTTAATTCATTAATAAGTTGATTAGTAACTACCATCATTTAATTAAAAAATATAAGCCTAACAGGTCAGTTATTTAAAAAAAAATATGGCAGGTATGATTATACGGAGCTGGATTTGTTATGTAAAAGATACAAGTCTTATCAAGACACAATAAATTTACAGACGATTCATTTTTCTAAACCAGAGCCTATTTCAAATGTACTATGGAACTCAAGAGCTATTGCTTGAAGTATTTGAGTTTGACTCAGACACAAAAAGAATCAATAATAAGTGCAATTTTATTGTAGATCACTAGGTTCTTGACCATGGTTCTTTTGTAGAAAAAATTTTGATGATATAACAATTGGAAAGACAATGTGATAGTTGGAATGATTGTCCATTATATATTGATTAGACAAATTAAGCGTACGAAAGGTCACTTGCGAAAGTTAAATTATTTCTTCAAAGAAAAGTCATCAACTTTAAGGCCAAATTTCTGAGATACTGTAATAAATTTTGACCTGCCTATGTGTGTTATTGTAATAAAAAAATTTAGTGTTTAAACTATATTTATTTCCAAGACTCATAAATAAAAATTTAGAACTCAACAAAAAATTATTTACCTAAGTTACATAGAGTTTTATGGGTAGTTTGTAAGAATGAAGACTAGCCATGCTAGATAATTTGCAGGACCTGCAAACTTGTAGGCCTTTTTTTCAAATACAAGGACTTTATTTTTAGTAATATACCTAGTAATGGAATGATTTTAAGATTTTCACGCCCAAATGACAGGTTAGGGGAAGGCTCTTACCCTCTAGCCACAGCAACACTCCTAAGGTATTTTCAGCCCTATGTAAATTTTTTATTTTATTTTAAACTAATATTTTAGTTTATTCCTTTTTTAAACTTTTCTATCTGTTAAAATCATTTGTTTTAAAAACAAGACTTTTCTATCTTTTAAGGTCATTCGTTTTAAAAACAAGATTTTTCTATCTGTTAAGATCATTCGTTTTAAAAACAAGACTTTTCTATCTATTGCAACAATATTTTTGGAAAAAATCTATTATTTCAAAAAAATATTTGAAAAAAGTTTTCTTCTTTTGAAACTGTTATGGTTAAAATTATTTTTAAAATACTTTTTTTATTATTTCTCCACCAGTAGTATTAAGGCAAATTGATTTAAAAAAAAAACTGTAAAAAACTCCCACCCTTACTACTCAGGTCTTACGCTAACAACCAACCTCCATAATATTATGACAACCAAAGTAGTAAAAAAATAATTTAAAATATTTATAACAAACCAAATAAGACCCTAAGTTTCAGTTAGTACTTGATTGGAGTTTTAGTTATAACTGCATTTAGTTATAATAGCAAAAAAACTGCATTGGATTTTATACTATGTTTGTAAGATTTTGGCTTACAAACAAAGTATAAAATAAATGATGCATTTACAAATTAAAAACAGTCAGATATGACCTTTAACAAATGTTTTTACTTCAAACTGTTACAAAATTATATTTAAAATTAGGAGCAATAACCAAAAAATGAGGATAAAATGTGACACATGATTTTTGCTGACTTCAAATATTTTTAGGTTGAAATTGCTGAATGCTGACCCTAATTCCGAGAGCAGTGTGTGTGTGTGTGTGTGTGTTGTGTGTGTGTGTGTGTGTGTGTTGTGTGTGTGTGTGTGTTTATATATATATATATATATATATATATATATATATATATATATATATATATATATATATATATATATATATATATATATGATTTATATATTTTTGATTATTAAATAATATATATATATATATATATATATATATATATATATATTATATATATATATATATATATATATATATATATATATATATATATATATATATATATATATATATATATATATATATATATATATTAAAAAATAGTTCTAGAAAATAAGTCATTTTATAGTAAACATAAAACAATCAATTAATTTAAAAAATGTTTTACTTTTCGATGTTTAGCAACCAGATCTCCATTAGGCCCATAAACTAAAGATGTGTTGTATAAATGATCATGGTCTCTTTCAGGTATAGAACCCCCACATAAATATACGGAATGATCTTTAGCCATAGTAGATAGCATTTGACTGGTTTCACCAGGAACCATTTCAGCATATGATGGAAAGTGTTGTATCCCATAGGGAGAGTTAAAACATTCCTAAATTTTAAAGACAATATTAAATATATTCGTTTTTTTTAATAGTTTATTATTTTTATTATTAATATTGTTATTACTATTATTATTGTTATTATTAATATTATTATTGTTATTATTATTACTATTAATTAATTAATATTAATGGTATTATTATTATTAAAAAATGTAAACTTATATGAAAAAAACTTTTTATTTAAATATTCATTTAAGTAAACATTTTAAGTATATTTAACTTTTTTTTTATACAAAGATTTTAAATACTCACTAATATCAAAATAAAACTTGATTTATGACTTATTATAAGATCAACTTATTGAAACAAATTTACTTCGAACAAATGGCTGCAAGCAACACATTCCAGTAATATTGCATATTTGAAAGCAATAACTTGGGAGTTAACAGAAAACAAAGAAGATAGTTATAGAACAAGAAGGTTGAAAAAAGACTTTAAAATGTATGAGTCAAGAAACATGAGATGATGGGAGAGAATTCCAAAGTACCAGTACCCAAGGAAATAATACTGATTAAATAAAAATTTTTGAACATGAGGAAACAGTTACAGTAAAAGGATGCAAATTAGCCAAAGGAAATGCAAGTCATGCAAAAAATAAGTTTTGGTTGATAAAACAAGTGATTATAATTTGCTTCGACAGTGAGTATGTTAGAATAGAAAAGAGGTAATAATTGGTGTGATACAAAACCTTTTTACAATGGTTTCTAACAATAGTAAAAATTGTTTTGAATTACATTCAACTTATTTTTTCCACGAGCAGCCTTGTTGATCAAGGTTTGTGTTTCGGAGTTATAGAACTGAGAGAGGGTTGTAACAACAACTAAAGAAGCCTTCTTGACTGTAGTGGTCTACCCAACCTAAGGGAGATAAATTAATACTTACAAAAAAAAAAAAGCTCTCTTCTTGCAGTGTATCAGGTAATATCTATAAGATAATTGAATCCTTCCTTAACCATCGCTCATAAAAAAAAAAATCAACCAAATAAAAACTTTTATTAGTTAAAATAAAATTAATGATGGACCATTAATAACATTTTAGAGATGCAAAATATTTCTTATAAAGCATGTATTTCTTTAAGTGCCTGAAGTTTTTAGTATTATTTTAATATCCACTATATTTTTCTAGATGCTTTTTTACTTCAATTAAAATTTGGAATTACTTATTTTGTTTGAACAAAGAATGAATCATAAAAGTTATAAGTGCGTTTTAAAAGTAATAACACTAATATAATCTTACTAATTTTATAATGCAGTTAGTGACTAGAGTGTTATTACTTTTGTAGACATAAGTTTGTTGTTTTGTTTTGTTTTTTACAACTTTTTTGCTGACAAATATAAGTTAATTTGCCTGTTAGACAACAAAGTACACATTTTTTCATAAACTAAAATTTTGATGACTAGATATTTTTCCAGGTATTGAAAATCGTGATCGCTTAATTCAACCCTTTTCAAATACATTACAAAATTTGCATATACAAAGGTAGCATCTCTTTCTTGTGTCTGACCAAAAATGCATTAATGTGCATGATGTATAGGAGCCTGATATTGAATTTCTAGGTTTCAGTGAACCATGCATATAAAAAAATATTTAGGTATCAGTGAAAAGTTAGAGAATGAAGTAGCACAAAATTGAAATAATAAACAACAAGAGAAAGCATAAGAGAAAAAAACATGCTGAATCAAAAGTATTGGAGAAGTAGAATAATCCAAAACTGCCCAAGCTCTACAAACATTAAAAACAATAAAATGGTAAATATGGTAAATAATATTAATTCTATTACTTATATGTTATCATATTATGCGTAAATAAGGAAAAGAATAAAATAAAGTGATTAATTTAACAAACTTTAAAACTTTCTTGATGTAAACAGATTGTTCTTTACTGATTGTAACTATTTCAAAATATGTTACAATGTATAAAAATATAATAATGCACCTCCATCATGTTTTTAAATTTTTGCCTTTTTGTTTACATTTATATTCAATAATGATTATAACTAACTGCAAATGATAATAGTCAATTTATCTTTACATGCCCGCAAACAATTTATGTTAATAAAACAGAGATTAATGTTTATATATTACCAGAACTATATAAATATTATTTACGCATTATAGTATTTTGTAATAATGTTAGATTAAATTAGACAAATATACATTCACACGTTATTATTAAAATTTGAATATTGAATATATGAAATATTTAACCGGAAGACAAATCAGTCGAGCATTCTTTGATGCTGCTTGTTTTATGAGTTCTTGAGCATGTGCAATATTGTTTGCCTTATCAGTTCCTACTTTCATTTGAATCATTGCTACCTTTATTTCTAAAAACCATTAAAAACAATTCCTTTAAAAAACTAATCACATTTTTATTAAATTGTCAACAGTTTTTACAATATTTTTTCTGTGATTTTTTACACATATTTGCTGAAAAGTAACTGCAAAAATTTTTTAGGAAAATTACAGTCATAAATTGTTTAAAATCATTTTATTGTGAGGTTAAAATCACTTAAAATCGTGTTTAAAAAAACTTATTAACTTACTATGCATTGCTTTCATGCTTGGAGTTTAGAAAAGTTTACACTTATAAAATCTCAGTAAGAAAAGTTTGTACTTTCAAACAACAAGTTGTAAAATAATTTTCGAAGATTGCTTTTCAAGAAAGAATTTCCGAACTATCTTGGGGGCTGTTCATATGGATAAAAAGCACACCGGTGAGAATTTTAATTCTTGTTTACAAATTAAATGGGTATAGAACATTTTGATCGTTCAAGACATTTTAAAGTCCCGCGATAACTGTTTACATACTTGGTCGAACAATTCAAACTTAAAAATAGACAACATGAGGATCCAATTTCATAACAAAGCTGTCCAATCTAAACAAAGTATAGTTCCTTAAATAATTCTTATCCTATTTGACCGAAATCTCGATCAGTTGTTATTAGAATTTTCCTGTTTAAAAATGTAATAATGCAAGCACTGTAAATCACATACTATAAATATTTTTACAAGGTCATAGTATAAAGCAAAACAAAAATAGTCAAATATTTAAAAAAAAGAAAAAAGATTATTCGGAATATTTTCTTTAAGTGTTTAAATGTTCCTTTGTATTCCATCATTCTAATGAGGGTTTCAAAGTTCTCACAATATCTTTTAGGATTTTTTCACTCAAACTCTCCTAGGAAATTATCTTTTTAACATTTTTAAAATTTATAAAACTTGTTCCACAACTACGTCATACCTACTTGACATGATCTACAAAAGAGTTTTATCGTTCAATTGAGATATTGAGATCCAATAATACCATGCGTTGTTTTGTGGTTCAAAATACTAATAAATAAGTTCAATTTGTTTTTTGTACACATTTAGAAATGTCTTTAATGCACTCTTTACAATTCTGGCTAGCTTTTGAATTGTCACATCATCATTTTTATAAAGTTATAGTCCGTAAATTAATGTATTGCCGAGATTTAATATAAATGAGTAGATATTGATAGAAATAAATAGATCTTGGATGGGCTAATCCGAGTTCAGATCTAATAAGATTTTGGGTTGTTGCTCGTTAAATTAATACTTTATCTGAAAGGTTCACTCGATTAAGTGACGCAAAAACAGAATGTTCTGTATCCCATGTAAAACTCAAGAGTTTATACTGTCCCAATGCGGACAACATTGTGGCTGTTTTGTAATTTTAAAAAATAGATATTATGGGATACATATTAAAGCCAGACTTTAAAATTTTGATGTATTAACTGATTTATAAAGACTCATAAAGTTTTGTAATAGCAATTGAGTTTTTATTTAACTATACTTTATAAAGATCATTTATAAACATACTTTATAAACATTAATTTATAAACATCAAAAAATTTATAAACTTCATTAAATTTGAGCTCTGTTTCATGAAACGATGTTGATGTTAAAATTTTGCAGGCAGGATTTTGATTGTTTTTTTTAACCCGATATTTTTTTATTATAGATATTAACAGCCCATTTGTTTAATTTAAAACCATGATAAATATATACAAAACTAAAGAAGCTAATAAAGTCTGACATCTACAATTGTTTGACTCTATTACATTGACTTCAAACAATTTTCATTCCCATTTCAAATTTTAGCATATTTTTTTATTTGGTTTTTAACTCCTTTAATTTTTCTGGCTAGACTAATAAATGTCGAATATTTTATTGTTTGCAAAATTAAAAACAAAAAATATGCGCATATAACGAGTTCAGACTTTGAGTGATCTCTTTATTTGGATCGTTAGGCGAAAAGTCAACGGATTTCTAATTTTTTTGAATTTTCTTTATTAACTTGGTATAAAACATAACTAATCATAAAAACTAAATATAATTGTCGCCTTATTTCACCCTGGTTAAATTTACTTTTTAAAATTGAACTGTTTTTTATATTTTGGGTCCTTTTGAGAAAAATTTTGTTTATCTGACACTTTTAAAAGTACGTAAATACATATAAGACTATACAAAAAAATTCAATAAAAATTAGGCTTTAATTTAATTAAAAAACTTCAATAAAAATTAAGCTTTAAATGTTATATAAAACAGCTTAATAAAACAGCTTTGCGTCAAGTATAAACCAACAAGCTAAAGGGGCATCCATAAAGTACGTACGCAGAAAAACCACTAATTTTGGATCCCCCTCCTTCCTTGTACGCAACTGTATATCATCCAACTATATAAGACACACGCAAAAAGAAAAAAATTATATATATATATATATATATATATATATATATATATATATATATATATATATATATATATATATATATATATATATATATATATATATATATATATATATATATATATATATATATATATATATATATATATATATATATATATATATATATATATATATATATATATATATATATATATATATATATATATATATATATATATATATATATATATATATATATATATATATATATATATAGGCAAGACTAATAATAAATAAAATTAAAGATCCTAATATCTTAATCATCTTGCACATTATTTTCCAACGGATCATTTTATAAAAAAGTTCCAACGAATCATTTTATAAATTAAAAGTGAGAACAAATGTATAGCCTTTTTCTAGCAAACCAACAATATCATGAAAGGTTTGTTTGGTTAATGTAAATTATTTAATTGTTGAACAAATCTCAATCCAACTTGCAACCTCTCTGCGACAAATATATTTTAAAAACAACAAATTAACAATGCAGCAGTCGTTTTTTACCAAGTGTTACTAATCTAAATTTGACCACTTGTTTTTATTTTCAAGATAACCCGGAAATCTAATTTTCCTAGCTTTTTCAAGTTCCCGTATTACAACTTTTGATAAATGTTAGGACATAAATATAATGTAACTGGACATCAACTTTGTCTTTGAAAAATTCCAATAAAATAAAAAGAAAAAAAAAATGTACATTTATATACTTTTTTCCATTCAACAACTTATTTATTTAGTATTATTTATTCACTTTTTATTAAGTATACTATAAGTAAATTAATGGAATAGTGGTGTAGTGATAGAGCACTCACTTCATAAGTTTTACGTTTGATCTCCACCACGTCCCTGGCAATACCGCGTTCAACTTGTTTCTCTGCGCAATGACAAAGTTTGTGTTTCAAACTCAAATAATTTAGAGAGGGACAATAAAGTAGTCTACTTGACTGTTGAAGTCCTCTCGGCTTTGGATAATAATAAATCGGGTCGCGTTATTACATTAGGCAATGGGTTCACGTTGTCTTTTAAAAAATACTTTAATACTTTAAGACGCATGCTACCGTAATACTAATCAACCCCTGGTCATCTAGTTAGATAAGAGTGTGCTGGGATATGTACTAGTAAGCAAACTATTGTATATACCAGCACACACTCCCAAGATCCCAAGACAAAAATCCTTCTTAAAAAAGAGAAATATAAGCGCGTTTTTTTTATTTCTTTATTGTTTCACTATTTTTGAACTATATCGCTTATAAAGATTTACTTTTATAGAATTAACATTTTTAAAAACAACGATATAAATTTATATTATTATATTTTATAAAATTATTTTCAAAGTTTTAATTTTTTTCTAATAAAATCTATAGTAAATGTAAAAATTAACTCACAAATTGTGTCAAGTCTCAAAATATTGTGTCATCTAAAAATGTTTACTTATTTTAAATATAAAAAAATATTTTTAAAATATCATTTTAAATACGTAAAAATCATTTTAAAAATTAAAATAGCATTTAAATATATAAAAATATATTTAGGCTCTACCATCATCGTCAACTAAAATAAGAGTATCTTATTAAGTTTAA
Source organism: Hydra vulgaris (assembly GCF_022113875.1). Classification (NCBI taxonomy): domain Eukaryota; kingdom Metazoa; phylum Cnidaria; class Hydrozoa; order Anthoathecata; family Hydridae; genus Hydra; species Hydra vulgaris. Next base: position 59,078,442 of record NC_061159.1, on the reverse strand, counting down.
ATTTAAAGGTAATTTGACAACATTTGTGTCAATAAATATGAATAAATGTTAACAAATATTATTTGGGAACTTTTATTGACAGAGAGCGCTCGTTGGTGGTTTTTTATCACCTCCAAAAGTTGATTTTGTTAATAATGCAATATCTGAGAATCAAGATTAACTCTTTATTATCAAACGTAAATATTTTCGTGAGCGCAGCATAGACGAAATTTTTTTTTTTTAACATAATAATCTTGACATCATGAGCTTTCCATTGATACAAAAAATACTCAATTAAATTAAAGTTTTTGGTGCGAATTTCAATTTTTTTTTACATATACCATTTTTAATTATGCATCGCTATAACATTAAATTATAAGTAAGAAAACTTTCAATACGTAAAAATGATTTGTTTATTTAAATAAAAAATAAAAATAAATAAACAATTGGTGGATGTCTCAGCTTTTTTAACTTTTTTTCCTTTCATGTATTTTAGATTAACCCATGAATCGCAATTTCTTTATTTCCAGTTATCATTTCTAAAATTAATTAAAATTATTAGTAAAAAACTATTCATTAAAAAAGGTATAACCCGTATACGGGTTATACCTTTTTACGAGTAAGGGTATAAAAGATATAAAAGGATTTAACATGATTGATTTTATAAATCCTATAAAAATAACTCTAGACAGTAGAAAATAGAAAGAATATAAAAAACAAAATAAAATAGAAGAAGAATATAAAAAACAATAGTTCAACAGAATTTTTCATCATAGTTCAATAAGACTGATTTTCAAAAATTTCGAGTTCAATTAACTTTATCCATGTTATAATTTTATTCTATATAGAATAAATGATTTAAATTTTTTGTTTGTTTAAAGTTTCATAGAAATTTACATAAAATGAGGTAAAAATTTATTGGTTTGGAACAGATATAGCTTTAGCAAAGGCAAGTTACCTAGAATAAAAAAAAAATTACTTACAAACATACTATGTTGGAACTGAGAGTACAAGAAACTCATAAACTTTTAAAACTGATTTCCAGACTCATTCAGTATGTATTGTTGGGTTAACTGTATTTCGCATTTTTGAGGTAAACTGCAAATCCAATGCAATAAGCCAACTTTTTATGAAACATCATACACCTAATGTAATACAAGCCTTAAGGAGTAAGTATTTTATTCCTTACACCTATTATAATAAAAACCTTAAGTAAATGCCAAATAAACGATGTGTACAACATACCAGAAAAACAAAAATCTTATTTTGAAGGTGAAGAACTTTTTAATAAACTAACATGATTTTAACGATAGATAAGTTACCATAATTTTAAAAATTTCAAGGTAATATTGAAAAAACATTTTAAAAAGCGAATTTTAAGATGGGCACCTTTATACAGATCTTATTTCTAAAATCCTTTAAAATATTGTGACGATTTTGATTGAAAGAAAACGAATGATATATAAGTTTAGCCAAAGTTAGGGATGGTTTAAGTTATGAGTTAGTTAGTTAGTTAGTAGTTAAACTGTAACTGTACGAATCCAGCGAGTGTGGTTAATCATTAATCCAAATATATATTTAAAAATGTTTAGTTAAAATTTCTGTGATTTGGCATTATACTTATCTAATCTATTCTTAAATTGATTGACAGTTTTTGAAGTAACAACAGTTTCCGGTAAAGCGTTCCATTAATTCGCTGTACAATTTAATAAAAAATGATGCCAAGGTAAATAGTTCACAATTTCTCTTATATTTAAGATTGTGACGTCGAGTAATTGAATCAATTTTAAGCTTCGGTTCATTAATTAAATCAATTTCCTCAAATCTGTTCAGTAATTTAAACACTTGTATTAAACCCTCCTTGTTTTCAATGTAGATATATCTAATATTTCCAATCTCTTTTCATAATTAATTTTCTTTAATGATGGAACTAATCTAGTCATCCTGCGTTGAACTTTTTCCAAAAGTGATGTCTCATTTAAAATGAGGTAACCAAACAGGCACTGTAAACTCAATAAGAGGTCTAGTAAATACCTTATACAAATTTTTAACTAATTTTGCATCAATTCGTGAAAATGTCATCTTTAACATACCCATCATTGAATTTGCTTTAGAAATAATTGATATAATTTGTTTTTTCCATTTCAAGTTTGTTGAAAAATATTCACCTAAATTTTTTCTCGCATTCAGAATCTTTCAGTTCAATACCATTTAAAGTATATTTCAATCGCGGATTATTTATACCATAATGCATTATAACACATTTACTAGAATTAAAACCTTAGAGACACTTTTTAGACCATTCCTCTGCACTATCCAGATTTTTTTGCAAGCTGTTTTCAACATTTATTTCATTCACTTTTGAAAGAATTTTTGTATCATCTACATACAATTCTGACTTATTTTTAAATATATTTGATATATCATTAATAAAAATAACAAATAATAAGGGTCCTATTACGGATCCTTGCGGAACACCACTGAAAATTTTGCGCCATGAAGAAACAATATCACCTTGGATAGCATTTCCACACGATTTTTTTATAAGTTAAATATTCATATATAATTAATGCCATTGTGTAGAACTTGGTTTGACTTAAAAAATGAGGGGTTATTCGACCTTTGAAGTTAAGCGGATCAAAAGTTATTAAACTTTTTGAAGTTAAAAAAACGGGTGATTTTTTGACAAAAGGTATAGGGCTTATATAGGGTATAGGGCTTAAGTATGGGAAATTTTGCGGCGAATTGGCACTAAAAATGATAGCATTATTGACATTTGAATAACTTTTGAACCGATAATACATTTGACTTGAAATTTTCCATAGTGATCAATCAACTATAAGAAAGTTAAAATCCAAAAAAAAAATTTTAAAAATCCGTCGGTATTGACCAGAACCATCTATTTTACAGACCGAGGGTTTTTACTAACTTATATGTTTTTGGGGTCATACTGACTTTTAAATAACTTTTGAACCGATAATACATTCGATTTGAAATTTTCCATAGTGACCAATCAATTATAAGGAGAATATTCCTTAAATAAATTTTTTAAATAAATTCTTTAATAATTTTTTTTTTTTTAAATCTGTCAGGATTGACCAGAAGCATCTATTTTACAGACCAAGGATTTTTACTAATTCATATATTTTTGCGGTCAAACTGACTTTTGAATAACTTTTAAATCGTTATTACTTTTGACTTAAAATTTTTCATAGTGATCAAAGAACTATAAGAAAATAAGATGTATACACCAATTATGGATATTGACCTTAAGTATGTTTGATATTTTTGAACCGTTATTACATTTGACTTGAAATTTTAAATAGTAATCCAGTTTTTATTAAATCTATTGAGATCACACAGAACCATTTATTTTACAGACTGGAGTGTTTTTACTAATTTAATTGTGTTATGAACAACAAAAATTAAGGTTACAATATGCAAATATGCATAAAGAAATCATAGAATCTGTAAAATACATCAATTCGAATTTATTGCATAATTTGCAGACCGGTCAATAAATTACTACAAAAGGGTTGCACCAACCTATTGGACAAATCAATATTGCACAAACCTATTTGACTTTAAATATATTTGATAATTTTCAACTGTTATTACATTTGACCTGAAATTTTTTATGGGGATACAAAACTATAATAAAATTAAATGCCATAATATTTTTGCATCTGTCAAAATTATCAAAAAATTGTTAATTTTACAGACTGAAGTGTTTTTACTTATTTACCTAGTTTTTTAGAAAAAATTTGGGTTATATTATAAAAACTCCTTGCAAATATGTATAAAAGATCGTGGAATCCAATTAATTCATCTGTTTAAAACTATTGCTTAATTTACAAACCGATTAGTAAATTAGTATGGGCATTGAAATATATTTAAATCATTCAGAATTACCTATTTAACAGACAGAAGATTCTTTAACAAAATTAAAATTTAAATTGGAATGAAAATAACTAACAGCAATAGAACTTCCTAAAATTTTAAGTACTTACAACAGCAGTGTAAAAGCAGAAACTCAACCTAAAATTGTAATAAAACTATTATTAAAACACACAGATTAACTAGTTTTAAAAATAAAAAAAAATTATAAATTAACAACTAAAACTAAATAAATATAGAATAAGAAACTTACTCTTTGAGATTGTTTATGTGACAACAACTAAGATAAAAAAGTGAAAACAACATTAAAATAAAAAATGGTGTTATTCTAAAACTTATCTCTTGGTTTTTAGTGAATGATCAGAGGTAGAGAGTTTGAGTAACAAAACAACCTAATAATCATTTTTAACGATAGACACCAGCGAGAAGGTAAGCCAAGTTGTCTATCAACACAAAACATCACAACAGTAACATCACAATCACAAAACACACAGAACCTGTGGCACTAAACGCTGCAAATTCATGCTAGTGTCAATACTTAACTAACAAGGTGAACTTCTATCCTCAGCCTTTTACCATTTCTAACCAACATCAATGATCATCCTGAAAAACTCAAAGTTGGCTCTATTTGTTGATGATATAAGAAACATATGGATTTCAATCATCTGTTTTTGGACCTAATAACTGTTGTTACAGAAAGGTTTGAAATTAACATTAGATAAAGGCGGTGATGCACATTCTGTTGCTCTGGATGGTATGGTGTATCTGGCGAAGTTTTAAAAAAGTATTTGCAATCTTTTTAATATTCCTATATTCATAAATGGCAACATTGTTACTGTATCTTCTACTTTAAATCGTCTCTAACTATCTTTTTGTACTGACCTCTTATGGAAACCTTATACACAAATCATTGCTAAGTTAGTATTTGTATACAATAATATAGTATTTTATTGTTCCTAAGTGCTCCAAAAATTCTTATTTGTATAGTTTTTTTCCTCAAACATCAGTTTTTTGTGATACTAGCCAGTCATCTTTTTTTCCTGATTCAAATAATTTGCAATCCTTTAAGTCATCTGTTAATCGTTATCTTGCTTTATAATCTTCATCTTGGGTCTTCCAGTAACTTCCTAAAAATAGTTTTTTAGAAAGTTACTGGAATGTTACTTTACTTCATATTGGGTCTTCCAGTAACTCTAAAAATAGCTGCTTCAAGCCTTGTTGAAAATACAGATACTTAAAATAAAAAATAATCTCGCTTGATTTAACAAAGTTGATGATTTGCTATCTTCTGTTAATTATTCTATCCTTACTTCTAGCCAAACATCTTCTGAAACAAATTCTAGTGAATTTGTTCTAGAAGATATTTCTGCTTCTTTAAGTTTATTTTTTGATTTAAATTTGAAAACTGCTAATGATGTTTTTTCAAGCTCTGTTACTCAAAGTTCTTTTGTAGACAAGCCTTTAAAAAGTCATTCTGATGATTGTTTTCTTGAAACTCAAGTAAATAAAGAGAATTTCCCAGTTTCCAATTTCGATCAACAACTACCTTTATTATCTGGTAATTTGACCTATCAAATAAACAAATACAAAAAGAGAATTAAGCTCCTTGAATTTCAAAATAGACAAGATGTAATGAATATAAATAAAAAAAATAAAGGGATTTTATCAAAATATAATGTCCAAGAAGTCAAAAAAAAAAAGAGATGTTAGAAAGGATTGTAAGATTAACCAATTGTTTCAACTAAATTTAAATTTGGAAAAATAACTTGATTTGGCTAGAAAGCGTTCCCAATCAGATCAACAAAAAGCATGATAAATAAAAACAATTTTGAAAGCACTGTTTTGAAAACAACTAATGACACACAATCAGCTTGCAATTTTGTGGAAGAATCCAAACAAAATACCTTTAAAAAACAAAATAAAATGTTTTTAACAGCTTGAAATCTAAAGAGTTTCACATTCACTTTCAATATCATTCACAGAATGAAAATTTTATTCTATTTTGAAAAACAAAAATGATGGAAGGAACAAAAACAAGAGTTTTATGCTATATAAAGCAGTTATGTCATATTTTCAAAAAATTATTTTCTCTATTTAACTACTTCTTAAGTGTACAAATAAGCTTTAGATTAGAAAGTGAAAAGTAAACATCAAAAATACATTAATAAATTGCGAATGCCAAAAAGAAATATTATAAACAAAAACAAACGCAAAAATCATAACAAAAAACGGCGAATTGAAAAAAAGCTAAACATACATAATTTATAAATACATTTCCTAAGTATCAAATCATTAAGAAATCATAAATAAATACTTGATTTAGATAGATAGAGGAAAGGCTATACTTGTCTTTTCCTCCTGGACCTTTTTGAGAAAAAGGTTTTTTTTCCAAAAAAAAACTGACAACAAACTTTTACAACACTGAAAACTAAACAAATAAGAGCAAATATCAAAAAGGTCCACATTCCATTGTATTCCTCATCCTTTTTTTAATTTGTATGGAAAATTTCTTGCAAATTGGATGTGTTTTGGTACTTAGGAATCCTTACCTGAAAAAGCTTCGTTTAAAAAAACGTTCCCGCGGCTAGTTTTTTTATCAAAATTGGTCTCAGGATATTGATAATATTTAAGTAAAGCCATATAAAGCACAGTACTTTCTATATATGGCTGGAAAGAGGTTGAGTAACACTAATTGATACAAAAAATCTCAAGGTGATTGCTTAACTCTACAAAAAGATATGAGAGAGTAAAGTTTATGAAAAATCGGCGTTTTTCGTCAAACGTTAAATGTTTTTCGCTGAGCCGTGGAATCGCTACCTTAGATAACTCTTTGTATTCTGTTTTTTAAAAAAGCTTCAATCCATTTTAATAATAAACCATATAATAAATCATAATTCGATATGAAGATAGTTTAACCAATAGCTTTTGTGAGCAACAGAATCAAAAGCTTTAACAAAATCTAAAAATGCTACATCTACCGAAATACCAATCGATAAATTAAATGAACTATAATCCAACGCTTCTAATAAGTTTGTTGTACAAGACTTGTTGTGACTTCGATATAAATTTATATTTCAAAACCATGTTGTGACTTCGATATAAATTTATATTTCATTAAATATGATTGTATGCAGTCTCTGACTATACCTTCCATAATTTTACAAGTAATTCACACTGGTCTATAATTTGCAGCTTCTAATTTATCTCCCTTTTTGAATAGTGGTGTAATATTTGCTGCTCTCCATTTAGTTGGTGGTTCACTTTTAACAATAGATTCTTTAAAATTTAAAGTTAATGGCAATGCTACGGAATCTGCACAATTTTTTAAAATTAACGAATGTATAAAATCAACTCCTTATGTTTTATTGATATCAACATGTTTCAATCTACTTAAACATCAAAATAATCTGTATTAACTCCATCAATAATAATATCCCCTAAATTCTCGACTTGTGGAAGCTCTACTGAAGAATTTTCGATGGTAAACACATCTTGAAATTGTTTATTTAAAACTTCAATAATTTTATTTTGATTATTTGTTACGCAACCAGTTTGATCTCTTATTGTTTTAATTACTTATTTAATTGTTTTTTGACTATTCACATATTTATATAGGGATCGTCCATAAATTACGCAACGTAAAAAATATTTTAAGAATAGAAGTAGGAGATAATAAGCTCTTTTACGCGGCGATTTTCATTTAACTTATTTTTCTATTTTGATAATTTATTTAAATTAAGACTCTGGGAGGGAAAACTTTTGATCTTTTTTTGTTTTGTTTGTTGTGAATTTTTGCGTTACGTAATTTATGGACGATCCCATAGCAGTTTCGGATTTATCTTTGATTTTTCAACAAGATCATTCTCATAATTACATCTTGCTTTACGCAATTCTATTTTTACAGTTTTGCAAATATTTTTATATTTCATTACTTTATTCAAATCTTTCCAGTTTGATGATAAATTTTGATAACGCAAATTTTGTTTTGAACGTACTAGAAGACTTACTTCATCAGTAAACCAAGGATTACTTTTTCTTTTTCTTCTTGAATTTACGTCAATTATTTGAATAAAAGCATTATATGATTGACTAATATTTTCAATAAACAGATCATACATAAATTGAACTGATAACCCATCAAATAAATAATTCCAGTAAATTTTATCAATACTTAGGCTTATTTGTGGATAGTCACATTTACTGTAATCAAATTTTTACTTTAGATAATTTTCCATTGCAATAACATCAAGATTAAATTTACAAGTTAAAACCAAATGTTCATGATTTATATTTCAAAAACTGGATTAAACTCAAGTTGATAAACTCATTCATTGTTTTTTGTAAAAAAAAGATCCAAGGTATTTTTTGTAACATGTCGTGTATTTTTCCTCGTGAATACTTGCCTTTCAAGCATATCTATTGTTCGTTTGATCTGTACACACAACCAATTAAATACTTTTCATCATTTGCAACTATAATGATCCATACTTGTTCAATTTTACTTCTATTTAATATACCTTCGTTTACTTCATAAGATATTAATTTGCTATCTATATATAGCGCAACCCCTCCTCCTCTATTAAGTTTATACAAAGAATATCCTTCCAAATAAATTTCCGATGTCTCATTAAACCAGGTTTCTGTAATAGCAATTATTTGAGATTTTTAAAACTGCATAAGATTTTAAATTCTTCAACTTTGTTTACTAAAGATGTTGCATTCGTATATAAAACATTAAATGATAATAAACTTACTAATTTTTTATGTTGTTGTGTTAAGCTGTATTTTAAATTTGGCAATTCCATTTCTACGGATCGCATATCTAAAGGGCGAATTTACTATTCTTTCACCATTCATTTTGCCACGTTTAATATCACTAATACTGGTCTCGGTTTTCCAGTTTGTTTCGTATTTGGCCTTTTTTGAAATGTTGGGACAATTTCTACATTTATTTCTTGAAATTTACTAATTTGTTCTTTTATCCTCTTTATGTTGTTCTTGCAATGTAGCTTTTTTAGATGCAGTAAGGCCATAGACAATATTTTTTCTTCTTTTTTCTCTATTTTTTTGCTCATTAATAGCTGCATTTACAACAATTAATTGTTCAACTGGGGATTTGGGAAGTTAATTGAATTGCGTGGGAAACCAGTATTGTAATTCTGAATCTGTCAAAATCATAAGTTCTTATCATACTTATTACTTACTATACTTATATATTATTAATTATTTTTACTTATCAGAAGTATTTGGCTTGCAAAATTTTAAGATATTGTTTTTGAAGATAAAGACGGACTCTTGATAAAATAAAGAACAACAACAAAATAAAGATACGTGCCAATCTTTAAACAGCTGTTAAAAATGTGTTTTTGAATCCTGCTTAGGTTGAACCTGTTTTTACACACGATCGACTATACGTTGCAATTTTAAAAGCAAAATCAATGTCAGGAGTGAGGCTTCAAATCACAGGAACACGAAACAAGCTGAAAAGTTGCTGAAAAAACTGTCAAAAATATTTACAAAGGACAAAAAAATTTAAGAAGGATTTCAGTAAGTTCTGCCATTACAACAGTAAACCCGTAATAACAGTGCAACAGTAAACCCGTAAAGTAATAACAGTGCAATAGTAAACCCATAACAGTAAATTCAAGCTTTGACGACATGCAAAAAACCATTCAAAGTTAATATAGTTTTCTCATCAAGAAACACATTAGATGAAACATTGTTTGAATTTTTAATCCAAATATGTAGTAGAACTTCTACTACATATTTGGATTAAAAATTCAAACAATGTTCTACTAGAAGAAGTTTTTGAATAATTTTTTATTCAAATTTCTATACTATAGATTCAAATGGCTCAATGGTTCTCGTATTAAAATTTGGCAGAATTTATTTGCAAAAATAAAAATTTGTTGACGAATTTTTTAAATTTGGTGGATACCTTTAACATTGTTTGCAGAAGAAAACAATTGTAACAGAAAGAAAATTTTTGATAAGTGAGAGACAATGAAGACTGTGGAGTTTATTATTTGATTTTTTTAATCTTTTGTTTAAGGTTCCCCAAGAAGACCTAGTCTAGTCATGAGCACCACTGAGAAGCATTTAACTAGGAAGTTTACGCCTCGTTTCTTACCGTTAGCGCAAAATATTCCTAGAGCTCGCTTCGAACTCTGGATCTCTTCCTTCTAAAGCAAGTTCACTAACTACTGCGCTACGGCTGCTGATTTATAAGTATTTTGGTGTTATTTTATTGTCGAAAACGGTTGGGCTAATTTTTACTGGCCCTAGTTAATACGTGCGCAGAACTTATTTTGCTAAAAAACTTCTTTTGCTAAAATACGTTCCTCGCATGGCCTTTTTGAACTGGCCCTTTGAAGCATATTTTACATTACTAATTTTAAATCTTTTATCCAACATTTTTAATTCTCGATTTATGAGAAGTTATGTTAACCCAATAATGTACTGTATTAATAGGAAACAATAGGAAATTTGATAATATTAAAGAGTAAACATTTTGTTTATAGACTGTGATTATCAGTGGTTTTTTTTTTTTAACTGTATCCTTTACAAATGTTTAATGTTTACAATGAACACAGAGTGTGACTTAAGGGGTCTCTTGAGGTTTTATCCTTGGCCCTATACTTTTTTAAATTTACATTAATGGTTTAAAATTACATTAGTTATTTATATTTACATTAATGATTAAGAAATTTACACATCTAAGGTGTCATTGTTCGCTCGTGATCTCACCATTTATTATTGTCTTGAAAAGTAGCCAACGCTCTCTAATTTCTTGGAAGAGCATTTAAGCTGGAAAAAGATCTCACTTCTGCTACAGAATGGGGCGCTCAGTGGCTAGTGAACTTTAAATCAATTTTTTTCAAAAATAAAAAGACTCAATTAACTTCGGTTAATTGTTATCGCAACAATCTAGATCTTTCTATATTTATGAACGGTAATGTATTTGACGAGTCATCTACTCTTCGTTTTCGAAGATAAACTCTTCCTTCCAATCTTTTTTGGAAACCATATATCCAATCCGTTGCAAAATTAGCATCTGCTAAGGTTGCATTTCTTTATTGTGCTCGCCAATTTTATTCTCAGGATTCTATTCTTTATCTCTATAAATTTCTAATCCGTCCTTATATTGAATACTCTTGTCAAATCTGGAGCGGATTTTCGAACTATAACTTTTCTCTTTTAGACGAGGTGCAAAAACGCGTTCTAAACATAGTTGGACTTGTAAATCGTTATCTTGCTCTATAAATTTAACATTTATTCTTAATTAAAAATAAATAGAAACTTAAATAATAAATCAAAAAGGATAAAAAGTTACTGTATATATCAAAACAATGTTGTGTAGTATTCAACTTAATTAAAGCGTAATATGCAATTCTAATTATTTTGTGTTGTAGAACCTTTTTTGAAAGGTAATCAGAATAAAAACCATTTACTTGTTTTGATTGTATTGGGATATTTAGATGTATTATTATTTAGATGGTACTTGTTTTAATTTATTTCATCGATATTTCTATCAAATCCCTATTCCTTAATAAAAACTTGTAATTTATGGTTAACTACAATAAAAAGTAAATTATTTATTATTACTTTTTCAATAGTACAGTTAGGTCAATTACAATACATTTTTGCCAATAGTACAATAGGGTAAGGGAGACCGGGTCTATTTGACGCGGTTTTTTTCTATATGAGCTCTGTGTTTTATTATATGAACTATTTCAAGTAATTGAGTTTCAAATCGGCAGCAATTATTGCAAATGAAAAGCAAAGAGTTTCCGATTATGCATGACTTATGAGCCCAAAAGCAGTGGCGTAGTGAGCAATTTTGCGGATATCAGATTGAATCAGAGTTTGCTCTGTTGTTTAAAAATTTGATTCACTGTTATTAATATTTGATCAATTTAGTGGGGCAAATATTGGATTTTTCTGTATCGCACATAAAGCCCAGATGATTAAGTTTTTCATTTGGTATTATTTGAGGGTCGTCCGGGTTATCTTGCAATTAGTTACTTGTCGTTTTTCGGAGTGGAAAAGTTCTGTTTTGACAGCATTTAGTTTTATGCCCTTTAAGTTATTGTAAACATTACGCGTTTTTATAAACCTTTAGAGGAAGCAGAGCTAATTAGAATGATGTCATCAGTTTCCATGTATTGAAGTACCGGCAAAGTTATCATTTTTTATAATTTCAAGCAATTTTTGTATGTATACTGTTGACTCTCGATATCTCGACTACTCGTTATTTCGAACTTTTGTGTATCTCGAACTTTATTTCCGGTCCCTTGCGCATTCGTTTGAGTCAAAATCCTCTCAATATCTCGAACTCTCAATATCTCGAACTTTTTACCGGTTTCCTAGGAGTTCGAGAGCCAACTCTATGTTTTTTAAGTGGTGCGATAAAATTGATCCTTGCCTCACACCTTGCTTAAGAGCAAATGAAATTGATTTGGAGCCAAGGTAAGAGACAGTTGCACTACTGTTGTGATATAAAGAAGATGCAATGTTAACTCTTTGGAGAGGTACGTTTTTATCAAAGTAAAGTTTATCAAAGAGAAAATTCCTGTTGCAACTGTCAAAAGCTTTTTCAGCATCTAGCAAACATAACCCAGTAAGCACAAGACGCATTTTCGACGCTTATAGACGTCTAAAACTAGTCTAGGTAAAGACGCACTTTTATAGACGTTTTAAAGACATCTTTTAGACGTCTTTTATTAATGCGTTTTTAAAATGACGTTTAAAAGGCATCTTTTTGAAAGATAAAAAGACGTCTAAAAGACGTCAATTTTTAAGACATCTTCTAGACGTCTTTTTTAAAGACGTTTTTTAAAAATGACGTTTAAAAGGCGTCTATTTAAGCGTTAAAAAAACGTCTAGGAGATATCTTTTTTTAAGACATCTTCTAGACGTTTTTAATAAATGCGTTTTTAAAATGACGTTTAAAATGCGTCTTTTTAAAGTTTAAAAAGACGTTTAAAAGACGCATAATAAATAGTCTAAAGGACGCAATAAAAGACGTCTAGATCATAAGGCTAAAAAAGGTCTTTTCTGAGACCTGTTTATAAATATGTCATTAATGACATATTTATAAACAGGTCAAAAAGAAGTCATAATTATGACTTCTTTTTGACGGCTTTGTCATTACGCGTTAAGTAGATGTCGTTTATTCAAAGTAAAAACATAGTTTTTATTATTTTCAATAATTTGTTCAAGTTTTAAGTGTAAATTACTTTAAATTAAATTACTTTTTTACAAAATTGCTAAAATTGTTGTCACAGGAATCACTAAAACAATTGCTATAATATTAATATATCTTTTTTTTATTAATAATTATTTTGCTTTTTTAATAGATAGTTGACTGATCATGATAATAAGTGAAATATTAGTATTTTTAGTTTTTATACACCCACAAGCCATATAATAAGTCAAGTATGCGGTCAAAAATTATCTCTTCTAGTAAAAGTTTCACAATCTAAAAATTAACTATAAATTTAAAATGGAAGTAATATTATATATTTATTCTTTTAAACACCCAATAATTACATAAATTATAGGTAAAAGTATTAAAAAAAAACAAAGCACATTTAAGTATTTTCTTGCATCGTTCTTGGAATGTTTTCCTCCATCAGCGTTCTAAATACTTCTCTTTGTTCCTTTAAATTCCAGTGTTGGAACGATTGTTTTAAGATCGCCGCAACATTGGCCTCCAATGCTTCCTGAGGGCGTGCAATTATAATTTTCTTACCCTCGATCATAAATTGGAGCATGTTTATATCAGCTTTCTTACACATTATCATTACCTCACCCACAAATGATCGTTGATTCATTAAAGGCATCTGAGTCCGTATAATCGAGTAACATATGGGGTTGTTTAAGAGCCTGATAAATAGATTTAACTTGTTGCGAAAAAGAATGTCTGACACAGCGTCTACTTTGAAATAAGAATGTAGATAATTTCTACTTTGCTTTGAAATATTAAAGAAGGATTTTAAGACAGATCGTCCAGCTATATCAATGCTATTTAGAAACTTATTGCTGCTTCCACACAGTTCTAATCCGTATAACAACGTTGGAACAGCTAAAGAATTAAATAAATGAACTATGGTAGCAGGCTGGCAAAAGCGAAGTCCATTTCTTATAAGACCTTTTGCAACAGATAAAAATTGCGTTACACGTTCAGTTATATTTTGTTTTTGGAGTGTTGCTGTCATTTTTTTGTTCTTATTATCCCAAAGGAAACCAAGATGTTTTAGATTGTTTTGAGGCTTGATAGGATCACCGTTAATATAAATAACGTTAATTAAAATCGAACTTATTCCAGATATTAGAAATTCAGTTTTTTCTGTATTCAGTTTAATAAAGTTCGATAGTCCATACTTTTGTACAATGTTAATAAGGCTCTGAAGACCAGATATAGTGGAACTTTGTAAAACTATATCATCAGCATATGCAATGATACCTGTGTATACACCATTTATTGAAGTTCCAACTTTTGATTCTGAAACAATTTTCTCTAGAAGGTTCTCTGTGTAGATATTGTAGAGATGAGGCGACAGTATGGATCCTTGACGCACTCCCTGAGACAGCCTAAAATTGTTTGATGTACATCCAAGATATGATATATTAGAAGTTCCTGTTTGATATAGTGATAATATTGTATGAACTATAGATAATGGGATTTTTTTCTGGTAATAGAGTTTCTCGAATAGTAATTCCCAAATACAACTGTCAAAAGCTTTGTTGGCGTCTAGACTGCATATATATAGCGGTGAGTTATTATGATTATAGTGCTTTATTGTTTCACTCAGAAGAAATTCTGCGTGGAGGGTAGAGCTGTTTTCTTTAAAACCGAATTGATGGGAATGACTTTCTGTTATATCTGGACATATGTGTATGATAAGATATTCGAGAAGTTTTGTAAAAATTGGTAAAATGCTGATTCCTCGATAGTTATTTGGATTTTCTAGTGATGTTTTATAAGACTTGACTAATGGGATAATTTTGGCGGTTGATAAACCGTGTGGAACCTTTCCATTTGTTAACATATTGTTATAAAACGACGAAAGTAAAATAAGAAGATTCTTGTTGTGAGAGTTTTTAAGGTGTTCAGCACTGATTTCATAGCAATCGTAAGATTTATTATTTTTAAGCTTTAAAATACATTTTTCAATATCAGCTGTCGAGATAACTTTTGAATTAGGCTCTTTACTTAAATGTGGAATTTGGAGAGGATTGAACTCGTTATTTGTATATTGCGGTGTATTAAGTAGTTTTTGGAAATGATGACTAAATTCTTCGACGATTTCGTTTTTGTTCTGCAATTTATTAATTGTAAAGAGTCGATTGTTAGTATTTTTTTTGATTTTTCGAATATTACCCCAGAACCTTTGAGGATTTGTATTGCGTAAGTGTTCTATATTTTTAGTTTTTTCGTGAATTTTTTTGTTATGTGCCGCTTTTACAGCTTTACGAAAGTTTTTTCGGGAATAAATAAATCTTTTGTAGGATATACATTCTGTTGACTTATTATAACCTGATTTTTGCCATTGTCTAAAGTGAAAGGAGAGATTATCTTTAATTTTTTTAAGCTCAGGTGTCCACCAAGGTTTCGAGTACTTATAAAATTCTTTTTGTCCGAAACATTGTTTAACTGCCAAGAGAGCTGCATTTTTTATATATAAGCATGTTTTTTGAATTTCTTCTTCTATTTTATCTTCCTTAAATGCGTAACTAGTAAATGCTTTTGATAGATTGAGATTATAAAAGTCAATAAACCTTTCGTTATTCCATGCATGTTTTGGTATTGAATTATATTTTTGCATTATATTATTTATTTCGTGTGATAAGCCGGTACCTTCAAAGTTAATATTCGTAGACACCGGAAGGTGATCACTAAGGTTAAGCGGTGAAGATTGCATAACTTGACAGTTTGTAAAACATAGTTCTGTCTGTTTATAGGATGCAATATGGTCAATGTAAGAAGAATTAGAAAGAGTTTTATGTTGATAGGTATAAGTAGGCCCAGCACCGTTGATTATATCGACAAAAGCGAGCTGATTTGATTCAATAAATTTAGTGAGATGTTTTGAGAAATTGTTCCTAGTTTTGTTTTTACGAAGCTCTGAATCATATATTTTATATGGAAATGACTGAAAGTCTCCGGAAATAATACATTCTCCTTCATCCTCATAGTTGTTCATTATTGAAGTGATTGTTTGTAACTGAGAAGAGTATTTTGCGTATGATTCGTTATTATTACGACAGGATGAAAGGTAAACACCAATAAAAATTAAGTTACGATTGTTAAGTGTGCCTTTAATAGCAAGAATGTTTTCATCTTCATGTATTATGTAAAAAGACGACAATTTTTTTCGTACCATAAAAGCATTTCCTCCATATGGTCTACCGTGTGTATTTTTTTCTGCCGCATGAAAAAAAACTTTGTGTGTTAGTAATGCAATGTTATTTAACAAAAAACTCTCAATATTTAAAAGCCAATGTTCTGATATAAAAATAATATCGAAAGACTTTAACAACTTAGAAATATAATATGAATTCGATTTAAAGCTTTGACAGTTATATGCACATAGCGTAATATTTGTGTTAGTTACATTTAATTCTTTTTCTCCCATTATGATTTCAATTTTTATTGTTGCATAAATGCTGAAGAGTGGTGTAAGAATTGTGGCAAATGATTTTCGGTATTTTGATGTGGTTTTTCGATTGTTAGTGCTTCTCGCCGCATTCTAAACGGTTTAACAATAATGTTGTTATCCCAAACATCGGGTTTAAGTACCATTCCTTTTTCAGTACTATTAATTTTTACTTTGAAAGAGCGGTTGTACATGTTTTCTCTATTAAGCTTTATGTCTAAAGGAGTAATACCTATTTCTTTATTCATGTAGTTTGATAGATCTTCTTCGGATATGGAATTACAAACTCCGCCTACAAATATATATGATTCTCGAATAATACGTTTGCCCGCAATCGAGCTTCTGTTGCTAGCGACTTTGTTTCCGAAAACGGGTTCTTTTTTTTGCTTATCCATATGGCTCTTATTAACTTTATTATTTTTTCCTACCACTTTGAATTCTTGATAGTCTGTTACACAGTCTTTTTCTTTTTCTGGTTTCCGGTTATTTTGTTCCGGGTTTTGCATTTTAACCACGGTAGCGTAGGAATCTCTAATTTTATTTTTTCTATCGGTATATAAACTTGAAATCTCTGTGCTGGAGTGTGCAGTAACTTCTTCCAGCGTATTTCTTTGATTTGGGGAATGATATTTTATTGAATTTGAAACAATAGATTTTATATTTTCTTGCGATTTATGAGGTTCACAATTACTTGTGTTGTTAAATTGTGACGCACATTGATTTTTCACGATTTCGTTATTTGTTTTTTGTAGTTCGTCGTATTTTACCTGTAATAGATGCAAATCTGCCATAATTTTTTTATTTTCTAATTGTAATGCTTTTAACCGATCAATAACTTCTTTTAAAATCAATGCCATATTTATATCTGGCGGTTGATACATTTGTTGACTAGCTTGTTTGGAGTTAGAAATCAATTTAATAAAGTCTTTATGAAGTTGATTTTCCGCTAAAGAGATCGACATCAGATAAATATCATCAAGACATGTTAATATCTTATACCGTTTTCTCAGATTTTTTTTAACGGGATCTTCCGCGTCTAGAATAATGTTTAGCAGTGAGAACTGCTCTATGTCAAAACGTTCCAATATTTCTTGAAATAATTCCACTCTTAATTTGAAAACTTCCGCCTCCTTAAATTGAGAGAACCCATAGATGATTACATCCCTTGGATGTGAGCAGATTTCCTCTACATTTATAATATAGTTCTCTAAAATATTGTTACTTGACTGTATTGTTAAAAACAACTCACCAATTTCTCTTGGCGCCATATAGCATAAAGTTTAAATACATCGAGATTAAAATCTTTTTTTTTTTTTTTTTTTTTTTTTTTTTTTTGCTGAAGTAAATTTCTTAATAAAAAACACGTCCGTTCGCACCAAATTATGCGCACCAAAAATATATCTAGAGTAAAATATTTGTCTAAAATTTTGTGTATACTTCCTTTACTAGTTGTAATTTTGTGTATACTTCCTTTACAGTAATCTTTTACTCATCTTTATTTAATTTTTTGTTTTTTAGTTTTCTCTCTTCAATTGCTAACTTTTTCTTTTTAGCTGATATTTTTTCTATTTTTTTAAAACTTTGGTGAATCTGTCAGAAATGATGTGGTTCTATTTCTTTTAATAACTTTATTTCTTGATTTTGCTTTTTTGACTAGTCTTAACTCTTCAGGCGATAGAACTACAGTTGACTCTGTATATGCACTGCTTGAATATAAAATATCATTAATTATGACCTAATCTCTGTATCTGTATCATTTGAGCTACCAGCTTCTAACAGATAGTTGTCTGATATTGTCAAGTCAACATCAGTTAAATTACTTATATTTAGCGCTGTACTTTCCACACCACAGTCTTGTTTCGATGTTAATCTATCTGTGGTATAAGCTGGAATAAAATCGTGTTTAATAAAAATCTTAACATTTAGTAGAAAAATTGCTGTTTTTTCAAAACCTGCCTTGATATTATTAGGTGTACATGAGTTATTCACAATACCTGGTATAATGTATATAAACATTGTGGAACCAGGGTGCATTGTCATCCATGCATTGCAAGTTGTGTTTGCGTATTTTATAAAAAAATCAAATATATTTCAATATAGAGGTTGAAGTTTGTGGCTGCAATGAGGAGGTAATAAAAAAACCGATACCCCATTTTCTTTAAAGTAATCTAAAGTCTCTACTGAAAGATGAGAGTCATGACTGTCTATTAGCAAGAAAACGGGTCGTTCTTTTGTACTTGTGGCAAAAATGATGGGAAAACTGTAAAAGTTAAACTTCGGTAATCCAAGGAGATAGGTTTGCAGCGTCTAAGCTTCTATTAGGAGCACTATTTAGAAAATAGCTTTTAAATTTCACACGAGGAAATATGAAAAATGAATAGTTGAATTTACACCGGCAGAAACAGCAACTGCCACAGTTACTAAATTGGATATCTTAGCCGAAGTAACACGCCAAATTTGTTTAAAACCTTTTTTTGCAACATTATGATTTAAAGTTTCAACTGCGGTAATAATCATCCATATTCTAAATACCTCTACTTTCCAACTTTATACGATTAAGAACAGTCAGTAAATTGTTGTAAAACTTTTGAACATTTGTTGGATTAAAACTGGAAACACGTGCTTGACTTGTTGCCTCAGGTTTTTTTATTGACAATGTTTTGTGCCTTTGAGGTAAGTACTAAACCAATCCTTCCCAGCTGCTTTTTTTGCATTCCAATTATGAGGCATTTTCATGCGCTTGCTTTTCCATACTGATAAGCTAGATAAACTCACTTCCTTAGGAGAATAATAAATACCAGAAGCTTTAGTCATATATTGTTCCAACAAATCTTCTTGTAAAGTTGAAAACTCTTGAAATTTACGCCCAATCGCAATCGAATTTAGTTAAAATATAGGGCCAACTCGCCCCGCCAATATTTTGCCAACTAACTCCGACAGCTATTTGGTCACAAACATCCCTTCCGTTCCTTGAAAAAGGTAAATAAATAATCTCCGAAAGGTTTCCGAAGATTATTGGCACTTTCTAATGAAGGGCTTTGCAAATAAACGCGATTCGTCAACTTACCTCTGCGGCTAACTAGCCCCAGTGTCTCCTCAGTTGAATAACATTGTATATTTATATAGGGGAAAGGCGCATATGATTGCATAACGCCTATGATGGCATACCGGTCATTTTTCGATAAAAATTGATTTCGACGAAAAAGTGATTAGATCTACATGACTATATTAACTTTACATTAGTTTTAGTAAAAATACATCCTTTGTGTACAAATATTGTTTTTATAATCAACAAAAATTGATTATGGGATGTGCTGTTGTACTTTCACTTCATTCATATATTTAAGATTGTGGTTTTATTATTAACTGTGCAGAAAGAAAATTTTCACGTATTTTATATCTAAGTTTTGTGCATTTAGTGCATTTAGGAATACTTATTTTAATTTTATATTTTGAACAAGGCAGACAAAGTTTTAATGAAAATGATAACTTCTTCTCATGATGGCATACTGACTTTTTTTTATAAGAAAAACTTTTTTTAAGTAAAGTAAAAAGAAAGCAACGCTCCAAAAATGTTTTTTAGGTCCAAAAAATACATAAAATGCAATATATCCGATGCTCATGCGATGCGAATTACAATGCTGCTGTGTAGCATAAAATGGTAAATTAGAATGGCTAGTAATTTTTAGGTTTTCTGAGGGAAGACTCTAAGGTTAAATGAAGTCATCAAGTTACTCTTGATCCTAACCAGTCCCATCCTCCTCTATGTCTTCTTGTGACAAAACCATTATACTAACACAAGTTGTGTTGATAAAATGTTTACTTGAAATATTTTTTGTAGGTTAATAAATTAAATATACAATGGGTAATTATAAGAATACTTCAGCTTACCTCAAGATAACAAGATAACATAACTCAATTAGTAATCAATAATAAAACTGTAATAAAGCAAAGTAAAATAAACAATAACAAAACAAAAACTCTATAATAACTTAACTCATAACTCAAGGTAACTTCAAAAAAAAAGTAAAAATGCAGATGCAGATGAAAACTATTATCCTTAATTAAATTGGCCTGAATGGATTTGTGAAATTATCAAGAAAGACTTTGATGAATTAAGTAACAACAATTTATTGAAAAAATATCTTCATGGGTTAACTCAAAATTGTAATGAAGGACTAAATAATATCATCTGTTCCCAATGTCCTAAAATGTTTATGTAAAGACAGATGTTCTTGAAATTGTAGTAAACTCAGCCGTTCTTTTTTTCAATGAAAGTTCATTTGGTATTTATTGTGTATTTAAACATTTAAATATATTTAAATATAGACTTTGGAAAAAATACGATAACCAGTTCAGTAAAAAAAGACCAAAAGCGGTTGAGAATATGGTAAAAAAAGGACAACCACAAAAAAAAAAAAAAAAAAAAAAAGAGTTAAGAGGAACTAGAAAAAGTTGGATTGATAAAGATCAAGAACAGTTATCCAAATATATCTACAAGAAAGGATATTTTTAAAACCTTTTTTACTTATTTGCCTTTTATCTAAAAATGAAGATTTTAACATAATTTATGAACTCAAAACACGATATCTCAACATTAAAAAATGCTTTGTTCTCCAAATTTTTCCAAATTTGTTCTGCCTTATCCTTGGTAGAGCTAATAAGATTACTCTTATGAATGAGAGATGGAATGTTAGACCTACCCATGTTAATGACGCTGTTGAAGATTTTCCAAAAGTATTTAAGGCTTAAATTCTGAGATAAGATTTAGTGAGCTTAGAATAATGGAGCTTAGAATCTGACAACACTTTTTTACATCGATATCTTGCAATAATAAATACGCCCCTTTGTTTACGTCAACAATTGTTCAATCCATATACATGTAGAAAATGAACTAGAGTCTTGATAATTGAATGAATATTTATTAACTGCCAAGTCTTTTTTTATCCTTACCTCCTTAGAAGTTTTCAGTTTTTTTGAGACTTAAAAGGAATATATTTGTTTTTATATAATGATCTTACCTAATATATCAGAAAATAATATTGCAAAGTTCCGAGTTGTTTCAAGTAGCCATTCTGGCATAACGGTGTTTTGAAAAATAAAATATGCTTTTTCGTGCTTTTTTTATTAAAAAAGTCCTTTTTTTTTAAAAAATAAACCTTCATAATTTATTATTATATTCATTAAATTAAATTTATAAAACTGGTTTTAGAATTGATTTAAGTTATTTTACTAAATCTTAAAACCAGTTTTATTAAATTAAAGTTCTGCAACGTTTGACTTCAAATAAAACCACTTGAAAAAAGTTACTTCGCTTAAGTATTGGGCGAAGAAAAATGTAATTAACACAAAATATAATAATAAATACAGCATAGCAACATATAACAAATATTTTTCTGAAAAAATGTAATGATCAACAACGATAACTACATTTGAAAAAATTTAGATATAAACTTATCTGAAAATAAATTTGCAACTTTAATAATTCCTAAAAACTACTGATGAACATATCTTAATGACTGATAATGTTTTGCGCCTAAAAAGCAACGACGAAAACTTTTTTCGTTGACCAATAAATTTAAAATACTATAGTGAAACTATAATAAAATACCACAGTACAATAACTGTTTTATTATATATTTTTAAAAAATGCTTTTTTGCGCCCTGTTTATAAACCTTCATTAAAACGTTTTCTGAGGACACCTCGTACACAAGACGTTTTTTAAACATCTTGTGGCCGACAATGCCGCCTGAATAGTGGCTAAATGAAGTCGCAATATTTTTGGTTCTGACTTTTTTCAGAATTTATTTTTCTTCAAAAATCCTAGTAACAAGGTGATATTTTAAAAAATGTTTTTAAAAAAAAAAAGCCAATAGGGCATGCCTCCTGGTAATTTGGTGTCAACAGCGCTTCAATTTGTTTGTTAATTACAAATTGTAAACGGTCAATAAACCTTTACATATTCATTAATAATTTAATTATATAAATATATAAAATTTATTTTTCAATAATTTTTAATTTGTTAATTTTCAACAATCTTAAAACCTTCTTTTGAGTCTTTTGCTCTTTGACGTGATTCATTTGCTCTTTGACGTAATTCCTTTGCTTTTTGACGTGATTTTTTTGCTCTTTGACGTAATTCTTTTGCTCTTTGACGTAATTCTTTTGCTTTTTGACGTGATTCTTTTGCTCTTTGACATGATTCTTTTGCTCTTTGACGTGATTCTTCTGCTATTTGATGTGATTCTTTTGCTTTTTGTCTTGAATTGTTGTTAGGTTGTTGTTGTAGCTTTTCTCTCATATTACATTGAATAGTCTTCTTAGTGTAATAAGTCGCAGTAAAACTTCGCAAAAATTTTAGTTCAATTTCAGTTAAGTTAGTAAGGTTAAGACCAGGGTTTAGCTTTTTAGGAAGAATGACTAACCAAGTTGTAAATACTGTTGGTAATGTAAATAATCCTCCAAAGTTTTATGAATGTTTTCTGCTTCAATTATTTTAATTACCTATAAAACAGAAATGAAGCTATTTTTATAATTAGTTTTTATTTTTATAATCTTTTTGTTACTTACAATGTTCTAAATGTATAAAATAAAACAAGTTAAATAAAATTGACTTTTCAAAGAAAATCATAAATTTTAAAATTTATCTAAAACATACATAAACCAATATTTTTTTTCTGTATTAAACCATGGAAGTATAAAAGAGATGGAAGTTCAACCGCATTGAAATTCTTCGGGACTATGCTTGTAACCTTTTGTTTCGTAAACAATAAGAAAACGACATCAAGATTGTACTTAAACGCCTAATCTTTATCCGTTGACGCAAATAAGTTTATAATAACTTAAAAATATAGTATTTTGAAGGTTCGCCAATAATATTCAAGAAAAACATTAAAAATGGCGCAACGAAACGGCAAACAACAACTTTTTTATAAACTTCATTTTAAATGAATGGAGTACTACAAGAATGAATGGAATTATGAAATACATCTAATGAAACTTTAAACTTTAGTTATTTATAAAACATTTTTTTTTATTTTTTAAAAATTGTTTTAGTTGACTTTTTAATCAAATGTCGTGTTATGACCTGAAGCAAGAAAAGAAACTTAAACTAACATATGCTTTTAAAATCAGGTCGTTCTTTTTAATTACCGAGTTTTTATAAACCTGAATATGCTTAATTTTTCATACTGAAAAATTACAACTACTAGTTGTTAAAACTTTGCCACATATCCCTAGAATAATTTATTTTTTGGTGTTTTATTAAAAATCATTTCAGTGAATTTTGTTTTTTTTTTTGTCCAGTGAAACTTTTTTTTTTTGTCCGTTACAAGCATACTCCCGAGACGACTTGAAATTGCTTTGATGTTTGCGGCTTAATGTACTTCTATCTGTTTTATACGTATAAAACAGATAAAAGTATATACTTCCATTACAAATAACAAAAGTAAAATGGAAGTATATACTTCCATTACAAATAACAAAAGCAAAATAATAGAGAACAGCTGTTTAGTATTTTTAACTTGAGAATATTTTTACTTGATTTAATAACAAAATAAGTCTCGACTAACTAATTTAAAAAAAAAAAAGTTTTACGAAATAATCAGCCAATTAAGGCCGATGAGTTTGAAATTAACGAAGTCGAAATTAACGAAGTTTGAAATTAACGATTGCTAGGCTTTCTTATATAAATACTGTTTTCTTTACTTTGTTTTATTACTTTATTTTATTACTATTAGTACGTCAAATATATTTTAATATTATTTCAGTTATTTTTGAAGCATTTTGACTGTATTTGTAATAAAAGTATATATTGTTAAAACTATTTGTAATAAAAGTATGTATTGTTAAAACTATGTAGTTGTAAAAAATATATGGAAAAAAAAAAAAAAAACACCAATGTAACGGGGGTTCGGCAATAAGACAGTGTGTCTTCTTCTTGCTCCTGCCAGGTTTTTATTTAATTGTGATTTCTTTTTTTTATTTTAACTAACAACAAATATATATATGAAAAATTTGTTTTTCTTTTGAAAAACTCAAAAGAAAAGTGGTAGGATAAAACCGCTCTAAATAAAAAAGCGCATGCTACCGTAATACCAGTCGAACCCTTGTCATCTAATTAGATGAGAGTATGCTGGGATAAGTACAAGTAAGCTAAATATTGTACATCCCAGCATGCACAGTAACAAGACCCCAAGACTTTTATTCTTCTTCAAAATAAAGAAATAGGAAAAGAAATAAATAAATAAAAGAAATAGGCGTTTCTTCATTGAAATAGTGTTTCACTATTTTTGAACTATACCGCTTTTAAAGATTTACTTTTATAAAATTAACATTGTTAAAAAAGGCAATATAACGTTAAATAACGTTAAATTATGTTTTATAAAATTATTTTTATACTTTTAGCATTCTCCTGAGAAAATCTAAAAATTTAAAATTTAAAATGTAAAAATTTACAAATTGTGTCAAGTATCAAAATATTGTGTCATCAAAAAAAAATGTTTTCTCATTTTTACCCTTTAAGGCCTGAGTATGGAAAACGCTGGTGTTTAATAAATTATGTATAAATTATTATGTATTGAAACAATTATTGAAACGCCATTTTTTTTTTTTTTATTAGTTTACAATTATTAATCGTAATTTAACAATATAACGATATATAAACTTGGTATCTGAAAGAAGATCCAAATGATCTTGTCGCCAAAACCATATAAAATATATCATACGTTTATATATAATAAAATAAAAATACAATTGATTTAATAACTATTTACAATGTAGAAGAAACAAAAACTGAAAATAATTTTACAAATTATCAAGAGTGAAAAAAAATAATTTTACATTTCAAAGATATTTATATATATTGCCAGTAGAAAGAATATAGTTTTTTAATTTAGTTTTAAAAACGAAAAACGAAATTGACAAATCAAAATTTGGAACAACAATTTTGTTCCATAAATACGGTTCTTGATAGTTTATGCAAAGTTGATTAAACTTTGTTTGACAAAAGGGTTCAATTAACAAATAATTATTTCGTAAAGCATATTTGTTTATAGCTTTATAAGTAAAAATATCTTTGAAATTGGACAATGGTTGTTCACTTTTACAACGAAACATAAAACATAAAATATTATAGACATTGAGTTTGTAAAAATATTATAGACATTGAGTTCGTAAACCTTA
Organism: Hydra vulgaris; assembly: GCF_022113875.1. Lineage (NCBI taxonomy): Eukaryota > Metazoa > Cnidaria > Hydrozoa > Anthoathecata > Hydridae > Hydra > Hydra vulgaris. Next base: position 59,052,720 of record NC_061159.1, on the reverse strand, counting down.
AGTGCTTTAACGTTTTTAAATAAAATATTTAAGCGAGAAAAACGATTTTCAAAACATATTAAACGCATTGCGTGTTTTTGACGATGGTAGAGATTTCATAACTTACTTTTGGAGGTACTTCCCCAAACAATATTTGCATAATTTATATAGCTATGAATAAATGAGTAGTAAAGTTGAATTAAATTTTTTTTACTTAGATAGTATCTGACCTTATATAGAATTCCAATACTTTTAACCAATTTAGTAGAAATAAAGTCGATATGATACTTCCATGTAATATTTTCATCAATGTAAATGCCTAAAAATCTTGTGACCGACTCCTTTTTTATTTCAGTTTTATCAATAAAAAGTTTAGGTAAATTATTTGGTAAAAAACGCTTTTTTGCAAGAGAGTGGAAAAGGATCCATTTTGTTTTTTCAATGTTTAAAGTTAACTTGTTGCACTTAAACCAATTGGAAATATGATTGAGTTCTTTATTCATATTTGAAAAAAGCTCATAAATGTCACTGTTTGACAGAAATAAATCAGTATCGTCCGAAAAAATGATACTCATAAGGTTACAAGCTTTATTTAAATCATCTATATAAACTAAGAACAAAAGTGGGCCTAGAATAGAACCCTGTGGAACACCACACTTTATGTCAATTAATTTTTCATTTTGAAAATAATCTCCAAAGAAAACAAATTGTTTTCTATTTTCAAGTAACTTTTATACTATTTTATTAATTTGCCATTAATTCCGTAAATTTGAACTTTTTAAGAAGAATTTTGTGATCGACCGTGTCGAATGCTTTTGATAGGTCTATGAAAATACCTAAAATATATTGTGATCTTCCAAATGAATTGGAGATTTCACGAATGAACTGTGTAATGGCTTGTTCAGTTAAACAACTTTTTTTAAAACCGAATTGATTTTTATATTGAAGTTTATTTAGATTAAGGTAATTGCATGCTCTATTGTATATATTTATATCAACTAAATGAAGAAAAATGTTTGTAATTACACAATGTTTGTAATTACACACATTTTAATTAAACTTATCTGAATATTATGTTAATTCGGAAAAAAATATTTTTTTCATTCACGCTTAAAAAAACCCTACAAGTGGTTTAAATTGTGCTTTAAACTATTTTTTGATTGCAAATACTCAAGTAAAGGAACAGTGAAAAAGTCGAAATCAGATGATTCCTTTTCACTGGAATCACCAGAAGGAAGATCTTATGAAATTATTTCTAATAAAAAGCTAATAAATTAACTTTAAATATTAACAAAACAAAATGGAATATCTTTCACTCCTGCGCAAAAAAAAACGTTTTTTACCAAGTAATATGTCTCAAATTTATATTGATGAAACGATAATAAAAAGAGATACTGTTATAAAATTCTTAGGTGTTTACCTTGATGAGAATATTACTTGGAGAAAACATATTGATCATATAAGCACAAAAATTATCTAAAATATTGGCATTTTATACAAAGCCCGAAATTATCTAGACAAAAAAAACATAACCTAACTCTATTATTCATTTATACATAATTATATAAATTATGCAATCATCGCCTGGGGAAGTGCGGATAAAAGTAAATTACAACATCTTTATCGCCGTCAGAAACATGCAATCCGCGTAGTTAGTTATGCAGATCGCTTTTCACATTCAAAATATTTTTTTGATTATATGAAGGTTCTAGATGTTTATAAACTGAACATATTTAATGTCTTAAACGATTTATCTTTATTTGCTTTCAACGACCTTTTTTCTTTGAAACCAATAAATAAATACACATTAAGAAATAATAGTTTTTTAAATGAACCTTTTTGAAGAACTAAGTTCAATCAACTTTGTATTGCATATCGTGGAATAAAATTGTATTACCAGATTTTGATCCTTCTATTACTCTTCCTGTTTTTAAAATTAAGTTTAAAAAATTCATTCTCTCTATGGACAACATTCTAAAATTCTATTAAAAATGTATGTGAAATGTATTTGTTAAATTTTCAACTTATTATATACTGAAATGTGTTTAAACAAAATACTCTAAACAAAAAATATGTTTGGCTTTAAAAATATTAGTCTTTAACGTTTGAAGGGACTAATTAATTTTCATAAGAATGCAAAACTTTTAAAACTTAAACTAAACTTGAAATATTTAGTTACACATTAAAGAAGATCTAAAAAAAATTCCCAACAAAAATAAAAGTATGTAAAGATAAAAATAATAGGTTTGCTTTTAAAAAATAAATACTTTTAATTTTCTTAAAAACCATCATTAGAGATCATATCTAAGGGGGTGATTACATGAGTGAACGTCAGCCCCGGGTTAAAACTGCATCCCAGTGCCGGGTTGAAAAAATCTTCTTAGGGGCTCATTACATGAGGTGAATTCAACCCAGGATGAAAATTCAGCTTGGTGCCGGGTTGAAAATTATATACTATTACATAGACGTTTTCATCCCGCTGCAACTTTCAGTTTTCAAATATTAACCCGGCCGGGTTGAAATTTTTTTAAATAAAATGTCTATTCGTGAAAATAATAATATTTTACAATTAGTGTTATTTATAATTCAACAGTGCAGTCTACTTACAGCACTTATATTGCAACTTAATGGTTTAGTAGTTACATACAAACTATTAGAAAGCAAACGAAATATTGCCCTTGGTGCTTATTTATGCACCCGAAAAAATAACTTGCAACGTAAGAAGAAACTTGCTAGACAAAGACTTATGAACAGAAAATCTAGAAGTTTATGGGTGGAAAAGGGGATTGATTTGGTGGCAAAATATGATTGGACCAGATGTCCCTGAAACTTGCTGGAAAAGAAATTTTCGAATGACAAAGGGAAGTTTTCTAGAGCTTGCTGCTATTATAGATACTGTTGTAAGTCCTCAAACTAACTGTCCAAATTATCGTTTTTTAACTACACACAAAAAACTAGCAATAACCATTTATTATTTAAAGGATACTGGTTCCCTTTGGATGACAGCCAATGTTTTCGGCATTCATCAATGTACTGTTTCCAAAACTGTAAAAGTTGTATGTGATGCCATAAATAATATCATTGGTCCTATATATTAACATCTACCTAAAAATAAAGAGGATATAACGAAATTAGCTTCCCAGTTTAAATTAAAGTTCAGCATGATACAAGCCTTTGGATGCATTGATAGGACTCATGTCCAAATTAAACGTCCTATTAAAAACGGTCAAGACTACTTTTGTTATAAGCAATATTTTTCATTAAATGTACAAGTGGTATGCGATAGTAAAGGATATTTTATTGATGTTGAATGCAAATGGCCAGGATCTGTACATGATGCAAAGATGTTTACAAATTCCACTATCAATAAAAAATTAATAAAAGGCACACTACCTCAAACATTGTACAGATTACCTAATTATCATTCAATTCCTAACTATTTGATTGGAGACCCAGCCTATCCATTAACAAACTTTTGCATAAAAGAGTTTCAAAGTTGTTCAAATAAAGAAGAAGTCATATTTAACAGCATGTTACGCTCTGCTAGGAACAAGATTGAATGTGCTTTTGGCAGATTAAAAGCAAGGTGGGGATTTTTAAGAAAAATAGTTGATATAAAAATAGAAACAGTTCCTATTGTTATTTATACTTGTTTTGTTCTTTATAACTTTTGTCAAAAAAAACAAAACCTATGGCCTAAATGAAGAGGAGGTTAATCAGCAAATTGAAAGACATCGAAGTGAGGCATGGGAAAGCCCAAACCTCCCTGACAGTATTTACTCTGCTAATAATCCTGAAGGGGAATATATACGCAAAACTATAACAAAATATATATCAGAAAATTTATTCAGGGACTAAAAATACAAAAAGCTTATGTGAAATCCTTTTTTGTGGTTAAATTATTGTATTTTGCTAAATTATTGTAATTGCTGCGTTTCATTACAAACTTGTTATAATTATTAGTAAGAAAATAATTTAAATTTAACAACAAAACAAATGAAGTTTTACAAGAAAAAAAATATTCATAGGCAATAAAAACAAGTCCATTATATTGCAATCATTAAAGTTACTATAAAATGTACTAATTTTATTATACACCTTAACTATTGTTGATTAGTTTTCATTCCCTGAATTAATAATTCCATTGATCTAGAAAGTCCCTGGGCAACCTGTAAAATAGATTCTGACATTCGCTCGATTGATGCTGAGAATGTTTCATTAGAATGTCTTATGGCTTAAGCGATATCTCTTTTAAATTGAACATCTTCTTTTGCTTCATTCAACAAAATTTGATCTCTTTGTGATGCACTCAATTGTCTTTGCATTTGTCTTCGCTTATTGTCAATAAATTTTGGTACAATTTCATTATTGTCATTTTTACGTTTCTTTTTTTTATTGAGATATCACTATCAACAGATGAAGTTTGTGGACTCTGTAATAATAAAGAAAAATCAACTACACTATTGTCCTCAATACTGCATGAAATTGAACATAGATTTACATTATCTGTATTTTTAACTGTGGTGTCTTCAGTGCTACATGTTAAATTTTCTACACTTTTGTTATTATCCATAATTTCCTTATTAACATCATACGTTGATTTTCCAAAAAATAACGGTTCTATAGATGGAGATCCACCCCATATTTGAACTAGATGATCATAAAATTCATGTACTATTTTTCCATTTATTTTCCACTTTTACATTATTCCTACCTTTTTTAATTATAAAATTAAAAAGGTATATTATATTATAATATAAAAAATATATATATCTTTTTCCATGTTTTGTTATAAATATATATTTGTATATAGAAATATATATTGTATTCACTGTCTTGAAAATGTACACTTCAACATTAATTTTTAAAAAATTAGTTTAAAACGCTACGTTCGTTAAAATTTAGAAGACCCTGTATTCAGAAAGCGTCACTAATTTACCGAATAGTCGGTTAACCGCAAATTGATGAGAACTGTTATCCGGTTTTTGAAACGGATAACCCACAAAATCACTAATCGCATGCAATATATATCAAATATAATCCCATGCTATTTTTTATTATTTCGTAGACTTTTTGTTTCATATGAATAAGTTTTTATGTTTATATAATTTGTTATTTAAAAGTTTATATGTATTTTCATATGAATGAGCTACAGTTTATACCATGAAGTATTTTCAAACAACATTTACGTTTTGTTGGTTTATATATTTTTTAATTGTTTAACTATTTTAGTGTCTGAACTGCCTAGAGGTTTACAAAAACGTTCTAAAAACTGGACTCGCAAAGAGCTGCTTGTTTTGGTTGAAAAATACAATGAGAATAAAGAAACTTTAGATGGAAAGTTTTCTCAAGGTTTGATTTTTATTACAATTATTACACTCATTCAAAATAGTTAAAAAAACTCCTATATATGTAATATGTTTATATTAAACATGTTTTTAACTGTATTTTTTCTAATTGTCAAATTTGTATTAACATTAACACTAGTTTTTAAAGTTGTTTAAGCTCCGATCGCTTTGCTTAAGATATTTTCTTCTCCGTTTTTGGGGATTTAAAATTTTTTTTTTAATGTTTAAAAGACGTCTTTTTTGTACCATACGCCTGCTGGGTAAAATCTAAGTATATTCTAAATTATTGATATTAGAAAGTTTGTTTAAATAACTTTTAAAACAAATAAAAAAACTTAAATAAAATAAAAGTTTTATTTAAGTTGTTGATTCAATGTGTCAATATAAAAGTTAAATAATTTAGTGCATGTAATGTATACAACTTTTAATTTTTTTTAGTTGTCTCTAAACTAACAAAAGATGACTTATGGTCAAAAATTGCAAACCATAAGTCGAAGTTTTTGTTTTTGGTTCTGATAGAACAGTGCAAAAAGAAATTATCCGATCAAAAGTTGGACAGTAAGGCAAAGGCAGCTCGTATTTCTCCTAGTTTATATGAGACAGAAGGAGGTGAAGGCAACAGCGAAGAACTGAGCTCAATTGATCAAGTATTGATCAACAAAATGGTTAAAGTGTCATTCATGGTATATTGAAGTGTCATACATGGTATATTAAAGTGTCATACATGGTATATTAAAGTGCCATACATGGTATATTAAAGCACCATACATGGTTTATTAAAGTGTCATACATGGTATATTAAAGTGTCATACATGGTATATTAAAGTGTCATACATGGTATATTAAAGTGTCAAACATGGTATATTAAAGTGTCATACATGTATATTAAAATTATTTATAATTACAAATAAATTAGGGCATACCTTTTCTAATATTTAAAAAAACAAAAACAGCACTTTATAAATTGCTAGATATATATAGATATAATGTTGAAATATTTTACTTTACAACATACTTGTACCTTTCACTTAACTTTACAAATAAGTTATAAAAAAATACATATTGTTAATATTAATATATACTATATTATTTTTACTATATGCTAATAATAATTTTTTTAAGGAACAGGTTTGAAAAGAAGTGTTGTTTGAAAGTTCTTGGAATATTATTAAATATGTTTTTAAATATTATAAAAGTTACGTTCACAAATAATATTACAATGTAATAAAAACAATAATAATGAAAATGAAATATCAAGTAAACTAATTTAATCTGATATCACATGACTTTACAACCGACTGTCTAACCTATATCGAAAGGGTCGACATTTGCCGACTAACTAGTCTAAAACGGTCCAATTTGCCGACTAAGGGTCCAGTTTGCCGACTAAAAATCATTAATGGGGGGGGGGGGGGGGTCCCCCACACCCCACTATCGCGCCGGCCTTGGATATAACTAAAAATTGTGGTAGAGTAAACAATAATCGTATTCTATATCTATGACATAGAAATCAACAAAAATATACATACATTATAATAATATAATATCTTAATAATATATGAATTATGACACAAACGCTATATATGCATTTTGATAATATACACCATTTTTAATTTTTAGTGATTTTAACATTACGCCAAAGTTAAGGCAGCTAATAGCTAACATAAATTTTAACTTGCTTAAAATGAGCTGAGCAAGGTTTTAAAAGGTTTGATGAATACCGATTTTTTAGCTCTGAACTTAGGAAAAACTTGCGTAAGTTTTGTTAAACGCTTTTGCACAAGTTTCGTGAATACGCATTTCAAAGTTTTGAACTTACGCCATACTTACGCCAAACTTACGCAAAAAAAAAACTTTGGTGAATCTGCTCCCTGATTTGTAACGGAGTGTTCCTACATCGACTATCTTATAGCCTGATTCTCAATGAAGTGCTGCTACATCGTCTATCTTATACCCTGACTCGCAACGGAGTGCTGCTAAATCGACTGAGGTTTTGGTTTGGGCAGACAGTCTATCAAACAATCTAAAAAAAAAATTTTATTATATTTTTTTTAATTAATTTTTTCGCTTAAAAGTCCTTAAAATATAACATTAAATGAACTATTTAACGGAAATAAAACATTACATCACTAACAACCAATAGGACGATGGTTCGTAAAAAAGTTCGCATTTTAACAGTTCGCAGTTCGCAGTTCGCATTTTACCTGGTATGGGGGATACGAAACTTTATTTATTTAACAAAAGAATTAATTGCAATAATTTATTTAGAAATTATTTATAAAAATAAATTTCTTATTATAAATATTAATTTTAAAAATTTATTCCGAAATTACTAAAAAAAAAAAAAAAAAAAAAAAAAGTGAAAAGTGAAAAAAACGACTTTCCTGATGGGCCAGTATCGGCCCAATATCTGTTGTTCTAGCTCGGCAAATCTTTATTGGACCATTAATGGTTTTTTTTGCGGCTACCCAGCTCAGGCAATTTTGTAAAAGCTTGGCAATGGCCCTGTTACGGCTTCCCAAAATTGGCAATACAAGAACGGAACTTTATTGGGCCTTTAAAAAACACGCTGGCATTGGCTAGCCATTATCGGACCAGTATATACTTGCTGTCTGGGTAATGTTCTAATTTTGATAGTATTATGTTGTGATCAACTGTATCAAATGTCTTTGAAAGGTCTATAAATACTCCCAGTAAATGATCCTCTTTATTAAAAAATTGAGATATTTTATTTGTAGGTTCAATCATAGCATGTTCTGTTGAGCAACTTTTTTGAAAACTAAATTGATTTTCATATTAAAGTTTGTTTAACTTCTAGTAATTATAAATTCGATTGTAGATTACTTTTTCATAAACTTTAGAGAACACTGGTAGGAGAGACAGTAGTTAGACATATTATTACAATCTCAATTTTTATAAACAGGATTGACTTTAGCAGTTTTAAACATATCAGGAAAAGTACTGTGTTCAAAAGAAGACGATATTAGATGAAATAAGGGTTTTCTAATACATTCAATGACGTGTATTGCTACATTACAAGTAATGTCATCATAATCGCATGACTTATTTCGCTTTAGTTCAGTCAGAGCATTGTTAAATTCTTTATAGGATATTTTTTCATTTGATATACACGATAGGGTTTTTTTTCCAATAAATTTATCAAATTTCTTATTTGGCATCACTATTTTTGAAGCTAGACTGAGACCAAGATTTACAAAGTATTTGTTAAATTCATGGTAAATATCTTATTTATTTGTAAATATAAATATAAAACATTTTTTGAGGTATGCTAAAGGATTTTTTTTTTTCTCTGCCAGTTACTTCATTTATAATCGACCATGTTTTTTTTATGTCTAATTTATTTTTATTTAGCAGATTAGAATAATACATTATTTTAGCTTGTCTAATATCTTTTTGAAAAAACTGTTTATAGGCGTTTTTTTTCATCACTTTCATCCTTTGATTTCAAAAATATTATTTTAGACAGACAGTATCAAAAATACATTTAAAAGTAGCCGTAAAGTTAGTAAATTAAATTTAGTAAGGTTTCTTTTAGTGACAAGTTATTTTTTATTATCACTATTAGATAGAATACCACGTGCAATTTAAAAAATGGGGAAATGATCAGAAAAATCAGCAATTAAAATACCAGATTCAATACCAGAGTTATAAGAGTTATTTGTCAAAATATTGTCAATGGCAGAAGAAGTTTTTTGCCTAATTTTTGTTGGTTTAAAAATAGTAGAAATTATATTAAAGTAATGAATCAAAAAAAGATTTAATGTTGGAAAACTTTTCGTAATGTAAATTTATATTTAAATTACCTGCAAAAAATATATACTTATCATGTTTACACTCATTCGTGATGTTATGTTTTTCAAGCTAATAGTAAAATTTTTTGATTTCCATAAGGTGGTTGATATAATGAGGAAATAAGTAATGATTTGTTAGTTTTATTCAAAACTTCTATACGTAAGGTTTCTATATGTTTATTTGTTTTGCTTTACGCTTTTTTTTTAAATTCAAACTTTTCACGAATATAGATAGCAACTCCGCCTCAGTTGCCGCTCACTCGTGGTTGGCTAATCAATTTACAAAGTGATAAATTATTAAGAGAATTTTCTAACAAAGGCATATTCGCTTCCTCCCATGTTTCCAAAATACAAATTACATCAAACAGATAATTTAATGAGTAATAGAAATTTTTGAAAGATTCAAAATTTTTACTCATAGAGCGCATGTTTACATTTGAAATGCTGAAATTTTCTTTTACTTTATCTTTGATAAATTTATCAGGTTTATAGTGTAGTATATCAGTTAAAGTATAGCATTTAAATTGTTTATAAAATTGTATTCATGAGATTTTAATTTTTCTAAAATAGGAGATATAAAGTTTTCAAAGTTTTTTTTTGGATTGTTAAAATAATTAATTTTAGTCATATTGCTTTTTATCATTAAAAAAAATCAAGAAATTCAAAAACAAATTAAAAAAGCTTACTAATGTTGTTTTGTCACCAGCTTTACTCTCAATCGGCTTATCTCTAACGATTAAATGGTTACAAATCACCTTCGCATATTTCCCAATACTTCTATGAATTTTAGCTTGAGCAAAAAGTTCTTTGAGTATTCTCGTTATTTCTTTGCTAAAATCTTCGTTTTTTCTTCTTTTAACTTACGAGCGTTTGTTAATATTGTCTCTTTATCTTGCCAATTAAGTATTTTGCAGACGATTGTCCTTGGTCTTCTATTTACTTCTATTTCTATTTCTATTGGTATATTTTCTAACTTTCCAACTCTATGTGCCCTTTCAATTTTTTTATTTTAAGGTCCTTTTTAATGAGGGTTTTTATTTTTTTTAATACATCTTTATTGGTTTTGTTTACACGTTCTTTAATGTCCACTATTCTTAAATTATTTCGCAAGTTGCGATGTTCTAACTCAACAGTTTTGCGTTTGTTTTTTGTCGTCTCGTTTACTAGCTTTCCTTGAAACGACTTTATCCCAATTATTGTTTCTTTTATTATCGCCATATTGCTATCTACTTTGTTTTCAAAGGAAAAAGTAATGCTATTCCAGATTATAATTATTTAGGAGAAATGAATTAAATTTGCAAGCACTGTGGCGCTAAGAAATTTCTAGATAATTCACATTTTCTATGTTGCCATAATGGTAAGGTAGCATTGCCTCCATTTTCACCATTTACACAAGCATTGCAGGATTTATTTACAGGGGAGTTATTTAGATCGTACTGCTAATGTTAATTTTCTAAAACATATTGGAAAATATGTCTGTCTTTTTTTCACTTTTTTTAAAGCAACTGTAGTTCAACCATAAAATCATGGGCCTCCATGATTTAAAATACGTGGCCAGATTTACCCTCGTATAGGTAATCTTAGGCCAGATCAAGATATTCCACCAATATATTCTTAACTATATATTTATGATCCACTTGCAGCAGTAAATTTTAGAATGCATCAACGTGGTAATGATCTTTGTTTACTTGATGTTTCAATTGCAAACTATAATAACGGAACAAAGTCCATTTGCTCTTGCATTTAAAAACATGGGTGATGAAGAAGATAAAGAAATTCGTCAAGCGGCTATAGAAGGTCGCTCAGCTTCTGCTGTAAAAATGTCTTTACTTGAAGAGGGTGATAGATATCACTATAACCTACTTTCACATGATGAAGTTGGAGTTGTATTTCTTGGTGATAATGGTGCTCCCCCAACTTCCAGGGAAATTGTTATTTACCCAAGAGGTCATCGTTTAAAAATTGTTTCAAGTATATCAGCCAACTTGGATCCTATGGTTTATCCGCTTTTTTTCCTAAGAAGTGATTCTGGTTGGTATAATCAGTTAATGCATAAACCTGAGCGTGCTACACTGGTTAGAAATCATGTTACATTATCTTGGTTCTACAATTATAGACTTTTTGTTGGGCAATTTTTCTGCTCATTATTTTATTGCAAGAAACTGTTTCAAAGTAAAAGTTTCAACAATATGCTTTAGGTGCATATGTAAAAGTTAAAGGCAAGCGTCTTGCTTTTATCAGAAATAATCAAAAAAAAAAAAAAAAGCTGAGAAGCAAGCAGTATGATGCCTTACATCAACATGTTAACAACATTGCGAACAATTGTAATTTTAGACCAAAGCGAGTAGTAGTTTTGCCATCATCTTATGTAGGAAGTCCTAGAGCTTTAAAAGAAAACTTTGAAGATGCTATGGTAATTATTAAAAAGTATGGTAAACTAGATCTTTTTATAAATTTTACTTGCAACCCAAAATAGAATGAAATAAAGGAAAATTTATATCCGGGTCAGACTGTGAATGATAGACCTGAAGTGGTTACTTGAGTATTTAAACTCAACTTAAATAACCTCCTAATTATATATTCAGACATGGTGTATTAGGAAAAGTTGTAACGCATATTCAGGTTATTGAGTTTTAAAAGCGTGGTTTGCCGCATGCCCACATTTTACTTCATTTTTAAACGATGATAAACTTAAAACATCACAGGATATCGATAATTTAATATGTACAGAAATTCCAGATGCGATAGTTAATTGTGATCCGATAGTTAATGGATAGTTATTCGTTGATTATTATCACTATATAATAAAGTTTATTATTGAAACTTTTAAAATTTTATAGATTTGTATAAATTTAGAAATAATTGAGAATTTTTATTAGAATCCACATCAACAAAAGAAACTGCAACAGCAGATTTTTCATCATCAACTGCTGCTGCAGTTAATGGTAAGTGGTTTGCAGTTTTACACATTATTGTATTTGTGTTATCTTTACATATATTGCTCTGTTATAAAATTATTATTTTGATATCATTTATTTTTATTTCAGTTTTGTCATACCAGGTATTTTTGGAGTACAGAAGGCGGCACAATGGACCCACATCCTACAGAGCGCATGAGGTGTGGGTCCGAAATGGCAGACAGGACTACCCCTACCCCTTCTTCCATTGGGGTAGTGGTGGTCGCCATAATAGAAGAAGAGGGGGAGAGAAAGGGTTACATACATCTACAATTAGTATTTTGTAGGTTGTAATTCTACAAAATACTAATTGTAGATTTTTTTTGTCAATGTATGTATTATATTTTATTTTCCTTTTTTGTATTATATTATATTTTTGTATTATATTATATTTTTGTATTATATTATATTTTTGTATTATAATTTTGTAAATTTTGTTTGTATTATATTTTTGTAAATTGTTTTTGTTTGTAAATAGAATTTCTTTTTTTGTTTCAAGTTTTTTTTGTTTGTTTATTATCCTCTTTCCTGCACTAAATCTTTTAGGTTAACTTAATGTTTAATTAAATAAACTAATTATTTAATTAAATAAAATTGCTTTTATAAAAGATCTATTTTTAAATGAATATGTTTGATAATCCTAATTACCTGATCCGTTATCTGTATGGCCAGGGGTGTTCAACGTTAACTCCATCAGGGTGTCCACTCTGCTGGAAAAACTGGGAAAAAAGCTGTTTTGGAAAAAATATACTGGAAAAACCGGAAATTATATAGTTTTTAGAATTGTAGATGCTGGAAAAAACTTTTTTATCAATAATTGTTGGCTGTTTAATATTCTGTAAACATTCATTAATCTTTCAAGTTTATTTATTTATATTTTATTTTTATATTAATATTTTTATTCCAAATTTCCGATTGTATACTTTTATGTTCATAAGATTTTGTTTGAGGCAGTTTTTAGTACCTCTGCCGAAATATCTTTAATGCTGGAATTTAAGTGCTATTTGGAAAAAGATATAGTTTTCAGGGCTAAAACACAGGAAAAACATCAAAATAAAGTAAAATTGCTAGAAATTTTTTAATTTTTGAGTGGACACCTTGTACATGTTCTTTGGTATTTCCTGAATGTCAACTGACCCGTTTTACAATTTCTTTTTGTAAGAAAGGCTTTAAAATATAGTGCCAATTTTCGGCACGGGCTATTTACTATAATAACTTCAATTTTATAGAATTAAAATGTGACCTTTTAAATCAAAAACTAAATGTCCATATTTACCAAAAACGAAAGTTTAAGGTTAACAAAATAAATCAAGTTCAAAGGCATTTTTAGTTATAAAAATCTTAAGTTTGAAAGGGTGTACAAAATGTTAGAGGGTTTCTATATATTTTAAAACTATAAAAATTCAATTCCGTTGTTATTATTCACTTATATATTATGTTGTCAAATATTACCTAGACCCGTATTTTACAGGTTACTTTATCTAGTCTTTAATCTATTCTTTAATCTTTATGTCCTTTAATCAACATGTTCTTAACCTCTATGCAAAGTTTTAACATCAAACTTTAACAAATTTACGATAGTATTTGATTAAAAATGTAATTATAATGGCATATTATTGTTGACTCCACATGTTTTAGTATATTTCAATAGTTTTTACTATATTTGGTCTAAATTTTTCTTTAATATAGTTCGTAACAGCAAAGTTAAATATATATTAACTTTAACTTTTCTGCAGTAGTACCACCAATATGTAATAGTTTTACATTTTTATCGTTGCGTATGTGTTTGCATTACACAATTTTATCGTTAAAGTTTACAGGGGAAATTGGGCCATAAATGAGTACTTATGAAAAGTCGTCAAAAAACTAAAATAAATAATTAAAATGAAAATAATTTTTTTTTGTATTGATAAAATACAACGCAAAATACTATTTGACAAAAGAAAAAGTATAAAGCATTTAATAAAAAAAAATTATTTAACATTTAAAAATCTTTGAAAAAAAACTATTTTGTCCTATGGAAGGGGAAAAATGAGGTATACAATGTAATGCTGCTAAAAACAGATATTTGGGTTGTAAATACCAGCCACCATTGGGTGACTGGTATTCACAGATAGATGGCTGACTAAAGCATAGAGATGGCTAGTAATATGCGGTAGTGGTGTAGTGAACAGAGCGCTCGTTTTGTAAGCGAGAGGTTTGGAGTTTGACTCCCACCATGTCCCTGGAAGTACCGCGCTCAACTTAATTTCTCCGCGCAGCGGCCTTGCTTGTCAAGGTTCGTGTTTCGGAGTTAAAGAGTTGAGAGAGGGTTGTACCACGATTTACAACAAAAAATAAAAAAAATAAAAAATGAGTAGCCTCCTCAACTGTAGTGGCCCCCTCGGGCCTTAAGAAGGTGAATAATTAAAGAAAAACAAACAAACAAACAAAAAAATAGCCATGTCACATGAGCCAAAAAACGCAGCCTTTTCAAAACATTTGAAATTAAGTGACTACGCGTCCAGGATAGTGCAGCCGTGGCGCAGTAGTTAAAGCGATTGCTTTTTAAGCAGGAGATCCAGGTTCAAAACAAGCTTTTGAAATATTTCGCGTCACGGTAAGGAAGGAGGCGTGAACTTCCTGGTTAAATACGCTTCCGCAGTGCTCTGTGACAAGACCGTTAGGATTTCTTGGGGCACCGAAATAACAAATTAAAAAAAAAAGGATTTGTTCTTAACCATTTTCTAATATTGTGGTCAAGTGTTAAGTGGCTTTTAATTTTAAATGTTAAGTGGCTTTTAATTTTAAGTGTTAAGTGGCTTAAATTGACCACAGTAAGTGTTAAGTGGCTTCATAAAAGCCAAATCCAAGGGCTGCATTCAATGTGTGCAAAAAGAAGGCAAACGCAGAAGAATTACACTATTCTCTATCGCATTGTTAATTAATTAAACTTTTAGAGTGAGATTTTTGTCTAGCTAATATATGTAGATCTGGAGAGCATATTTTGGCCACTGAATATTAAATAAATTTTCTTAACCAAACAATAAACAATTCTGTTTGCCTTATTGGTGACATATTGCTAAAAATAGTACTTCTAAAAAAATGCACACATTTCAATGTTCAACATTTTCAATAGTTACTCAGTCTAAAATATTTAAATGTAATATGAACTTCAATATATAACATGAAACAATAAAGTTCTGTATCATACTTTATGTTATGGTTAAATTACAACAAAATTTGTTTTAAGTAATTTTTAATTACTCAAGTCAAAGTTTGTTAAAATCTTAAACCAATGCTGGCATTTTTTCACATGATAATTCAAAATCAATCACTATTTAGTTGTTTTCACACTCAGAACAGCTTTGAGCAGCCGAGATTTAAACCCCACCTATGGGCAAGTTTTGCGAAATTGGTTAGTATTAGGCGTTCTGTAAATATTCTTCCGCGGTGTTGACTGTAAGGATTTTTTGGGGCACCTAACAAAATAAACTATTAAAAGCAAAAATGTTAAGAATTTTTTATTCATTTAATTGATATTGATTTAACCTCGCAATAACTTTAATTATCTTTCTAGTTTGTGTTTTATATATTTTTATGTTATCTTAAAAGTTATAATTTAGTGAAAATTTATAATATGGAAAACATTATTGGCATAACCTATTTTGAAAACTTTATACGAAAAACTAAGTACATCAGGTTTAAAAAATTATCTTACCTTGCTCATTTGTAAACTACATTTTGAAAAAATTCGTGAAAAATGCTTATAACATTGGAATATTTATACTAATGTTAAACAAGAAATTTAAAAAAAAAACGACTTAAACCTAAAGTTAAAGTCTTTTTAGCACAATAGTGGTTTTATTAAAAATTATAATTTTTTTCAATAGTTTGATTGTGAAGTTGAGTGAACATTTAAATAATGAATTAGGATGTTACGTTTTTTATGTGTGTGTGTGTGTGTGTGTGTGTGTTTGTGTCATTGTGTGTGTGTGTAATTTACATTAATGTTTACATTATAATATAATGTAAACATTAATGTAAATTACAGATCAAGGTCATTTATTAAAAGAGGTCTATTAAGCTAATCTAATCAGATTAAGCTAATCTAATCAGCCTTTCTTCAATTAAAAATATGCAAGGTTATCACCGGGGCACTTTACTTTTAGATTATAAAATTAGATATATTTACACATTATTTACAGATCTATTATTAAAAACTATATTTTTACATTACCATTAATAAAATAAATTACACAATGCAAAATTTTATATTTCTATTTTAACAAATATATTATAAAATAGCACAATTTATAATAAAATATTGTATATTAAACATGCAGTTTTAAATTATAAAAAGAGGTATTTAGAGATGCATTCTTAATGCTTCATTTTTAAAAAAAATTAAAATTTTACAACATTCATTATAATAAATCTTGCTGATTAAAACATAAAAACTGAAATAAAATCAATTAAAAAACAAAAGCATTTGCCAATTATAACAAATACAACTTAGCATTTTATATATAAAAATGATAACACCAAATCAGTGTTATTATTGTTTGGCGCTATACTAGGGTGCTTAACATATATATTTCAGGCGCCAAAATGAATAATATATCCACTCACATTCACATGAAGTTAGTGGAAAAGTAGCATGTAAACTTTTAATGTTTTTACAACCAGGAAAATTTATCACTTTTAACAGCTCAGTAACATAAATATCGAAACTACCTTTTTAAATTTAACTAAAATGCTTCACATAAATGAAGCTCACAAAATTAAAGCATGGGAATTCATTAGATCTGTTCATAAAATTCACTAAAAGATATAATTGAACTTCTGAAATCATTTTTGTAGAAACTAATACTATGTTCTTAAGAACTATCCAAAAAAAAAGTAAATCTTTTCCACCCAACATGTTCAATATGGGACGGTACTTTCAATATGCTCCGCTAAAATTTGTTGCCTGATATGTACAAGTTTAAAAAGTATGATACCTCATTATAGTGTGCCAAAAACGATACTTGTCATATTGCAAAACATGACATAGTGCTAAAAAGATACTTGACATATTGCACTTTGTATGAGGCACAAATAACTAAATTAAGTCTATGACTGTTGCAATGAGCGTATGCAGCTTTTTCATTTAGATTTAAAATACAAGAGGACAAATCTTTAGTGTGACCATCAATTGCTTTAGCACCACCATATCACAATTCATGATATATATATATAATATAATAAGGTATAACTGTAACAACTGTTTTAAACAATTGCGAAGTGCAATAACATAAGATATTGCACTGTAACAGCTCATTTTGTCTTTTGTTTGTGTTTTAACAAATAGTTTCTGCAAAATCCAGCTCTGTCTAGTTTGTTTTTGAAGTTATTAATTGAAGTAGCTTCTATTATTTCAGATGGTAAGCTGTTCCACGCATTTACAACTCGATTTTGGAAAAAATGATACCTGAAGGTATTTTTACTAAAAGGCTTCCCCATTTTGAATTTGTGTTGTCGCAGACATGGACCCTCCTCCAATGCATTTCCACAATCGTTAGCAACCCAATTTATTTTATCGTGGCCATGCTGAATTTTATATTGTTGAATCAGATCTCCACGTAGTCTACGTTCTTCCAGTGACGTTAATTGCATAATATTCAACCTAGCCTCATATGATAATTTCCTAATTGTAGGTGCTAGTTTGGTTGCTCTTTTTTGGATTTTCTCAATCTTTTCAATGTCTTGTTTTAAAAATGGAGACCATGCCTGGACCACAAACTCAAGATGTGGACGTATGAACGTTGTATAGAGCATTTTTACCATGTTTACATCTAAATATTTAAAGCTTCTCTTTATGGTACCTAATATATATATATACAAAGGAATCCGAAATATTTTTTACCAAAAAATAAAATATTCCGTACTAGTAACACCATTTGTGCAATCTAAGAAACTGATAAATTCTCTTATTGAACTTTGAACCAACAAACCATATAATTAAAAGTAGTTGTTCTTTACTTTTATTGTGAGAAGCTTCATCAGAAAAATGTTTAAAATGTTTAAACTACTTTGTTATTAACATCTCTGAAACACTTATTTTACCAGATATTATGGTGTCTTAGATATGTAAGAAGTGTTTTTTGTTGATAATATCTAAGCTGATCTTGAAGAATTTTATCACCAACATAAACACGGACATGTTGCAAACACGATTTATTAAGAAAACTTCGTATATCGTATAATCGAAGCATTTTAAATATCACAATAAACGTTAAATATTTCAGGGTGAAAGTAGGAAGGTACGTCCGACAGTGTTTTTTCATAAATAAAATCGATTACTTAACATTTAAATATTGAAAACTAAACTAAATAAAAAGTTCAATCACAGAAAAAATAATAATGTTAGGTACGTCCATTGTTTTATTTTGATATGTAGTAACTACTAAAATATATTTTACCTCCTGATTATCGCTAAACAATGGATTTTAACTTAGATTTTACTTAGGGTGTACTGCTTTGGGTACGTCCAAAAATTGTTATAAGTAAAGAAATTAATATTTTACTTTTATAACAAAAAAAATAAAAATTTAAAAACATTTTTTATCGTTTAACAAAATAAAATTGGGTACGTCCATTGACGTCTAACTAATGCTTTTATATATACAAATATATATATACAAAGGAATCCGAAATATTTTTTACCAAAAAATAAAATATTCCGTACTAGTAACACCATTTGTGCAATCTAAGAAACTGATAAATTCTCTTATTGAACTTTGAACCAGAAATTTATTTCAATTGATCGAATGCACACATTAGTCACCGTAGGCCACAAGCCATCACTCTTAGCCAAAAGAGCTACTGCCCCGTGCTGGTGTGGAATGATGTGCTATGGAGTGAGATTTCAGATCCGAGCACATAGTCAGCGAGCGCTGATCCGACGTGCATTGTGGAGCTTCCGATTGAACGTGTGCGTGAGTGTCAGCTCACGCACACGTTCAATCGTGTTTTGTCGCCTTATTTTTTATAATTTCATATTAACATAGATATTTTTTAGAAACTAGAATGATTATACTTTAAGAATTTGTGTTCTTTGATTACTATTACGTACTTTATAAGTTGATTTCTTGACATGCAAAACTTTGTTAACTTTGCACATCCAGCAAATATCGAAGATATGGACAGCAATTGAGATTGTTTTGCAGCCATTTAAGTTTACCTATTTTTTATTTGTCTGCCATATTTCGTTGAAAAAAAATGGGGCCCAAGCAGTCTATTTTGGGGCCCACTTTTGGTACCTATTTTCCTTAATCTGAAATTTTTTGCGGGCGATCGGGGGGTGCAAAAAAATCGAATTCTTTAACTTTAAAAAAAAATAAAACTTTTTTGTAAATTTTTTATTTTTACTAAATTTTACTTTTTTTAGATAAAATGAGTGAGGAGATAAATTGTAAGATTACCAAAATTTTTATTTTCAGTTTCCAATTAATTTATTAGTTATCTTTTATGCAAATAGTATCAATATTTACTTAGACATAATAATACTTAGTAATGCTAAGACTTTCTAATCTTTGTCTAATCTAATAACAGTATTTCTGAGTAATTGTATTGTTTATTTAGTAAGAAGTACATAATGGTAGAAATTTATGTTTCTGTTTATGATTCTATGTATCAAAGTCAGAATCTATATCAATAAATATTGATATAATAATACTATTAGTACTATTACTAATAGTATTATTATTATTATTATTATTATTATTGTTATATATATATATATATATATATATATATATATATATATATATATATATATATATATATATATATATATATATATATATATATATATATATATATATATATATATATATATATATATATATATATATAACCTTTTGTTTAAATAAAACTGATATAAATTGTTTGAAATAGTTCCTTTGTTATGATTGTTTAGATGCACAAGCTATTGAAAGCTTATATGAAAAATAGTTAGTAATTCTATTTTGTTATTTAGTTATTATTTATTTAATTATTTAGTTAGTAATTCTCATTTATTGAATCTATTTTATTCTTAATTCTATTTATATTAAAACTCTTTTGTTATTTTATTTATTATGTTTTTATATAATCTTATAATAATATAAAATTCTAACAACGTAAATCACAATGAAAATAAAATATAACTGGAATGAACTAACAAAAATAAAAATAAAAACCATTATTATAGTTAAAACTTTTTTTTTAAGTTATTTGTTCGCAATTGGTTATTTTTGTTTTTTTAGACACTATGGAGAATACAATAAGTATGCAATAAGTATATATTTTTATTGTATCGTCTAATACTTTGTTAAAAATAAATTATTGTTTTTCAATCTCAGATTTATTTACTATTAGTTACTTATTTATTTTTTAGACAATTTAGTTAACGCTTGTAAGTAAATTTTGTTTTTGGATTTTAAAAATTTAATATGCAATTTATGTATAAGACCAATTTTGAATATATAGTTTGTGTATATGAAGCAAAAACTTGAAAATTGTATTATTACTAATTTTTTTTATAAATAGGTTTATAATAATTGTTATTCTTTAGTGAAACCTTCATCATATTCCTCAAATAAGTTTTTCATGGTAAAATGCTAGTTCAGTGGTCTATGCAGGCAGCATGTAGAAAACGAATAAAAACTCGACTACAACATTCTGAAATTAGAGCTGAGATTTCTAAAAGACAGATTATAAAACGCCAAAAAATCGATGAAAAAGAAAAAAGAAAGTTAGAGCAACAATTAACATTATTAACTATTAGTGAAATTCTGAATTTGTTCAAAAACTTATCTACTAAGCAAATTGATGATTTAAATGATGTTATGTGTGAAAGAATTGTTGGGAGAAATTTTTGCCATGAATGGTATGATTTCGATATGTATATTCTTGTATATTGGCAGAGTAGAAAAACTTAAGAAAGCACAGAAAGGCATTATATACACTATTTCTTATTGGACTAGAGAAGAAAATGATACTGAAGCAGTTGATTATTATATTAAAAAATTCCAGCTAGTTGCTGACATTGTATGTCAGCAACTAGCTGGAATTGATGTGAGTTGATGTTTTCGTAATGTAAATATGTTGCATTTATTTTTTTATTATTGGAAATGCATTTGATAATCTTGCTACTTTATTTTACTATGGTTGACTCTCTATTTCTCTCTCTCTCTCTCTCTCTCTCTCTCTCTCTCTCTCTCTATATATATATATATATATATATATATATATATATATATATATATATATATATATATATATATATATATATATATATATATATATATATATATATATATATATATTGATATATATATATATATATATATATATTGATATATATATATATATATATATTGATATATATATATATTGATATATATATATATATATATATATATATATATATATTGATATATATATATATATATATATATATATATATATATATATATATATATATATATATATATATATATATATATATATATACATTGATATATATATATATATATATATATATATATATATATATATATATATATATATATATATATATCAATATATATATATATCAATATATATATCAATAATATGCAAATGTACAGCGAGAAGTGGTACTTGCACAAAAACTTTATAGCGAGTAGTGGAACTTGCAAAAAAAAAAATATAGCAAGTAGTGGAACTTGCAAAAAAAAATATAGCGAGTAGTGGAACTTGAATAAAAAAAAAAAAATAGCAAGTAGTGGTACTTGCAATAAAAAAATAAAGCAAGTAGTGGAACTTGCAAAAAAAAATATAGCAAGTAGTGGAACTTGCAAAAAAAAAATATATCGAGTAGTGGAACTTTGCATAAAATATATATAGCGAGTAGTGGAACTTGCAAATTTTTTTGATAGAGGGCTCTGGCTTACGTTCACGTCATGTCTATTGTTTACAATGATTAATATATAGTTTCATTAATGGAATTTAATATCTTAATCATTAACTAAAAGCCAAGACGCAAACTAATTAGAATAATATTATAAAACATTTTTTGTTTTTGAAATTCTTTTTTAGGTCAGAGGGGGAACCATCTATAACTATCACAAAGCATTGTGTGATGTATTTTGAGTTTTGGTAAAAGATGTTTTTAAACTAAAGTTTATTATTTTAATTGAATTTAATTATTTTTATGAATCTCAATAAAAATATATATATTTTTTTTTAGGTTGTCAAAAAAAAAAAGGGGGGGGGGACAACACGCCCCCTCCCCCATTTACACCCCTTGAAACAAGGGGTGCGCTGCTAGTGATTTTTTAAAGTAGTAAAATATAATTTTTGATTTGAATACTAGATTTCTTTTTAATTATAAAGATAAATATTTATATAAAGAGTCATTTTTGATAATAGGGTGTTTGAAACCATCACCCTTCAATCCATCCAAAGGCAATGATGAATATTCTATATTTGATTATGGTCTGATAGCTAATAACAAAAACATCTTGCATATAAAAAAATTTACATTTTCATTAAAAAAAAACACTTTTTTATAAATATATTTTTTTATATCTTTTATATATCTTTATTGCCGGTAAGGATGGTGGTTTTGTGCCCCCTCTTACTCCCCGGATGCGCCCGTAATCTAGAAATCTTTGTAAATTTGTAGATGACTCTTGTATCTATTTTTTGATACCAAGATATAAACATTTGGATAAGAATTGGTTAAGTTATAATAGTTTTAGTTAATAAAAAGTTTATTTTGACCACAGTTTCTTCAACAAATCCTAATATCAAAAAATCGGTACTTAAAACGTCATAACTTTTTGTAGGGTGGTTCGATTTTGAAAATTTTTTCACTTTTAGAATACTGACATTAAGCTCTTTTTAATGATATATAACAACCTATAATTTGATGAATTTAAAAATTTCATGTAACATACCTATTATTAGAAAATTCATGTTTACAGAGTTGTTATAAATCATAATCGAGTTGTTAAACCAAGGAAATTGTGGAGGTTTATTTATCATATATACTATATATATTATATAATTATATTGGAGGGAGTAAGTTTAGAAGTCTTTTTAAATTTTTAAAAAATAAAAATACTTTTCAATATATATCTGTTTTCTTTGAGGTAGAATTAAAGGGATCCCTAAGTGCTATAAAGATATGATCTCATATGAAAGAGCATAAAAAAAAAAAAAATGTTCGATGTATATTATTTTTTCTAAAACGTAATAATGAACACACACTAATAAATTTAATTTTCAAAAAAACGCTTTTCTTCGATTAAGAAAAAAGCGTCTTGTCCAAAGTTTATTGACTCTACTGCCTCAAAAAACTAACGTTTGTACGTCAAATTAAACAAAGTAGACAAAATGTCATTATTGCAATCTTATTAGTTGGTTATTAAATTTAAAAGTAAAGTCGTTTTTTTTGAACTAACTCAAAATTACTTACAAGAATAAGTTTTGTAGCATTTTGTGAAAATATATTTGTATATTAAAGTTTTTTTTATAATATTAATTTATATATTTGTGTTATAAGGGCAATTCCACGGCTAAAAATGAATAGAAGTCAAATTTTAAACTCTTTTTAGTCAGTTAAAAACAAATGAATATTGACTTAGACACATGAAAGTTTATTTAAAATATTTCTTTAGTAGAAAAATAAATTTTTTTCAGTAATTTTTATGGTTTCAAAAGTGACGGTTACTCTCATTTTTGCTTGATAAAAATAATAATTATTGTAAAATGTTTTAGTTAAATTAACATTTATGTTAAATTGCTATATTTTTTTGGTTCAAATTGATAAGGTTGAATAGACATTTTATTAGAAATTAAACTAAGACAGGGCTCGAATTAACGCAAAAAAATCTAATCGCAAAAGAGCAAAAAAAAAATTTTTTTTTTCTCCCCCCCCCCCCCTCCTCTCTCTCTCTTATAGCTCGCGCAGATGTGCGGTAATGGGGGAAAAAATTATCATCAATAAATCAAAAAACATCGTCAAAAACTTAATAAAAAATTAGATACCACGTTTTTTATAATTTATTGTTTCTTGAATGAAGGACTAATAAAAGTTTAAATGTAATTAAGTTTTTCATTAAATGGTTGATGTTTTTCTTCAATTTTTCTATTTCAAGTTTTCCAATAAAAGATGAAACAAAAAAATTTGGTTTAATAAATCGAATTATACTTCATGTTTAAAATAAGGCTTAAAAACGTTAAAATAAAAAAATTGCTGGTTTTTATTAGCATTTTTATACTGTTTGAAAAAAAAAAATTAATAAAAAAGAATTAACTAATAATATATTAATTAATAATTATTAGAGTTAATAATAATAACAATTAATTCTTTTTTATTAGTTTTTTTTTTCAAACAGTATAAAAATGCAAATAAAAGTCAGTTTAATTTTTTTGCTCTAACGTTTGTAAGCCTTATTTTAAACAAGTTTTGATTAACAAAGATAAAAACCAACTTTTCAACTTTACGACCTTGTAAAAATTTTCCACGCAGAGATTTAATGTAATTTAAATTCAAAAATGTTTTACGTTGAAAGAAAATCTCCGCGCAAATCTATCTATTCAGAATAATAAAATTTGTGTGACGTTCTTTATGATAAAAACATTACTTTTAAGAATTGCTAAAAAAATGCCAAGCTAAAAAAAATAGTAATTAATCAACCAAAAAAAAAACCAGTCGCGAAAAGATTTTTTTTAAGAAAAAACTAATCACAAAAGTGTGTGTAGTAATCGCGATCGCGATACGATACGAATACGAGCCCTGTAAGACTTTTTTATAAGTTCCAAACTATTTAAAACTATTACTTAATAACTTTTTTTAATAACGTCTTTCAACCGAATGCTATTATACTGTTTTTGCAAAACTAATTAAAAAAACTTGATTAAAAATTAACTATTTAATCACGACTTTTTTTTACTTGAAAATCGAAGTAGATATTCTAAAGTTGTTGTGACGTACTAACGAGATTTTTAACGACTAACAATCGAGTTTCAATGGTGAAAAAATAAAATCAAAATGGAGTTGTTTTTTAGTGATTTCGGCAATTGCTTTTTGTTAGCATGCATTTATCATTACAATTTAGTGAAAAAGAAAAAAAACTTACATATTTTTTTTTAATGCTCTTTCATATGAGATCATATGTTAGGAGCACTTAGGGATCCCTTTAAAGTTTCAGTTTTTTAAAACTTTAAATTAACTTTACAATGTTAAAATGGTTTAAACGGATTTTTGTAAATGAATTTAATCCTTAAAGATTAAATTTTTTTTATTATTGAAGAAATTAAACTAGATTTAAGAATAAGTCGACTTAAATGTTTGTTTGTTTTTCTATTTAGATGATGACAATATTGAAGCAAGTAAGTTAAAAAGCATTTTTAAATTTTTAAAAATAAATTTTTTCTTTGTTTTCTTTGAGGTAGATTTAAAGTTTCAGTTTTTTAAAATCATATATATTTTAAAATCCTATATATAACTCATATATCTTTGTTTTTCTATTTAGACGTTGGTAATAATATGAAACAGGTAAGTTATAAAGCATTTTAAAATTTTTAAAAAGAAATAAAAATACTTTTTATTATATATCTGTTTTCTTCGAGGTAGATTTAAAATTTCAGGTTTTTTAAATCATATGTATTATAAGATTTACAAATGAATCGACTTGAATGTTTGTTTGTTTTTCTATTTAGACGTTGGTGATAATATCGAAACAAGTAAGTTATAAAGCATTTTTAAATTTTTAAAAAGAAATAAAAATACTTTTCAATATATATCTGTTTTCTTCGAGGTAGATTTAAAATTTCAGGTTTTTAAAATCATATATATTATAATATTAAATTCTTTTTTACTTTAAAAATATCTATATTATAGTTACACTGAGTCGCAGAAAAAAAATTAAAGTTTATTAATAAGGTAGTAGATTATTAGAGTAGAATAAATTGTTTGATCTATTAATCAACTTAATAACGTACTATTAATATGAAGATTTATTTTGGTTGTTTGTTTGTTAAAATTTAGTTAGAGTTTATTTAAAATTTAAATTCTTTAGTTAATCAAGAGAGATCTAATAAAGGTATTAATTACATTAGTTGAATGTGGCATTTAATATGTATTTTATCGATATAAGGAATAAAATAATAAGGAATAGAAAAATTTTAAAAATTTGCTCTGGAATTTTTCAAAAGAGTGTTGTGTTATGCTTCATTTTAAGGTATCTAAATATATATTCATTAAAAATTTTCAATTTTGTTTTTAAATGGTTTATTCTTTTTCACTACTTTAGATAAATATATACTGACTGACATAACTTCATTTTTATTAACAATGTCGTGCATTGTAGTCTGCATTCTTTGTTACATTAAAAATAATTGATGCTAATAAATGTTCTTTTATAGTTGTTAAAAGTTTGCATATATGTTTGCATTTATATTATGATCAAAGTTAAAATTTATTTGATAAATACGTGTATGTGGTGATACTACTCAGGTATGACCGCAGCTTATCTCTATCAGGTACATTGATTTTTAATTCACATATGATGTTTTTCTTTGTATTTACTTATTCATTACATTTTTAACTTCAGATTTATGGTGTATTTATTTGCTATAGAAGAACAAATCATTTTGAATTTTTTAAAAATATCTACACCAATCAACATTTAAAATTCAATGTAGCATATACCAGCTTCTAGGCTTTTTTGATGCTTTTCTTATTCAAGTGGTTTCATAAGCAAGGTCTACAAGCAAATTTGAGATAAAAAGTTTTTCAGCTTTCAAGGAGTATCAATGTTGTTCTCTGTATACTTTAATTTGTTTAAATAGAGTAGTTTTAGTAAATAAATGTTTGTTTGTTCTTGGTTTTTTACTTATTTGTTATCAGATTCTTAAGAATTAATCAACTTAGCAAGCAAGATTTATTTTATTTTTTAGTGCAATTGGAAAGAGCTAAAGTGCTTTTTAGTTACTTCAAATCATTTGTTTTTATTTTTTAAATAGAAGGGTTAATAATAAAAATATTTAGACAGTCGAACTGTTACTGATTTGAGTAAGTTTAATTTTTTGTTTAATTTTATATTAGATATATATTTTATGTATTTAACATGAAAAACTGACTGTAATTTTTGACAGGTAAGTTTATATACTTAAATGTGCCTATATATCGGAATATTTTATATTTCTCTGAATCTATATGAATATTATCTCAGAAAAAATTAAGAATAGAAAAAATTTGAATATATATACATACATATATATTACTTTAGACTGACATTGCTTCATTTTTTATACAAGATTCTGCATTTATTATTTTTGTGCATTAAGATTGTGCCTGAAGGCTTTCTTAATTTAGCAAAGAATTTAGAACACAATGCAAATAACTTTGCACTGTGTTCTAAATTCTTTGCTAAATTAAAATAATGTAAATAAATTTTGTTTTATATTTTTCAGTTGTAAAAATATAAAACGTTCATTTATTCAGTTGTAACAGTAGCATAACCACTGGTAATATATATTTAATGATAACAGATTTATAATATTAGGCTCGAAGAAGTTATTAGTGTAAATGGTTATAGGTGACTTGAAATTGTTGTCATATGAAAGAAATAGATCTAGGCATGATAAAATTAATTGTCTTTGAAATATAAGAAATTTTGCTTGATGAACCAAAAACTTACTTGGCAGAATTCAGTGTCAAGCGCTGTTGATGTCTATTATTTGACTTTACATTAGACACTTTAAAATAAAGCAAAGTATGAATTTTACTATTTATAGTAACAAATAATAAAAATTTCAGTTTTAAATGATTTTTTTTTTTTTTTTTTTTTTTTTTTTTTTTTTTTTTTACTTTTGTAATCTTAATATAATTGTTCATTATTTTTTTTAGTTGTCTTTGTCATCACTTGATTATTTTGCTTACTGTTGAAACATGGTTTTAATTTTGTAAATTTAATATGATGTGAAATTTACAATATTAATCATTTGTCAACAGTTAGAAGCTGGAAATAAATTAAGAAATGCTGGAAATTAACTTTTAGTTAAGGTAAAAATAATTTTGTTTATTGGTAGCATAATAAAACCAGTTACTGTTATTTATTGCATGACTTTTTTACTTTTTCTAACATGGTGTTTTTAAAACACTTCCTCTCTCTATTAGATGAGACTTAAATAAGAATTAGTATTGAGAATTGTAGAGAGAGAATTGATTGGGGGGTCGTATGGGTTGAATGGGCGGTCGTAACTAAAAACCTTTAAAAATATGGAGAATATTGTAGTTTTGCGCATTAATATCGAGTTACTTAAGTTTTATTTATGTGTTTAACTAATTAGTTAGCTTAGTCTGTATTTGCAACACTTTTGAGGAAAGAAAGAAAACATTTTTATATAAGTAGATCATTGTTTTACATTTTAATATTTTTTTTTATTCACCAGGCCACCATTAAAGCAAAAAGAGGGAAGGAAATTCTTTATTAGAGCCAAAATATTTAGAAAAATTAAATTTCGAGTTACAATAGGAATTTTTAGTAAATGGTGGCAAATTACCGTTTACTAAAAATTTTATGAAATAAAGAGGCCAAATAAATAATATACAAATGGTCTGTGTTGAACATACTTAACAAGACCCGGGTCGGGTCAGCTTGGTTTACAAATTTTTATGTCTACTTATCTCTTATAATTTTTATTTTAGTTTGTTCTATGATGCATTAATGTATTAAAAAATTTGTTATACCTATGTTTGATCGTAAATTAAATTTTCTTTTGTTTGAAAGGTATTTGTACTCAGTTGCGTAGTATAATAAACTTTGTTATTTTTTATAAATTTATTTAAACGTGTGCATTTAATATTTTTAAGTTAACAATTTTCTTTTCTAAAGAACAATTAATCAAGGGGATAACAAAAAATTGATAACTCCTGTATAATATAAGTTAACTTCATTTTAATCTTAATGGTTCGTGTTATAAAAATTATTTTAAGGATTTAGTTGACACTTTCGTCAATTTAAAGTATAACCAAGTGTTATTATTTTGCGTCAGTAACTAAAAACGTATTGTGTTAAACTTAGGAAGGTCGATGAAAATGGTTCTGCCTTACACTGTTATGACCTGTGCCATTTGTAAATTACTTAATAATGTTAAGTAGTAGTTGGTAAATTATTTTACCTCCTCATAATTTTTATGTTAATTTTACAGATGGATTAATTTTTTCAAGCTGAAGGCAATTTTCTAAAAGGGTATTAGTTAAGGTTTTGCAAGATTAAATTGTGGAAAACAGCTACTATAAATTAATTATGTAACAGACCGACCAAAACCCGTATTACGGGTTGCCTTTTGCTAGTTAAATATTATTTATTTATTATTACTTTAACCTCCAGTTAAAAAAGATTTTTTTATTTACCGCTCTAACTTTAATTAATCTAAACAAGAAGCGAATTTTTTTTTTTTTTAATTTACTGTTTGTATAAAGGTAATAAAACTTAAATTTTATTCACTTAACGGTTAAACTTAAAAAAATTATTTTTATACGCAATATTGAAATAATATATAAACTTTTTTTTTTAGATTTCTTTTTTTTTTTTGGGTACGTCTACAGACGTACTAGACGTACCCTAGATCCGCCCCTGATTATATATTAATATTAATAATATTATTACATAATGTAAACATTAATGTAAATTACACACACACACAATCACACACACACAAACACACACGCACACATCAAATTTATATAATTTATAATATATTAAATAATATATTAATGTATACATGTATCAAAATTAAGCGTATACATGTATCAAATTTAAGCGTATACATGTATCAAAATTAATGGAGCAAAAATAAGGTACATTTTGCCATATATATATTTTGCCTTAAAAATATTTTTTATATATACGTAACATATAACGAGACATATACAATTTTATATTTACAATAATTTATAACAGAACATATACATCTTTATATATACTTATATTTATAAGAGAGTTTTTTAAATTATTGTTTATGTTTTTAATTCTAAAGTATTTCTTTTATCAGAATATAGAAATTTAAACAGAAATTTAAAAAATTTTAAAGTATTTTCTAATTAAATATGGAATAATATTTAAAATTAAATAGAATAATTATACACATACAATATATAATAAAATAGCATTTAAAATGTTTTATGTTTAAAAAAATACTTCGAGTTAACTTGAAATGCATAAATATGAAAAATACCAAAAAAATCAAAGTGAAAATTTTTGCTTTAACTTTAGGATAACTTTTATACTCAAGTTCTTTGAAAATTTTAAATCTTGAGTTCTTTTATTTATTGATTGTTAATTTCGTTAACATTTTACTAAAAATAATTTTACACAATCTTTTAAGCGTTTCTTGACGACAAGAACTTACATTCTTCTACAAGTACCTGCGTTTTTGTTATACTTCTATATTTCATCTATTATAATAGATTGCTTTTATATATATGTATATATATATATATATATATATATATATATATATATATATATATATATATATATATATATATATATATATATATATATATATATATATATATATATATATATATATATATATATATATATAATATATATATATATATATATATATATATATATATATATATATATATATATATATATATATATATATATATATATATATATATATATTAGTCCGTCAATTTCTTCTATGAGGTAACGCAAAAGCACCACTTTTCCAGTCTGTGTCAATTGGAGGACTAAGTTCTAAGTAATTGAAGTACTAAGTACTAAGTTCTGCTCCAAGTACTAAAAATGATTGAGTAAAATTATGTTGTTTTAACCAAAAACAAACACCTTAAGCGATCTTTTAAACTGGCTTATTGGTGCATCCGATGTAGTTTGGGCAAGATATCCACCGCCAGGTTCTAAAGTCACGGTAATGTGTTGCTTTTTGATAATAATAGGATGCAACTCTTCAATTTTTTTTTTTTTTGGTAGCTTTGACTCTAACCCTTATTTTTTTAAGTACTCTCGAACAATATCTCGCATCTTGAATGCAATAACTTACTTTCTGATCATCAATATGAATTTTGATCTTCTCGTTCTACAGCTGATTTACTAGTAATAATAACCAATAGGTTTTATTGTGCGTTAGTTAGAGGTGGTGAAGTTAAAGCTATCGCTCTCAATATTTCTAAAGCTTTTGATAAAGATTGGCATACTGGTCTTCTCCATAAACTCATTCTTACGGTGTATCAGGTAACATCTTTAAGATTATTGAATCCTTTCTTACAAATCGTAGTATAAAATTTGTCCTCGATGGACAGAACTCTTTTTTATATCCTGTAACTTCAGAAGTTCTTTAAAGTTCTATCCTTGGCCCTATACTCTTTTTAATTTACATTAACAATAATCCAGATATTCTCACATCTAAGGTGGCATTGTTTGCTGATGATACAACCATTCATTCTTGTTATGATAAGAAGCCAACAATCTCTGATTGCTTGGAGGGGGCATTTGAGATTGAAAAGGATCTCACGTCTGCTACCGCATGGGAATCATAGTGGCTAGTGATAATTCAGATAAAACCCAATTTTTTTCAGCCAATTGTTACCGCCATAATTTAGATTTTCTTTTATTTATGACACTAAATCATCTTCTTACTCCCTATCTTTTTTGGAAACCATATATTAAATCGATTGCAAAATTTGCATCAGCTAAGGTTGCATCTCTTTATTGTGCATGCCACTTTCTTAATTCAGATTCTATTCTTTTTCTCTATAAATCTCAAATCCGTTTTTGTATGGAATACTGTTGCCATATCTGGGGTGGATCTTCCGTTGATGCCCTTTCTCTTTTAGACGAGGTTCAAAAATGCATTGCAAACATAGTTGGATTTGCTCTTACAGCCAACCTCCAAACATTATCACTTTGTCGTAATGTTGCTTCTCTTTCTCTTTTCTACAAATACTATATCGGACACTGCTCTAAAGAGCTAGCATCTCTTGTGACATTTACTAGATTTTATTCTTGTTTTACTCGTCATTCTATTAAGTTGTATCCTTTTACTGTGACTGTTTGTAAATGCTCTCAAAATTCATATTTGTCTAGATTTTTTCCTTTTGAACATCAGTTTTTTGGAACTCGCTTTCTTCATCTTATTTACCTGATTCAGATAACTATCTAGTTTTTAAAGTCGTCTGTCAATCGTTATCTTGCTCTAGAAACTTTATCTTATTTCTTCCAGTAACTTCCAACTCTAATAGTGGTTGCATATAGCATTGTTAGAAGCAAAGATGTTGAAATGAAAAAAAAATTTAAGATTATTTTGACTTACATACAAATTTCTAGGTCATTTTCCAAATGAAATTTTTAATTGCTTCATTATTGTTTTGTGTCTGTCCTTGCAAACATTTAGATAATAATTCATCTCTGCTCAAGTCTTGAAAGATATATTTTAAAATTTTCTTTTGTTGCTAAAGGAAGATATAACTTTTATAATTACCAATGGCTTTGTAGTTTGATCTACTTATTAACTTATTTTGGCTGCTACATGCACCAGCTATTTATGTTTCGAGGAAAAAATTTACGTTTTTACTCTGTTTCATCAAGATTACCTGAGTTATCAAAAAGTGTTGCCCAAATAATTTTTTTCATTTCATAAATGCTGTTAAAATTTTGCCTTATGGCAGTACCATAATAATTTTGAAAAGTATTTATAGCTTTATCAGCTAATCATGCTTTACCCATTATTTTTCCCCTATTAGACAATATATTTAGTTTCATTAATTTGATTGTGATTTGTTAACTTCATTGTATGAGTATGTATCTCCATCTCCTAAGTAAGATATATACTTTAGTATATACTTTTTTACAGATCGTCTAAATATTTAAATAGCACCCACAGATGTCATTGATTCTGAGGACTTTACTTGGTTAATGAAACAAATGTGGTATTATAACCAGGTTCATTCTTTATTTTATTCCATTATTTACACCCTTTGCATTGCTTTGATAAAAAAAAAAAGGTCAACAGATTTTTGATTATTTGTCGATATCAAAATTACAACACCATTTATGGATGTGTGAACTCTATTTTGCCATGTACCATCAACAAAAACATGGCAATCAACAATACTTCTATTATCACTGTTTTTCTTTTTAATATAGAAAAGTTCATAACAAAGTTATAATTGTTCTTGTAATCTTGTAATGTTATTCTCAACAGTTCGACATTTCAACAGTTTTCGTTAGTAAAAACTTTGTACAACTTGCATATGGTGATGAAGGTAAACTATTTTCTTTGCACTTGTACAACTTGCGTTGTACAAGTGCAAAGAAAATAGTGGTGATGAAGGTAAACTATTTTTTTTTTGTTTATTATTGCATATGTGCTGATTTCCTTTTAATTTGTATTTACGTTTTCTAATCATACTGTGAGCCATTTTTTCTTTAAAAGGTGCAAACAATTTGATCATAAAAATGGTTTTTAAAAGTATTCAATTGTAGCCAAAGTAGTGTTTCTAGTTTGTAATGTTCAAACTGTAGAGTTTATTCTAAAGTTGTTTTGAGCACTGGTACAAACATAAAGCAAACAGAATGCTTTTAAGACTTAGGTTTCCTCCAAAAAGCTGATTTTAAAGTTAAAATACAACAAAACCAAACCCGTTGATATGGCGGTAACTAGGGATGTCAGAAAAACTATGGTAAAATAAAATATAACTATCTAAAAAACTAAATTGAAGTATTAGAAACCGTTTTCATGTTAACAATCTCCATTAAATTTTGCATAAAAATCAAGTAAAAAACAAAGTTTAACTTTTTTTATTTTTGACGGAATTTGCTACCTTAAACGAATAAAAATATTTGTTAAGCAAATAGTTAAACAAATTATTAAACGAATAATATTATTTGCTAAACGAATAATATAAATCGTTAACTGAAGTTTAACGAATAGTATCATTCGTTATAACTATATTCGTTTACGAATAACACGATAACACTTTTTTTTTCAAATAGTATTAAGCATATTTTGTTATCGGCAAATGCAGCATTTTTATGTTTGTAATAACTAATTAGACATGGAGCAAACTCTAAACATTTATACTTATGTCAAATAAAAATGTTTTGCAAATAAAATTCGACCACTATGGTCTGAGATCAAAAAAGCCCTAAAATTATGGTGACACCTGCCCTAAAATTATGATACCTAAAATGTGATGCCCAAATCTTGAGAACAATAAGTTATTAAAAATTTTTTTAAAATATACTCAAATAAAAAATAAATTTATCAATAATATTTAAAATTCATACAATAATCTTTTAGCGTTTAAAAATTACCACCATAAAAAGTTTAAACCCCCCTCAATTTTAGGTAGTTTTTGATTTTATAAGGCCAAAATTTTTCAAGAAGGATCCTAGTACAAGCTTAGTTGTACTAGGATCCTTCTTGGAAATTAGAAAAAACTCCTATCTTCATTGAAATAGCAATCTGTCATTTTAAAGCTATATCATTTTTAATGATGTAGTTCTATGAAATTGATATACTTAAAATACCAAGATAATTTTACATTCTTGGCGTGATATATAAATTTTTTATTTATACATTCAAAAAATTTTTCTGAAGAAAAATTATTAAAAATATAAAAATAAGTTGCGAATCGTGTCAAGTAGAAAAAAAATCGTTGCTCAATTTATATATAAAAAAGTAATACTTTGGCTCTGCCACATGCGCATTGTCAACAAACACAAAAATATCTTAGTCATAAGATCTTATGACTAAGATATTTTTATGTTTGTTGACAATGTTATCATCTATCCATATTTATCCACAAATATATAAAAAAAAAACTTTGTATCTGGACTTGATAAATTAGATCTTAAGATCTAATTTATCAAGTCCGTCGTAGATAGATAATAACGAATATTTTCTGTGATCAGTGGAAATGATTTATAAAAGTTTAATTATAAAAATGTAATAACAATTGCAGTTAAGTTCAAAATGCGATCGTTAGTGGTTTCTTGTCATCTTTGTTTGTTATTCCTTAATGTTCACCTAAATGTTGTTGGATATTGACATTATTGTATTTATAATTTATAATTATTTTGTTTTATCATCAAAACAACTTACCTTAAAAAACCATATAACTAAGCATGTTAATATAAACGAATGGTTTATTTGGGCTAATATTTGCCATTTGCTAACCATTTTTTAATGATTTAAAACCTTAAAGCAGACTACTCTAATAGCTCCTATAAAAAACAGGCTTTAATAAGTTCTGCAATATCAATTTGTTTAACTTTTATTTGGCTGTGTCTGAGTGTCATAAATATTGGTAAGATTATTTATAAAGAAATTATGTAATATCTTTTCAAAAATGACTTTTTGAATTATATATTGCATACTACTTGTATCAACATTTTTTATTGACTTAACAAGACTTATTTGCTGCAATGTTACTTGTTAAACATTAATTTATGATCAAAGTACTTGTTTTATACAAACTAATATTTCATTTGTAAAATATAATGAAAGTAAAAAATTCACTAAAAGTGAGTGAATAAGTATAATATATTATAATACTGTATAAATATTTTTATGTATTAAAGTGTTTTATACATACATTTATAGTATTATTATATTATATATTATAATATATTAATTATAAATTATTAATATAAAATTTTTTTAGTTTAGACTCTATCAGATATTATTTTCACCTAACTCCAAATAAAATGCTGCTTTTAAAAGTTGCTTCATTGTTATTACTTCTTACTAATCTATCAACAGGAGATGATCATATTCCATTGTTTATAAATGGTAGACCAAAAGGTGGTTTCATGGGAACTCCAAAAGTGAAAAATCAGTTTTTATTAAACAATATTGAACCTCAGTGGTTCACTCAAAAATTGAATCATTTTGATGATGCAGATGATTCCACGTGGAAACAGCGATATTATGTAAATGATGAATATTTTGATGGTGGACCAGTGTTTTTAATGATAGGTGGTGAAGGTTCTCTGAGTTCTTTATGGGTTAATGTTGGTGCAATGGTTGATTATGCCAAGCAACATAGTGCTCTTATCCTTGGATTAGAGCATCGGTTTTACGGGGAAAGTCATCCTTTAAGGTATTTTTAAAATTCTTGTTATTTTAAACTCATCTTTAAAGGTAACATATTTTTAAAATTTGTCTTTTATGGCAAAATTTTTTTAACTTGAACGTTAAAGACTTATGTTATAAGAAAAGTTAATTTTAGTTTGATGAAAAAGAAAAATAAATATTTATTTGAATTTGATTTGAAACGCAAAAGATTACTAAAATTTTAAATCATTGTTGTAGTGTTATTTTATCGTTTTTTCAGTTAATTATAAAACAAAACAAACCAACTACATAAAACAAAAAAAAAAAAAAAAAATATTCTGCAGTCAGCAAGTCTCTTATTTCTTTTTCTTAACTAAAGCCCTCAAAGTCATTTTTTTTTCTTTAATGAGAATCTATAATTTTTAAAATAGTTGTTAATAATAATAATAATAATAATAATAATAATAATAATAATAATAATAATAATAATAATAATAATAATAATAATAATATATATATATATATATATTTATTTATTTATTTATTTTACACATCAATTATAGTGTTAATAAAAACCAAAAGTATTTAATTTTTTATTTATTTATTTTAAAATTAATTAACACTTCACCCATAACTCCCTCTTTATAATTTCCATTATAATGAAAACTAATAAAATAATACTTTGCAGTTAGTTAATCAAAGTAATTAAAAAATTAAATTAAATATATACCACTATATAGTTTAATAATATCCTGAAATTGTAGTTTAAAGCACTACAAGGCTTCTCAGGAGAGGCATTCGGTTGCACACCTTTTATGACCACACATACAATTTTGTTTTTGACAACTTGGTTACAGCTATTTGAAAATATTTATTACTTGTGTGTTTTAAAAAATGTGTTAAAAAATCCTAATTTTAATAAAAAATTAAAAATAAATAAACCATAAGCTGAAAACAGAAATGAACTTAACAAATGATAAAATAAAAAAAGGAGAAACTAAAAGAAAAATAAAATAAATAAAACTAATACTTTTTCAAGTTTTTTATATATTGGCACGTTGATTTAGCGCTTAGGCTGTTGTGTCGTTTAGGGTATTGTGTGATTTAGGCATATTGTGTCATTTAGGCTATTGTGTCATTTGTGAGGCGAGACAGTTATTTTGGCTTTGTATGAGGGTTTAAATCCTACTACTGGATCTTTTTTTAATGCTTAATTTGCTTTGTAGACATTAAAAATATCAAAGTTTCAAATTTTGTGTTTTTTTTGTAGTAATTAAGCTTGATTAAATAACTTTAAAACTTTCTTTAAGTTTTAAATTTAAATAAATTTAAAACTCAAGTTTTTTTTTTCTAATTTTTTTTGTAGTTTATTACTTATAAGTCAAAATAAAAATATATTTTAAATTTATGCTTTTGTTTGTTCTGGTTTATTTTTTATTCATTTTATCATTCTTAACATATTTTTTAGTTTTTATTACTTATTCCAGTTAATAGTTTGTTTTTAGTTTAAGTTTACATTTGTTTAGGCAACCTATTTTTTAATACTCTTATTTAATACCTTCAAGGAGCCGTGGCCAAGTTGTTGAAACAAAATATTATATGCGTGCTAATATAAGGCATACAACTGCACGCAACTGAGAAGGCTTGCACTATAAACAAAATCATAAAAATACAAAGAAAATTTCTCAACTAAATAAATTTACTTTGTTGCCTTTTTTCAAGTCAATATCATAAAATCCTTCTCTGTTAGAGAAACATGGAGCTTGATAATTTATTCTAATCTTCTACAAAAATATTAGGTAAAACCTTTTTAAAACTGTGCACCACTTGATATGAAATATTCATTTTATAAATCATATTTATGCCATGTTGCAATAGAATGTTTATTTAATTTTTGTAGTTAGCTGAAAAAAAAGTTTATTAAATCTTTAGTGACATGTCCACAGAAAATCTGAAATATCTCAGCAGTGAACAAGCCCTTGCAGATTTGGCCCACTTTAGAAATGAAATGGCATTAAAATATTCACTTAATGATAAAAATCGATGGATAGCATTTGGTGGCTCATATCCTGGTGCTTTAGCGGCTTGGCTCCGCTATAAGTATCAGCATCTAATTTATGGTATAAAAATTATATATTTTTAAATATAAAATGTTTAAAAAATATTCAGTTCAGTTTATTTAATCATGATTTTATAAATTTAAAAAAAAAGATTTTTTGAAAAATTATTAAATCCTAATCTCTGTTTATTGTCACCAAGTTGAAAATAAAATAAACAATAATCACTTTTTATATCCGCAATAATATTTGTGTTCAAAACTAATGTTTTGAATTTAGATTTAAAACAAATACCCCTTATTTGACTTTTAAAACTTTAAGTTATGTTGAATTAATTTCACTTTTAGGCAACCATGAAAATTGTATATATTTTGTCTATTCTTTTAACATTATTCTTTTAAGAATATGATGTTTGATAATCTTTAAGTTAATGAGATTGCAATTTAATTTTTGTTAACAAAGGTCATATCATACAAGAATAAACCAAGTAGAAAATAAAATGAAAATAAACACTTAGGTTTATCTAAGCTTCTGTGTTTTGTAAGGGTGTGCAACAAATTATGGTATTTTAGTTTTAATATTCAAGGGTTTTCTGGTACAATAGTTATTGTTATTGTTAAAATAAAAATACATTTTGAAATAAATATAAACAATTTGAAACAAAAGTTCAAGGGTTTTCAGGTACAGTAGTTAAATATGAATTTTCTTATAAGTAGTTTTTTTTGTTACAAATGATATTTGGAAGTTTATTCTAAAAGTTTTGGACTATAGTGAGATAATGCTCAATTACCTCAAATAATTTTTTTAAAGTTACATATTGACTAGGGTGCTTCTGCATAAGAGATTAGTGCATTATTAAAGAAAGTTTAAATAAATTTTTGAATGGCTGGCCATATATTTAATATTCTATTCTGGTTCTAAAAACCAGTTTTGCTCCACCATTTTAAACAGAACTTTACATGGCAAGAATTGTTTTATTTAGGATATTATTTGGATATATTCAGAAAACTATTAAAAAAAAACTGCATTTCCCCCGTAGTTCAATTTTTTTGAAAAGGATGCTTTTCACTTTCAAAAAAAAAAAAGAGTTATTAAATCATTAACAAAACTTCACTATGGGGGAGTGGAGGGAAGGAATTGCAGTTTTTTCAGTTTCCCAAAAATTTACATTATTTGGCTACCTTTTAAAAAAATAAAAAATAAAAAATTAGAAAAGTTTGCATTTCCATTGGCGGTTCTTTTAAATTATTATTTTTTAAATAGTAGTGCCTTTATAAAGCATTACAGTTTTTAATTCAATTATTGGTTTATTTTTAAAATGACTTTTTCATTACTTTTTGTTGCAACAGTTAATGCTTTTCTTTTATAGGCAGTTTGGCAAATTTGACCATTTTATTATTAATGGTATAATGATATTATACAGTATATCACAAAAAAGATTTTAAAAAAAATAAATTTTTCAGTACTGCTTATCTGTGTTTAAAGAAAAAAAAATTTTCTTTTTTTTTTACTAATTCTACTACAACTTTATAATTATGCAATATTTTTATTCACATTTATAATACTAAGTTCTGCTTTAGGGTAATTCAATGTCAAATGACCCAGGTCATGTCACCATACATTTCTGATTTTTCTGATTTTTATACAGTTGAGAGTGCTTAATAAAATAAGTAGCTTTGAAATTTTTAGCCTCTGGCTCTAAAAAGATCATGAAATATGATCGTTTTTCTTTTAACTGATACTGGCCATGTTCCTCCTGTCCCCTCAAAATTGCAACATTTATTTAGAGGTTTCAAGTCACATAACTTTAAAAAGTATTTGATTTTTTTTTACTTAAAAAATTGTAACTGGTTATTTTTAGGGGTGACGAATCCAATGAATTGATCAGAAGTGTTAAAAATTATTATTAGGTACCTGTAATTATGAATTTAAATAAATTTAGGCAATTTTTTATATACCTGGTTCAAGACAACGTGGTTAAGAAACCGACGTCGTCTTGATGATATCAAAAATAGATATATTGCATATCATTCTATATTTTGATCTGTAGGTATATGGTGTTCCATATATATAATGGGGCACATATGGATAATGGAGCACAGTTCTCATATTTTTGTAGCGGAGTATTGTGCTTGATTTTTCACTACCTTCCAGACTAGCCAGAGCTCTGAAAAATTGTGCATTTCTGTATTGTCAATGAATGTGCATGTTAAAATTGTTTTTAACATGCACATACATTGGGCCCCAACACATTAGGAGACTGGGGTAAGTGCCCCACTTTTTTGTAGTGGAATCTGGTGATGGATTTTCCTAACTTTCCAGACAATCAATTTCAACATTTGTGTAGTCCTGATGAACGTGTGTTCAAATTGTTTCCAGGACTGACAACCAGAGGGTCCATGGCTTAGGGAATTGAATCCATTTATTTTCTTAAAAAACTGGGGCCATTTATTTTCTCAAAAAAAAAAAGAATTTTATTTTTAGTTTTTTCAATAAAGCAAAAATAACTTTGAAAATATTGTTTTCAAAATTAGTTTGAATCTTGTTCAAAATTTTGTTAAGATTTGCTTAGATGCACCAATGGTCAAAGTATACATACGTCCAGTTGTTGTTACATTAATGATACAAATTGTTGGTAATTATGTTAATCATCTGTTCTACATTGTCAATTTATCATACTAATCTTATGGAACATCATATTTACACAGAACAAATTTACCAAATTTCAATGTATTGAGCTTAATTTTTAATGTATTGATGTTAATTTGTTGATTTGGTTAAATACTTTGTATATCAGAAAAAGTAAACATGCCTGTTATATTAAAATTTGCACTTGTTTATTTAAAGCTAATAGTATCTCTAGATTCTGGTTAAATTGATTTGAGCTCTTAATTCCAGGAATTGTTCTACTTAGCTGCAAACGTTTTTTGAAAGTGGTGTACAATTCTGTCAGTCTTCATTTTCAATTTTGAAAAAAAGGCTCTTTAATATTTTTCATTCAGCTGTCAATTCAATATTCTATTATTTATATCATTTATTGGGTTTTGTAGACTTTTATTTGCAGTTAATCTTTTTACAGTACCACCAATACAATCACATGGTGACTTACTGTGACTTGTAGCAAAAATATTCACTCTGCATCAATGTCTAAATCATCTTTATGGAAACAGATATTGTAAAATTTTTTGTTCTATGCTGCCTAACCATCTGAAAAATAAAGAATCTTTAAAATATTTAAATAATTTTCTTTTAAATAATTAACTATTTGTGCCTGAATTTTATACACAAAACCAATGTCGTTATCTTTTGAAAAGAAGTTTTTTACCAAAAAATTTTTTTACTTCTTCTCAAGAGATAATGTTTTTTTATTTTCAGTTTGTTTATTTTTTTGATAAGTATTGCAGTCTTTTCCGTTTGACGAGCCCTTTTGCAGTTTTGCACATGTCTGCCAATACTATGGCTACCGCTTTTTTAAGCGCTCGCCAAAAAATTTCAATCATATTTTTAAATTGCATCAAATCTTTTTTTATAATCAAATTTTAATTAAAGAAGTACAAAAAACAAATATATTTTCAAATCGCGCCCGCCAGACAAACAATTACTGACCAGCACTTTTTTGTGCGCTGGCAGTAAATTTCAAACAGTGAAGATTGGTAACGGGGTGTAACATGCATTGACTTTGACACTAATGGCAACTTTTGATTTCATATTGAATCACAAACATGTAGTTTTTTGCAAAATCACCTAAGGCAGTACAACAATCTTTTCCTTTTGTTGCCTTAGATATCTTGCTTGATATTTTGCAATGTGGGAAAGAGCTGTTAACTTTTTTATTGCCTCTGATAACATCAATTTTATTCTTCAATTGTTACTCTCTGTCAGAACAATGTTTCTGTTTTCTTTTCAATTCAAAAAGTTTTAAATTATACAATGTAAAATTCTGTTAAAATTGCTAATTTAGATAAAGTTTTTTTTATCTGTTTACTTGCAAATCATAAATCTTATAAACATTATACTTAAAACATTTTAATAAAGATCATTGAATACTGAATAATCAAAAACTGAATGAAACAAATATAAACTAAAAACTTTTTTTAAAGAAAGTATTATTAATTTTTTCTTTATTTAAAATGCAAAAAAATCTTATTTTGTTGAGAAAAGTGGGGAATGATTCCTAGTGCTCCGGCCTTATGGACTCTCTGATCATTTGTCCAGGAAACAATTTTAACGCACAATCAGAACTACACAAATGATGAAAGTTTCAGCTCCAGTTTGTCTAGAAAGTAGTGAAAAGTCTATTACCAGATTCCACAGATGAC
The DNA here is from genome assembly GCF_022113875.1 of Hydra vulgaris. NCBI lineage: Eukaryota > Metazoa > Cnidaria > Hydrozoa > Anthoathecata > Hydridae > Hydra > Hydra vulgaris. The sequence continues at coordinate 59,010,152 of NC_061159.1, read as the reverse complement.
TCAACTGCCTGGTACAACTTTAACATGCATGTTGATTGGTACTACAGAAATGCCAAGAGGGACAAGGCCAACATCTGCTAGAGCCAGATGCTAAAATTTTCAGGGAATTCTTATTTTATCAACTGTTTAAAAATCAGCAAAATCTTAAGTACTACAAAACAATTGCAAAAACAAAAAAAAAATCCATCTGATACTCAAATTTTTTATTTTTAATTTTATCTAGTTTGCACAAGTTTTTAAATTTTTTCTAATCAATATTTATAAAAGAATAACACAAAAATGATTTTTTGTATTTATGATAAATTATACTTTTGCAAGAGCCGTAAAACATAACTGTCCATCGTTGAGCCGCAAAACTTAATTGTCCTGGTTGCCTGTAAACCAGGACTTTAAGTATTTTTAAGCATTCTCTTTAAAATGAGCATTAAAATTTGAGGTTATTTTTACTGGTAATGTTATTGTCAAAATAAAGAATTGGAAAAATACGAGTCAAAATCCTCTACCTAGATACCAAAATGTGGATTGGCTTACACTTCACTACAAACATCATGGGCAACCAGAAAACAACAGGCAGAAATCCAACCCAACATTTTTGCTATTATTGTATTGCTAAGAATTACAAATTCTTAGTTATACATCATGTAACGTACTTGTTTCCATTAAATTAAATCAAAATTGTATTTAAAAATAAGGCTTTTGTTTTCATGTATAAATTTTTTTGTTTAGAAGGCAAGTTGGGGGAGAGAAAAGTAATTAAGGGGCCCAGATTAAAATTTTTCGGGAGTGCTATTTTTTGTTGCTACGCTACTGTTCTTATTGTTCAGTTTTAGTTTTTTTTATTTTTAAGAAAGTTTAGTAAAACCAGTGTAAATATGTTATGTTTGATTCTAGAAATACATTTTGTTACTCTAGGTGCAATCGCTAGCAGTGCTCCAATTTATGCCCAACTCAATTTTCCACAATATCTTGAAGTTTCTACAAATTCTCTTAGTTCTTCTAGATGTCGTGCAAATGTCAATGCTGCAACAAAAATTTTAGAAAGTTATTTAACTACAGAGGAAGGTTTAATGAAACTTTCAAAGGATTTCAAGTAATAATACTTTTGAAGTTCAATTATTTTTATATGTTAAAGATAAATAAAAATGTTATATTACTAAAATAGAAGGTTTATGTTTGAACAGGTAGCATCTATCTTAGACAGATAAAAAAAGAAATTCAAAAAAAAAAAAGGATTTTTATTTTAAAAAAATGTCTAGATCATGGTCTGCATTTTCAATAAATTATGAGATATAAAATATGTGCAAAATATTAGAGAGCACTGACATCAATCCATTGTAGCAGATATGGTTGTGCTTTCTCAAGTTTTTAATAAATATGTAATAAATAACTCTTTTTGTTGTGCACAACTTAAATAACTATAATATATTTCATTATGTTTTTATATGTTACAGATTTGTATTTAAAAAAAATAATAATAATAATAATAAAGAAATAAACACAGTTTTTATACAGTTTTTTTTTGTTTTATTTTGTAAACATTTGTAACAATTAAAATTAATTTTCAGGACATGCAAACCAATAACAAATGATCTGAGAAATATCCAAAATTTTGCAAATAACGCTGCAAACAACTTCTTTGGTGTTATTCAGTATAACAAAGATAATCGAGAGTTTGAGGTAACAAGAAAAACTTGTTCTTTTCTGGTCTCAATTCTTTATACTTATATAAAAAATAATTTGGGTTAAAATGATTTAGATCTAAATCATTTTAACCCAAATTATTTTTTATATAAGTATAAAGAATTCATATCGAAGTTATATATATATATATATATATATTATATATATATATATATATATATATATATATATATATATATATATATATATATATATATATATATATATATATATATATATATATATATATATATATATATATGTATATATATATATATATATATATATATATATATATATGTATATATATATATATATATATATATATATATATATATATATATATATATATATATCAAATAAAAAGTAAAACCATATAATTTCTTATACTTTTGCATTGGTTCTTGTTTAAAATTATTTAATTTCTCAATATTTATTTTTTCAAATAGTTTTGATAAATAAAGTAAAAATGTTCATGACACATTTTTTTAAAACACTCTTTTAATACTTTTTAGTGATGATAAAATTATTTTTTAAATTTTTTATTTTTGTTTCTTCTATTAATAATACTTTAACATTCATAAAACAGTTTACTGTATTCTTTTCTGATACTTCAGCTTCCATAAAACAGTGCTTTGTCATTTTTTTTAATAATACAACATCCATAAGTTAGGGCGCTGTCTTCTTTTCTGATTCTTCATCATATATAAAGCAATGTGGTGTTTTTATTTTCCAAGCGTTTTATTTTCTGTCCTTTTTATTTTCTGGCCTTTTCATTTTCTGGTTTTTTTATTTTCTGGCTTTTTTATTTTCTGGTCTTTTTATTTTCTTTCTAAATTTTTTGTTTGTTTGTTTTGAAGCTTTTGTACACTACTTTTACATTTTCTGTACTTTTACGTTTACAAAATAGTTCAAAGTTAATTTACTGATATTTTATTTGTTGTTGATTGTTCTAAAGATCTTAAGAGAAATAAAAAGTTAAAATAAAATCCATTTAAAAACAAATATCCAGCATTTCTAACTTTAAATATTTTAACTTATGATTGTAGCACATATACACATATATATTAAAATTGGGTCAAATCGATCACCGAACAATAAAAATCAGTTAACTTAATTTTTTTTTTTTAATCTTAAACTATTTTTTTAAAATAAGATAGAAATTACCATTATAAAAATTATCAATTATTATTATTTTTTTAATTGCATTTGAAAATATAAAAACCAAAAGAACAAAAAAAGATTGCTTTTGCCAAATCTATATAAAATACATTTAGTAAATTTTAACATTTTATATATCTAAATGCAGATATTTTATATATTTTTTATATAGCATGCATAAATAATAAAATATTTAAGTTTTACATTTTTTACAACAAAAAAATCTGAACTTATTACAAATTTTTGGCAAACATGTTGTTGCATATCCAAGTATTGCAATTTGGATTCTTGCATGACATCATGTCTGAATGTAATTCTTTTTACACTTTCTGCATTTAATAATCTTTTTTCTTCTTTTGGCTGAAGGTGATGTAATTGGTTCTATATTATGGGTTACTTGTGGTAGTATAAAGCACTCGCTTCATAAGCAAGGTTCTATGTTTGAAGCAAGGTTCTATGTTCGCACTTAATTTATTTGTTGAGGTTCGTGTTTTGGAGTTATAGAGTTGAGAGAGGGTAATAAACACAATTAAGTAGCCTCCTTGTCTGTAATGGTCTTCTCAGCCTTAAAGAAGTGAATTAAAAAATTAAAAAAAAATTTCATTTTCTGCAGGGTTTGGCAATAGCATTATGGGTTTGCAGATGGATTTACATTAAATTAAGTTGCTAAACTTCTTTTTTTGGTTGTTGAGATGATCTGCAAGATTGTGTTCTCTAACACATTGGCCAGCAATTTTCGGAATATTAAGTAGATTGTTTAAAGGTTTTGAAGGTAACTAATGCCTGTTGATTGAATTTATGGAGATAAGCTTGTATATTCAAAACCAGTAATAGCATATAAAACACTTTCCACTCTCATACACCTGTTTGAGCAACAGAGAAAAATTTTCTTTATCTAAGTTTTTGCATTTTGTGTCTTGTGAACCTTAATAACATTAACATGGCGACTCTGTCCAGTGGCTGAAGAATGTTAGATTAATGTTAAGTTTCGTTCTGCTTTGTATTCCACAAATGGTGATGTAAAGTATCCATCAACATTACACCAGTTATTCACTGTATAATGGATTTTTTTATTGTTACCAGTGAGTTTCAAAACATGCTCTGAACCTTATCGATATATACATTTGCTTTGCCTTGATCACCAAAAAAACCCATATTATTGCAATCCCAAATGTGACAACCAGAAGTTATACCAGACAATTGATATTTTAAGTGGCAACTTCAAAATAATTATCAATTATTTCTTTTGTATAAGAAGCGGCTCTGACAGATGCTAAATTATGAGTTTTTCTTGTGGAAATTTATTTTGTACCAAGAAGGTAACCACATACAAAGTCCATGACATCATTTTGTGTTTAACCATAACTCTAATCACATAGGAACTTAAATGCATGCACCATCATTGATTCTATAATTTGAGAGTGCTTTTGTTGATCCTAATTAGGGTTGAAAATTTCTGGAAATTTTCCAGAAATTTTCGAATCTGAATGTTTGTAAAAAAATTTTTTTTCAAAAATGAATTATTGACAGTGAATATTCACTTAAGTAAAATAGTTTACTTGGAAAGAACCCAGAAGGTTATACTTTTACTGAGAAGAACTTATAACTAACACATAAAAAATCAAATAATTTATTTAACATAGTTACCTAATTTATTTCACATAGTTACCTAATTTTAAAATACACATGTTACTTAATAAAGGAGTTTAAAGTAAGTATGTGAATGGTTTTACCAGAAAAAATTTAATAATAATTTGAAATTTAAAAATTTCTAACATTTTTGTCTGATTTTTAACAAAAAAAAATTAAGTAATTGGTATTAAAATTCAATTTACTACAAGTGGTATAATAATCTTTAAACTAATTATGGTTCCCAAGTTGTCACAATAGCAAATAAAAAGATTTACGACTTTTATAAAAATAAAATTTCTTATAAAAATAAACAGCACTCATAGTGATATAAATTACTTTATTTTTATTTTTACACATAGAGGAGATAAGAATATACATAGAGGAGATAAGAGATAGAATAGAGGAGATTTCTCTTTGTTCTGGTGTTTTTATTTTTTTATCATTCATATCATTTCCAGTTTTATTTAAATTTTACTATCTGTGATAGAAAAAATAGTATGATTGGTTTGACTCGTGTCACATGATAGAGCCACATGTCACATGTTACTCTATATACTAAGGTTTAAAAAAAAAGAAAAAGAAAAAATAAGCCAAATAAAATCTTACTGCTTTAATCAACTTCAGTTTATAAAGCTACTAATTTAATAATCTGATAGGCTTGGTTGGGAAGCGGGAGCGATCCCTTTCAAATACTGACCCCAGAGTTTATGTAAATCCGTAAAACAAAAATTTTTTGTTTTATGGACATACATGGAAACATACATAAACTTGAATGTTCTCAAAATATCTTGGTGCGGAAAAATAAAAAGAATATTGGCATACACTAAAAACCTGCCAAATTTATGAACAAACTAATTCTATAGGTTCAAAATATATGCTGACTAAGCGAAACAAAGTTCTTGAGTATTCTGTTGAAATATTTTTAAAAATGTATTATTCAAGATTTGTTAAGTTTTGAGATTTCTAGCATTAATTGTTTTAAGAATGTCAAACGAACTATTACTTTAATACTATGGCTCTATCTCGGAGCCACATCTGCACTATGGAGTGCAATATACCTGCGAATCTGTAAATCTGCAAATCTGTAAAGCTTTATCTTTTAAACTATTATTATTTGTTTACAAAAATAAATGTTTTATAATATACATTTTTTAAATTGTCAATATTTTGAAAGTTTATCATAAATTATAGATTTTATTAGTATATTCTTACTTTTTATTTAAAAAGTATGTATTTTTTATGTAAATGTAATTTTGTATATTTGTTTTTTATTCTAATGTAATCTTTTCAAACAATTTTCATGTAAGGGACATAAAAACTTTAAACAATAATTGCGTTTTCAATGAAGTTATTAATAATCATCAAAGTTAATAAAGCTAATTATGAAATACAAACAAGAAGTTACTAAACACAAATATGCATATTGCAAATAAACAAGCACCGCGCCTGAGGTCACACATATATATATATACATATATATATATATATATATATATATATATATATATATATATATATATATATATATATATATATATATATATATATATATATATATATATATATATATATATATATATATATATATATATATATATATATATATATGTATATATATACAGACGTTCTCAGAAGACGCGTGCAGTCGCACTGGTCGTGGTCGTGAATGACCACGCATATATATTTTTTTATTTGATACCATAGCTGCGATTTTTTTGCATTTAATAAAAATGATGCATTTTAAAAACGTGCTGAAAAAACCAAATTAATTGCTCATCTTTTTTTTTATTATCAATAATTCATTATTATAGTTATTAATGAGAAAATAAAAACATTAAAATAACATATATGGGCAATTCCATTTTTAACTTATGTTACACGCACAACAACTTTATCAAGTATTTGCTTATTTTAACTTTTAAATTAAACTTTTAGCAATTTTGTATGAAAGCTGTTAGTCTAATAAATAAAATAAGCTTAAAAGTTTTGAGTTTGGCCAAAAGAGAGCAAACTTATTACTGAAAATGCCACTTGCACTTATGTTACATGGAAAACAAGGTAAAAAAACTGATTCAACTTATAGGTCTCATTTCTGCGAATCAGTAAAACAGTTTGTATTAGAAACTTTCACAAAATGCAGAGAATTCTATACCAATTTAAAACTTTTATAAAATTTTTTTTAAAATAAACTTGTTTTTTTGATACTGTATTTTTTACTTAAGTTACATCACTTACATTATCGAGCGGTTATCATGATTTTTATTATCTATTATTAAGAGTTAGAGTTACGTAACAAGAAGGCGACACGTGCTATACGTACACGTGCTATATATAGAGTTACGTAACAGAAGGCGACACGTGCTATATATATATATATATATATATATATATATATATTGCGTTCTATATATATATATATAAATATATATATATATATATATATATATATATATATATATATATATATATATATATATATATATATATATACGTATATGTATTGCGTTCTAAGGTAAGCAGTCTGATATCAAACTGAAATAGCCTGCTGCCTGGGGCTTCAGTACATACATTGACTGACACATAACCTGACTCGCAGTAGAGTGCTGCTACATCGACTAAGGGTTTGGGATGGTGCAGCAATAATTTATTCATCATTCTACATTTTTTTTCTTCTTTTTCTAAAAAAGCCGTATGGATTAAGGTAAGCACAAAAATGAGCAAATGCTTATAAAAATACGCTTTAGTAAGTGTATATATATATATATATATATATATATATATATATATATATATATATATATATATATATATATATATATATATATATATATATATATATATATATATATATGTATATATATATATATATATTTATATATATATACAAATATATATATATATATATATATATATATATATATATATATATATATATATATATATATATATATATATATATATATATATATATATATATATATATATATATATATATATATATATATATATATATACAAATGCTTATAAAAATACGCTTTAGTAAGTGTATATATATATATATATATATATATATATATATATATATATATATATATATATATATATATATATATATATATATATATATAATATATATATATATATATATATATATGTATATATAAAGTTTTTAGATATAAAGAATATAGAAAAAGTATTGGTTAACCAACTAATTATTTTCACTTCAGTTGCCATTCTTACAAACTCATTACACTTGAATTTAAAGTTATTTTTTTCTTTTTTAAATACTAATTATAAATAAAAATATAATTAAAATAATAAAAATTATAATTAAAAAAGCCCTCTCACTAAACATCATCAATGGTATTGTAAAGCAGTTTCGCTTCATTGTTATAAAGTAATTTTAACCTTTTTAGTTGATTTTTATCTAGTTAAATTAATTTCTACAGTAACTCAATGATTTAATTATTTCATTTGTTCATCTTACTAAGAAGAATTGTTTCAATTATGTTAAACTTTTCAAACTACGCGAAGCTTAAAAAAGTTATTAAAAAAATTAACTTTTTTTTTTGTAAAATAATTTAGCTTAGATAAAACTAAAACTAGCGTTAGTTATAATTTTGTTAGACTTTTCGGGGCCAAGGGCTATTTTTATTTTGAAGGCCTTCTAATATGCCACAGAGTAAAAATAACTTTTGTGGGACCCGGGGCTAAGCTTCCTCTAACCCCAACCCTACTTAATCCAACAATGAAAACAAGACACGAGTATATAAATAAAAATTATATTCCACTCTTAGATAAATAAGATAGCATTTGTTTCCTTTTTAAACAATCGTACCGTATTTCTTAATATAAAAAATGTTGCTTAATTAACAAATTAGAAAAGAGTGATGTTTTGAAAATATTTGTTCTAAACCTAATTTATTTTGTATTTAGTTTTTTCGTGTTAAAAGACATTTTGCTAGTTTTTTTTTTTTTTAATTGTCTCTCATCGGTCCAAGAATTTTTCCGCTTTGTTTTTGTTTTTTAAAATGTTTTTAAAACGACTAAAAAATCTGGCCAGCTTTTTGCAACTAAATATTATTTACATGATCAGTAATCAAGAGTTGCTCCTGCTTCCTGAACAAACCTTATTATTGATAACTAAGCCTTATTATTGATAACACTAACCAATTTTACAAATTGAAATCAAGTCTGGTCTAATTTTAATCTGGAAAATTGGTTAGTGATATTGATGGTCAATAGTTCTATAATGTTGCAGGCAAAGAAATCATGAATGATTTGTAAAACCAACTCAATTCAAAAAAAAAATTTTAAAATTCTTTAACTCATTTCAAACATTTGTTGAAGTTGATCATCTGTAATTGTTGCAATTTTCCTGCCTTAAGTTTTAAGATAAATTTAACAAATAAATATGATACATATATGGATAAAAAATAAAAGTATGTTTTTCTAATTTTTTGGAAATAGTTTAATGAAATAAATTTTTTCATCTAGCAAAATATTTGTACAACTAAACTTTTAAGGTTTTTTGGCTTGAATTCATGTGCACAGCTTTGAATGCTATTTTACCATAGTGTGTTTAGGGTGTTGGTAGGAGTGTTTCATAAATCAAATTTAAAATAATTTTTGGCGAGCATAATAAAATAACACTAGATTTACGAATATTTGTAATTTAAAATATTTTTAGGGGTTGCTACATTTGTTTAAATATGGTCTTAGAATTAAAGAAATAAAAGTTTTCTAAAGACCTTAAGAAAACTTATTTCTTCAATTTTTATTAAATAACAAATTTTTTGTTTTTATAAAAGTTTTTATATTTGTTGTTGTTGACTTTTTTAAAACTATTATTTAACAAAAGTTAAATAGTTTTTTTTCATGTTTTAATGCATAAAAAAGGACAATTTCAACAAAAAAAGAAAAAGTTTTACAACTTTTTAAAAACTTTTACAAGCTTTTTTACAGATATTTTTACATCCTAGTGTATTACCATAAGTTTCTGTACTATAAGAGGGTTTTTATATGAGGTGGACTAGCCCTATTTTCTGGGCTGGCTCAAATTTCAGTATTACATCATTATTGTAACTCCTAACCATCGGTATTTTAAATTTTTAGGGTGCAATTGGAACCAATATCACTATCGATGTTTTATGTGGTATAATGACTGATACTCAATTAGGAGACCCATACAATCGTTATGTAGCTGTTAATAGTTTAATTATGAACACTTATCAACAAAAGTGCTTAGATGTCTCATATGAGGATTATGTTGAAAGTATGAAGGAGACTGACTGGGGTTCTTCTGCTGGAGAAGGAGGTTGAGTTGTAAATAAATATAAATAAACAAATACTAAAAATAATTTATTGATTTTCAAAGTTTTTACTTTTTTATTTTTTCATACATATATGGAAACATCATATTTACTTATTTTTTAAGTAAATGTTGTTTTAATAATTTATTATGTTAGTTTATACATTTATTTATGTATAAACTAACATAACAAATATAAATACATTATATTACACTTAAATATACTTACTAGGGTGTCCCAAATAAAAAAAAAAATCTAATTTCCATTATATTAAAATTAAAAAAATTTAAGAGTTCTATTTTGACTGGATGTACTATATGTCAAATTTGAGTTTTAATATTAAGCTGGCTCATTAATGAAAAGTTTTACATTTTGGACAACAAATCAATTATGAGTGTTATAGGTGTATAAATCGTATGTTATTGATGTATAAGGTGATAAATAATGATGTATAAATTATATGCAATTGTTATTGCTACTATTTAAGCTTGGTAATTTACATTGTTAAATCTGAAAATACAAAAAAAAGACTCAAAACTAATATACAAATCAAAGATTTTATTGTGGTAAATTTTTTTTTTTTTAAATTCAACTATTTTAATAATTTCTAAGCATTATATTGGGCATATTGTTAGTCAAATTTATTTTAGTTTTTTGAAAATGATCTTTTTCTCAAGTAGCAATCTAAAAGAACATTAGGCTCTTGAATGAGCCTAATGTTCTTTTTTGCATCATCATTACCATTAGATATGTTTTTGATCCATACATAAAAAATTGAGGATGGTTAAAATTGAGGATAGTTAAAATTGAGGATGGTAAAAAACATCTATAGTGTTGAGATTATTATTAAATTTGCCAAATGAGGTTCTACACCAACATTTAACCATGTTGTTGGAATTGCAGTACATTATTGCATCTCTAGACTTGTACCAAGGTGATACTTAATTGATGAAAATTTTCAACCTATTTATAGTTATTTACTTTCAACAAAACATATTTAGTTTCTAAAAATTATAACATTGTTACTGAAAGAATACCTGTGCTTCTGACCATTACCCATCTTCATCCTCGCTTACTTCAGAGTCTTGATTTAACTTTTCTTTATCACTGCTGAATCGAAGTTCTTCTAAAGTAACACTAAAATATCATTGATATCTTTTAAATTTTTTTAATCTCTCTAATTTTTTATCTCTTAACATATCTAGCTTGTTATTTCTCCTATTTGTTTTCAGTACTCTTCTACTGTAGTCTCATTATATCTCTCCAACTTCTGGTCTTCATAGAACCTTTATTATTTTCTAAGTTAAAAAAAGTCATTTCTACTATTATACTTTATATAAGTCAGACTTTTTTATGACAAAAACTTTTAGTTTAAAGAAAAAGTTTTACAAATTTTTTTCTGACAGTGTGCTCAACCACATTTAATAGACTTCAATTGTTACACTTCCAAAGATAATACTTTCTAACTGTTTTTTAAAAGACTTTTAAAACTATTTTATCATTAAAACCATATTTTTTATATCATTCTTAAAATTAATATCATTAGGAAAACACATTAAAAAAAAAATCTTTCTTTAACTTTAGCATCAGAATTAGCAGGCATTGAACCTCTTGTTTCTACGCCAGAACTCTAACCACTGCACCAAGGCTGTAGTATGTTTAAGTAAGTAAACATTTGTGCCTAAGTTTGGACATAAGAAATGGTTTTTACATAGAAATGCAAAGCGCTATACTAATTAAAATTAAATTTCTCATTGCATTTTCCTATGGAAAAACTAGGACAATAACAACCTTAGCCTAAGCATAAATTGGTATCTAGCTTTCAGTGTACACCAAAGGTTTTGTGTATTGCATATGCTGTGATATATATATATATATATATATATATATATATATATATATATATATATATATATATATATATATATATATATATATATATATATATATATATATATATATATATATATATATATTGTATATTGTATGTTATGTATTGTATATATACATTGTGTATATACATTGTGTGTGTATATATATATATATATATATATATATATATATATATATATATATATATATATATATATATATATATATATATATATATACAGTTGTATATTATAATAGTATAAAAAAATATATATATTATAATAGTATAAAAAAAATTTAAGAAAGATAATTGCAGCACTGTATGGTTTTAAATTTCAATATTATCGATTGAAGGTCATTCGTATTTTTTTTTTGACTGTTCAATAAAATAGTAGTGAAAAAATAATTTTTGTGTAGTAATTGCTGTACTTATTAAATTCTAATTATTATTAGTTCTTAATAATAAGCAATAAGGAAGTAATTAGTTTTGATATTAGATAAAGTTATACACTTACTAAAATTTTGAAATTTTAGAGAAACATGGGGCGCTCTAAGCATCGTAATTTAATTATAAATTTTAAAAATCATGGTAAAACCTACAAACAATACAAGAACTGGTTGGGTGCTCACCAACAATGATTTGTAATGCTTTAAAATGGAAACCCAAACCAGAAAAACGTGGAAATAAAAGATCAACTACCGCTATTGAAGATCGTCGAATTGTATCGTTAGCGAAAAATTACTTCTAGAAAAATTAAAGAAAAGCTAGAATTAAATGTTAATACCTCAACTATTCGAAGATGATTAATACATGCCAATTTAAATGCAAGAACACCTAGAAAAGTGCCACTTTTGAGTAAAAGACATATCGAAAATCGTTTAAAATTTGCACGTATGCATGCTTCTTGGCCTAAAGAAAAATGGCGAAATGTTTTGTGGACTGACGAAAGCAAAGTTGAAATTTTTGGTTCCCATGTTCGTAAACAGTATGTTAGAAGACCAACAGGTGCAGCATATAAACCACAATTTACATTAAAGACCTTCAAACATAGAGGTTCAAAAACAATGATATGGGGTTGTTTTTCTTACTATGGTGTTGGGCCTATACATCGCATAGAAGGTATCATGGATCGATTTGTATATGTAAAAATACTTGAAGAGATCATGCTGCCTTATGCTGAAGAAGAAATGCCGTTAAAATTTTTGTTCTAGCAGAATAATGATCTCAAACATACAAGCAAGTTAGCCAAATCGTGGTTTAATGAGAACAAAATCGATGTGATGGAGTGGCCAGCACAATCCCCCGACCTCAATCTGATGGAAAACTTGTGGATTGACGTTAAACAAGCAGTTTCTGAAAATAATCCGAGAGGTTGTAATCAATTGTGGGACGAAGTACAGTCAGCATGGCAAAATATATCTGTTGAACGATGTCAGAATCTTGTTAATTCCATGCAACAAAGATGCTTGGCGGTTATTACAAATAAAGGTCAAGCCACAAAATACTAATGTAGAGCTTCAAAAAAAAATTTTTTTTTGTAATAAAACTTAATTATTTTTTGACCTTTTCATAAAAAATGATTTTCACTACTATTTTATTGCACAGTCTAAAAAAAAATACGAATGACCTTCAATCGATAATATTGAAATTTAAAACCATACAATGCTGCAGTTATCTTTCTTAAATTTTTTTTATACTATTATAATCACAACATTTAGTTTATGAACAATAGCGATAAAAAACAAACAATAGAAAAATATATTTTGATGTTCAAAGTTTGTTGATAGAAAAATAAAGTATGCACTACTATTTTACTGCACATGACTGTATATATATATATTGTATATTGTGTATGCACAAATATTATTAATAAAATAACATAAATTGAATAGTGTTTAATATTTAATAAAATTGAATAGTATTTAGAATATTTAACATTAGAATATAAGTTAAGTTACTTAACGGTAACACCAATTCTTATTTTTCTTTTTTAAATCTAACTTTTCTATTATGTTGTTTTTATCAAATTTAAGTACATTAAAAGAAACAATGATATTAAAATTGTATTTCATAAGTTATTATTTATACAATTTATATTTATAATACTTTACCAACTAATGTTAAATGTTAACAACAACAACAACAACAACAACAAAAAATCAACCTTTTAGGTAGGTAGGTTTTTTTTTCTTTTAGGTAGACAATGGCTTTACCAGACATGTACTGAATTTGGCTATTATCAAACAACAGATTCTAATAAACAAGTTTTTGGAAACATGTTTCCATTAGAGTGAGTTTTTTTTTTACTGCTCTTTTTTTGATACTTATTTTAACTTTCTATGCATTATTTCAATCAAATTTTTGATTCTCTTAGCATCTCAAGCTGCATTGTTGCTGCAATTTTATTGCTAGGTTTGTGCTTTTCAACTGTTGATTATCCAACTAACCATGATCATCATTTTTTTAATATTCATTTGTTTCACAAATTTTCTACTGGTTTCAATTAGGATGATTATGGCTGTCAAACATTGTTTTCACCAAAATAATATTATGACACAGAGTCGTTGTCTTTCTAAATCGTTCTTGGTTTACATCAGACACTGTCTTTGACTATGTATATCTGTAACACTGTAGATACAATAAACAACATTCGAATAAGACTGTTTAGCTCACACTTGCTCACACTTGCTAACAACTTTAAAAAAGCTATTAGCATTGTTTTGTCTTTATTCATAACTCATAAAAATTTGCATCTTATTAAACTATAAAAACCTTCTAAATAGTACTTGTCTGTAACAATTTTAGTATGTGGTAGTGCAATAACACTGATTGCTGTTAAGAGCACAACAGCTGATCAAGGCTTGTGTTTCAATGTCATTGAGTTATTAGAGTTGTTACTAAGAACTGGTGTAGTTGACTTAATTCTGGCCAAATTTTGGCGATAAATTTACCTAGAATTTACATTTGAAATAAAAGTTGTAACATGTAAACAATGTAAATAATTTAAAAAATTATGTGTGATAACGGTAAAACCCTATTGTGAGTTTTTGACATATAGAAATTTAACAAACTAAAAAAAGGTAGAATGCTGTCTGTAGTTTAGACTAAAGCATTTTTTTCTAATATTTTAGTTTTTTTTTGAAACAATGTGTTGACATTTTTGGAGACAAGTTTAATGAAAGTTCAATTAGTCAAGGCATAAATTGGTCGAATACTAATTATGGAGGTTACAAAATGAATGCAAAACGTGTAAGTTGTAATACTAATTGTGCTTTTTTATTTTTTTTGTATACTATTTCTGTAATAATAAAATTGCATATTTATAATTTTTAATTTTAACTTCATATCTTTAAACTTGATTGCAAGGAAAGGATAGTAACTAAGCATCAGTTATTAAGCTATGATTTGTTTACAGATTGTCTTTCCAAATGGTTCAATTGATCCTTGGCATGCATTAAGTTTTACAAAAAATGAAAAAGATATGATTTCTGTTTTCATTAATGGTATGTTTTCTTTTCTATTATGCAACTGTTTTTTTTATTTGAATTTGTTTAAAAACTATTACTTTTTAGGTACTGCTCACTGTGCCAACATGTATCCGAGTTCCCCCGATGATTCTGCTGAACTTATAAAAGCAAGACAATTTATTGGAGATTTAATTACAAAATGGCTTGTGACTCAAGAATAATTACAGCAGAATAATTATTAGAATACAGCTTTTTTTATTTCATATATATATATATATATATATATATATATATATATATATATATATATATTATATATGAAATATATATATATATATATATATATATATATATATATATATATATATATATATATATATATATATATATATATATATATATATATATATATATATATATATATATATATATATATATATGAAATATATATATATATATATATATATATATATATATATATATATATATATATATATATTATATATATATAAAATAACAAAAGCTGTAATCATATATATATACGCAAATTATAAATTACATTAAAATGAAGTTTTATAAATGTTTTTTTATTCTAATTTTTTTTTTATTATTGATTATCCATAAAAAAATGATATCAAAAATTGAATTATTTTTAATTTTTTTTTTTTAATTTTTTTTAATATTTACAAATTTTTTTTCACTGACTTTCTATTCAAACAAATTTGTATTTACTTTTTAACTTTTATGTATAAATGATTTTGTGTATTAATAATTTTTAATAGATAATTAATATTGATTATCATGTATTAGTTTTTATGTATATCAAAGTTGAAACTTTGTGAGCAATTGTTTAATATATAATTAATATATAATAAAATTTCAAGTTAAATGTTGTTCTTGTTTCATAGCATTTTCAAACTAGGGGAAACCGGGGCTAGTTTGCAGCAGGACTAAGTTGACAAATTATGTTTAACTTCTTGCCAGAAAGTGGTAGGAACCAGGAACCTTCAATTTGAACTTAAATTGTAGTATTGTTGAAAATTGTACATAAGATTTAATTATTTGTTTTTTAAGTAAATAAAAAACAATTAAATTGCTTAAAGAACAAATAATTGCTTAAAGAACAAATAATTGCTTAAAGAACAAATAATTGCTATAATTAAATTGAACAAAGCAAAATTTTTTTGGCATTAAAAAAAATTTTGCTTTATAGAATTTAATTATAGCAATTATTTGCTTTGTAGCATATAATTGTAGCAATTGTTTTCTTTTTAAGCAAATAATTGCTACAAAAAAATGTTAAAAATATTCTTAAAGTTAATAAGATAAGTTTTTTCTAAATTTTGCGTTTTTAATTATTGTATTAACCAACTTACTTCACCTTGGTGTAAGTTCTTTTTTTATTCGAGGCCCCAGTTGTGCCTGCTTTAATTTATTTTTAGAATGTTTAACACAATAATTTATCAAAATTCATATTTTTCAAAGCTATATTATAGCAATTATAAAAAATATGTACCACAGAGTACATTTACAGAGCTCAAACAGTAAACATTGAGGCAAATAGACCCGGTCACCCCTGTTAAGAAATTCTAAATTAAAGTTTTAAATTCTTACGATTTTTTTTTTAATTCATTAAAATGATTTTTTAAAAAACATTTTTTTTAAAGACTAAAAGAAGTTACAAAGAATATTGTCAGTTACTATAGTTATATCTAGCTTGACAGCACTTACATTGGAATGTCATATAGGCGATTACTACATTGGGGTCCTATAATTACATTATTCATTATTTTGTCATTGTTTATTATTTCCATTTTAACAGTGTTACTATGGTGGTATCCTAGAGATTTTGCGGGTAAAATTAATTTTGTTTTACTTTTTTTCTGGTTATTCAACGTACTACGAAATTTTCTCAATGCTGTTTGGCTAGGACCTGGATATCTTCCATTTCAATGGAGACCGGTAATTTTAACTCATTTGTTTTTGTAAAGCTTGAGCTTTATTTATATTACGTTTATGAATAAAGTTATTAACATTTATTAAAATCGCTATTGACAACCAACATTAATGTTTGGACCAAAACCAATAGTTTTTGGTGTTTATTTTTAACATATCAAACAGTTTTTGATCTTTGTTTTTAACTTAATTTGAAGATATATTTCTGATATA
Organism: Hydra vulgaris; assembly: GCF_022113875.1. NCBI lineage: Eukaryota > Metazoa > Cnidaria > Hydrozoa > Anthoathecata > Hydridae > Hydra > Hydra vulgaris. The sequence continues at coordinate 58,992,858 of NC_061159.1, read as the reverse complement.
GAGAAAAATCCTTGTTTATGTTTATCAGGAATGCAAATTCAATTACATTTATGACAGCAATTGAAGTTTGGAATCTAGTTAAATCTTGCTGTGAAAGTAGTAAATAAATCAATATGTCTACATCATAATAACTTGTACAATTCAATTATTGTATGATTTGATTATTTAAATTCTAATTTACGATTTATGAGTTATCTGTACAAAAAAATTTAAATGCTTCAATATTTGAGACTTGATAATACTAATGATACTCGGTGTAGTTAAGGCAACATTAAAATATTACAGTGTCGGTATAATGTTTTGTTGACCACAACATTTTTTTGTTAAATGATAAGGTAAATTATTAAATGTAAATTATGAAAAGATTAAAAAAATTAAGATAATATAAGTTTTTAAATTTTGTCATAACAAAAAATAAAAATGTTTATAGTGAAAAAACCCGGGCCTGGAAAAACTTCTTAAAAAGTTTTTTATATTTTTAATCTTCTAAAATTCACGTTTGTTTGTCCAATTTTGAATAAGATTTTAAATTAATACATTTTTTAGGTGAAATCAACATAGTTCAAAACAGATAAGAACTAGGATCTGTTTATATTTTCAAAAGATTTTGAGCAAAATCAAGTTCAAGCTGTTAAGCAATATTGATTTAAAGACTCGAAAATGATGTTTTTTAGGTTCGCTTTTAGGGGTAGTAAAAGTGTTTTGGAAATTATATAAAAAAGTAAAACCTTTAAACATTTTAAAAACCTTAAGTAAATGTTATAATATCTAAAGCTCTTGTTTGGATATAATTTGCTGACAAAATTTTAAATAAAAGAATTTGAATAATTTAAAATCTAAAATAATTTAAAATTTAAAATTAAAAAATTAATAAAAAAATATATATATTAAAGTTTCATGTTCAGTTTATGACTAATTAAATGTAATCTTTCATTTTTTTATTTTGATGAAAATATTTTAGATAATTTGATCTTTAAATTCTGTAAACGTAAAATGTTTATCAGTTATGAATTATACAATTTTTTTAAATTTTTTTTATTTTATCAAAAAATAGAATGTGGACAGTGACATTCAGTTCCTTCAGTTTTGTGATGTTTGTCGCGGTTACAAAGCACCACGTGTTCATCACTGTAAAACATGCTCAAGGTTTGTTAAAGATTTTTGATTATTTTTTTAAAAACACACTGATTGATTCTTTACTTTTGAGATAAAAATAGTGAACAAAATATTTATAATAAAAATAATAGTAAAAAACAAAATAATAATAAAAATTATAATAAAAAAAAACATGAAATAGTATAATGTGATTGTTGTAAATAGTAAGTTAAACAATATTAAAACTGTTTTAATATTGTTTTATTTTTATGAATGTTTCTGGCTAATTGATTTTATTTCTTAATAATCAAAAACTTTTTTAAGGTGTTCTATGAAGATGGATCATCATTGTCCTTGGATAAACAATTGTGTTGGTCATTACAACCATAAAGCTTTTACACTTTTTCTTATTTTTGTGATTTTGAGTTGCTTGCATGTTACTACTATTATAGGGTTTTGTATATATAGCAACTTGTTATGGGTGAGATAAAGTTTTTTTTCTTTAATCTATTGTTTAAGTCTTTCATTTATATAATATGGATTAAGATATAATAATAATAAGATAGAATAAGTATAAAAATATATATAAATAAGTATAAAAAAATAAGTATAAAAAATTATATATATATATATATATATATATATATATATATATATATATATATATAAAATAAGTAATAATATATATATATATATATATATATATATATATATATATATATATATATATATATATATATATATATATATATATATATATATATCAAAGTATGATAAAGCTTATAATTATAACTATTGTATAATAAATATTTTTAGTGTAAAAACATTGTTAAATAAATTTTTTTAGTTAAAAGTTTTATACAAGTTTTTTATTAATAAATAAGGTCATTAACAAGTTTTTCAACCAGATAAAATATATTTATTAATGACTTTTTTAGAGGCATGGTCGTATTTTCATAACATATGATAAAAACGCTTTCATTCAAATGAATCACGCAGTTATGCTTATTTTGTTTTTTGGTTTTGGAATGTCACTTAGTGTTTTTTTATCTGTTGCTTTCTTGTTCTATTTTCAGGTGATTTTTATTACTTGTAATTGTTTGTTTTTGAATGTTTGAAATTTTTTATTCTTTTTAGAGTCACTTTTTTAAATTAAATTTTGAAAATAATCTTTTAACTTGAAAACACATTTTAATGATAAATATAGCTTAGGCTTTTTTTTAGTTTTACAGTTTTCTTTGTTTTTAGTTGTTATCTATTATACGCAATCAAACAGGAATTGAAACCTGGATAGTGGAGAAAGTATTGTTTGATATTATACTAAAATTTTTTAATATTTTAAATATTTTAGTTTTTCATAAATGTTGAATGTGTTTAAGGAATTAAATTAAAAAATATTTGCATACTTGTATAAGTTATTATATAAGTTACAATAATATATTTCTAAATATTTTATTTTATATTTTAAACTTTAGACAGTTGTCTAAAAAAATGTTCAAAGGAAGTTATTTTTTTGACAAACGTCAAAGTAAACTGCGAACTGAAAATATTTTTTGTAATCATATAATGACTGTTTTGAAGTAAAATCAGTTTCTTTCACAGGCATATTTATATATTTCAGTTTAACAATTTTAAAAAATATAAAATTTTACTTGATAATTATTTATAAAAAAAGCAAAAATAGGGTTTTTATGGTGTCTGCCAAATCAGGAAAATCAGGGAAAAGTCAGGGAATTCAGATATATGCAAAAAAATTAGACGATTATCAGGGAAATTAGAATTAAAAAAAAAATCAGCAAAAATGGCTCTTCATCAAATTACATAACTTAAATAAGTTGAATATGATATGCAAATACAAAAGTTTATTTGGCAGATAGTTTTACAAACTTCTCTTGATAAATTGAATGTGGATTGTACTATGGTTTATATTTTTGCAGTTGAAGAGCATTTTTCTATATGAATCTAAGTCAATTTTTGTGAAGTTGAGTTTAAGTAACTTTAAATTAAATCAGGGAAAACAGGTAGAAGCTCAGGGAAATATCAGAAAAAAGTTAGGGAAATCCACCTATAATATAAATATTGAAAAAATTAAAGTTGTTCTAGAGTTATTATGTTGTCAAAAAAGTTTTATTAAAGCAAAAAGGAGAAATAATGAAATATATTTCTTAGGCTGAAAATCGGAACCGAGAAGACAAGTTTATTTATCCTTATGATCTTGGTTGGTTAAAAAACATTAAGCAAGTAAGTATTTACGTAGTAATTAAGTAAGCAAGTAAATTTTCCTTGCTTTTATCTATTTTTTATATTTACAAAATAAGTTAACATAATCAAATATAAATGTACATAAAAAAAGGAAATAATAAAAAAAAAAACAAAAGTAAAATTAGTTACACAACAAAAATAATAAAACATAAATGTATAAATAAGTTGACATAAATGTATACATGCATCCATGGTCGTAGGTTTAAATCCATTCTAAAAATTTGATCAAAAATAACAAATATAATACTTTATTTATATAATATTTGGGCTGATACTTTATTTATTTTTTATAATATAATATTTTTATATCAATAAACTAGTTTTAAGTAAGAATCTTGGAAAAATTTTTTAGTTCCTATTACTTTTGATTTTGTGATAAAAATGTGAATTTTGCTTTTATTCTATAATTATACCTTATACCTTATGTTTATCACAGTGATTACACAGATCTATTTGTTTATCACAGTGATTACACAGATCTATTTGTTTATTACAGTGATTACACAGATCTATTTGTTTATCACAGTGATTACACAGATCTATTTGTTTATTACAGTGATTACACAGATCTATTTGTTTATTACAGTGATTACACAGATCTATTTGTTTAACACAGTGATTACACAGATCTATTTGTTTATTACAGTGATTACACATATCTATTTGTTTATTACAGTGATTACACAGATCTATTTGTTTAACACAGTGATTACACAGATCTATTTGTTTATCACAGTGATTACACAGATCTATTTGTTTATCACAGTGATTACACAGATCTATTTGTTTATCACAGTGATTACACAGATCTATTTGTTTATCACAGTGATTACACAGATCTATTTGTTTATCACAGTGATTACACAGATCTATTTGTTTATCACAGTGATTACACAGATCTATTTGTTTATCACAGTGATTTCACAGATCTATTTGTTTATCACAGTGATTACACAGATCTATTTGTTTATTACAGTGATTTCACAGATCTATTAAAAAATGTAAATAGTGCTTTTTTATTTACTATTTACATTTTTTAACAGTTAAAAAATGTAAATAGTGCTTTTTTTTGTGAATTTATTGAATAATATTTTTTAATGAGAAAATAGAAAAAAAGATGTGAACTTCGTTAAGGAATACAAGAGCAAATCGTTCTATTGCATTCACAAGAAGAAAGTGAGCAAAGCATTCCAAAAATATTGTAATTTTCCTGTATTACAGTTCGACTTTAAAAGAGCACAAAATTTTCAGAAGCCTTAAAAGTAGACGTCAAAGTGGAGTAAAAAAAAACTACAGCTCGAGAAGGCCAAATGGTATATTGAAGGGCTTTACAAATGATGTTGCAGAAGTAACTGGAGTCAATATTTTTGCCCGAATTGTTAGAAGAAGATTGACAGAATGTGGATTAAATGGTGCCAGGCAAGAAAATAAATTTAGCCTTCAGAAAAAAGTAAGAAAAAAAAAGCTTGACATCTGCAGAATGAGTAAAGTAATCTGGTTTGATAAATCCTACTTTGAGGTAAGCAAAAACTAACTAAGTTCTTTATAAATATTGAATAAAAAACATCCTTATAACTAAATTTACATAAAAAACAAATAAGCACTAAAACTTTATGTTTTGGATTTTTTTTACAAATATTTTCAAACTGCTGACGTATTATTACGTCAGCAGTTTGAAAATATTTGTAAAAAAAATCCAAAACATAAGTGAGAAGAAGACATGTTGATGCATTTTTACCAGTGTTAAATTTAGTATAGTTAGTGTAATAACATTGGGTTTTCTGGCTGTGGAAGAACCAGTGATAATGTTTTTGTGCAATGGACGCCTAATTTAAAAAAATATATTAAGCGTGTTAAAAGCGTGTTATGACACATATTTCTAAATGAAGATAAATTTTCAATATTGTTCAAACAAGATATACTCTATGCCATACTGCACATTACTCAAATGGTTGGTAAAAAATAAAGCTTAAATTTTAGAATGGCTAAAATTTAAGCTTTGTTTATTAGCACAGTTGCCTGACATTAACCCTATAGAAAATTTATGGGTAATGCTTAAAAGAAGGGTAAGGACACATAAGGTCACTTTAAAAAACATTTGATAGAAGTTATTGCTCTTAAATGGGCAAAAATCACACAGACAGATTGCAAAAAAATTAGTTGGTAATATGAAGCCAAGAATAACAGAGGTGATAAAGGCCTAATGGGGTGAAAAAAAAAGGGGGTCCAGCAAATAGAGTGCAGCAAATGGGGTGCAGCAAATTGTTTAAATATTATTAAAATGTTCATAAAATACTTTTATCCATAAACACGCTTATTTCACTCTAAAATCAAACTTTATTGCATATTTTCAAAAAAGTGAAAGTCAATGTAAACTTGACACGACTGTATAAGTTCAACTATAGGTATACAATTATATCGAGATCTTTTTTTTTTTTACAGGTTTTTACGTGGTCTTCTTATTATATAGGTGATGGCATTGATTGGCCAGTTCGTCAAGGTTCCAATAAACATGCACTTACTGTAAGTCTTACAAAATACACATTTTAAAACTTTTATCTCTAGAAAAAACTTCATTGTTGGTATAGCTTTTTAAGTTAGCTTTTACACTTATATTAAAAATTATTTATATAAAAAAAAAAAAAAATTATTTATTTGTTTTATTATGATCTATCATATTTATTCATGTATTGTTAAACAAAAATTCAGTTCCAATTCATTTCTATTTGAGTTAAACTCTTTATCTTTGTTTAGATAGAGCAACTTCTTCAGAAAGAAATAAAGAAAGCAAACGCAGTAAGTTAACATACTTCTCTTTTTTAGTTTTTTTTTTTATATATTTTTATATAAAAAAAGTAAAATTTTTGTATAGCTTTTTCTCTATTTTTTTCTTTCACTTTCAATATTTTATTGTAAACAACTTTTTTTTACTTGTACAGTGGCTACTTTTTAAAATTGATGCAAAAAAAACTTTTATTATTATGGAGGTTTTGTCCAAATTTAATTTTAGACAAAATTTTAACCAATTAAGCTTTACTAAGTTTTTTTTTTAGTATTATAACTGAAAGAATATAAATGAGAAAGTGATAGTTCCTATTTTGTCATAAGATTTTGTCTAGCATTGTGATTATCTCTTAAAATTCATGCATTTTTGCTTATTATCGCTGGTACATTTTTAATCAAAATTAACTGCAGCTGATATATCTATAGAGAATTTCTCTACAAGAACTTCCCATCTTTTTTTTATCACTTCAACTTTTATCACTTTGTTATGCCTTTGTAGTTTGTTGCTTTTTTCTACGTATTTTGTATCCATCTATAATTGGTGTTACATATGCATTCTCTCGGATCCTTGTGAGCAACTCTGAACAAGTCTCTTTTTATACTTGTTTTGTAATTAAGATCTTTTTAGTATCCATTACTAGTCCTTTGCTTTGGTTTGCATTCTACCATTACTTTATATGTTATTACAGATTTAGATTTTGAAAACTAGTAAACTTTAGGTGGATGTGACAGATTCTTCAATTTCTGGAAACAAAGTGAAATAACAATCTTCTAGATGACAGTATGTTATTTAAATTTTTTACAGCTGCATTAACATAAAACCAAAATTTGTTTGTTTTGAGAATTTTTTTTTTAATTCCAGCTTTCATAAATGAGTTTTTTCCTGGAATTCCTGGAATTCCGGAAATTCACTTTTAATTTTCCAGAAATTTCCGGATGTTTTTTGTTATTAATTTGAAAAAAAAAATTATATATTTTTACATAAAATTTTAAATATGACAATTTTTGTATTTAAACAAATGTTTTCTATAATTAAAGTTTTTATGAGATCAATTTTTGTAACAATTTTTTTACTTTTTTTTTTGCTTTTTAGTTCATTCAATTTAACTTTTTCGAATATTAGAAATTCCTTTTTGTAAAAAGTTAAATATTCAAAATTCCGTTTTAAAAGTTTACAATAGACACGCATATATAAATGAATAACCCTGTAAAACGATCAATTTTTAATTAAATAATTTTCTGGGATGTTCCGGGATTTTCATAAAAAAAAACTTACAGGATTTTCAAAAAGTCAAATACTCATCTTTTATACTCATCTTTTGATTTATTTTAAATGTTTTTTAAAAAGTAGTTTTGAATTCATTTATCCTTACTTTTAGGTACCAACAGTTCCTGTAAACATGTCTGCTGCTTTGCCTATAATAAAATATTTTTTAGTGAAACATGTTGTTTTTGATCTAACCAACCATCTGAGGCAGTGAAAATGTCAAAGTTGTTCTTCTGAAGTTGTTTTTTTATAACCAGTGTCCTTTCTAAACCTCACAACATTTCGGTAAATGTTTGTAGAGCAATATTACTTGTACCTTTTGAAATCTCAGATAATTGTAACTTAATGTTGTTTACAAACGGTAAGGTACTTACTGTTGTTCACAAATTGTAAGGTACTTACTGTTGTTCACAAATTGTAAGGTACTTACTGTTGTTCACAAATTGTAAGGTACTTACTGTTGTTCACAAATGGTAAGGCACTTACTGTTGTTCACAAATTCTAAGGTACTTTCTGTTGTTTACAAATTTTTTTCTAAATTCATTGAGACAGAAACTTTATCCAAATTATAAAAAAGTTTGAGAGAAAGTTACAACATTTAATTTCTCACCAAGTTACAACATGTAATTATTTGCGATAGATCAGAAAATGAAAGTCAACTTGGCAAGTTTGTAGTTAGTATGGTTTTTAAAGAACGAATAGTTTGGTTTATTTCTAAAACTTGAGAAAAATATTCCATCATTTAAATTAAAACTTATAACTATATCATCTGATTTAAACACGTTTTAATCGTGAGGTAGTTTCTAGTTCTTAATTAATAATTTTTTAAAATATCTTTTGGATCGTAAAACAGTTGAAAGGGCAAAAAAAAAGTTAAATTGTTTTTGAAAACAAAAGTAAGAAAGTTGTATAAAATACTGTAAATAAAAAAATATATATTTTGTTACCGTGTTTAGGCATACTTTTTTAATGTCTGATTTATAGAAGGCTTTTACAGTAAAAAATTGTATATGGTGGAGTGAAAATTGTTCGCTTTATAAAGTGTGTGCTTTTCTACATCAGTTTAAAACTTATTTCAAACTTCTCTACATCAGTTTGCTTTTCTAAACCAGTTTAAAACTTTTTTCAAACTTTTCTACATCAGTTTGTTTTTCTACATCAGTTAAAAACTTATTTCAAACTTTTCCACATCAGTTTAAAACTTATTTCAAGTGTCATTGTCTGCTTTAAGAAGGTTCCTTTGTATACAAATTATTTTAATTTCTAGGTTGATATTATTTTTTTAAATGTTATTTCTAGGTTGATTATGTTGCGTGTTCTGTTTATTCTGGATATCGTTTTCCTATAACCTTAGGTTTAAAGACTTGCTTTGATAGTCCTTGGATTGCGGATTCTAGAATCCCATTAAATATAGGCGATGAGTTTCTTGCAACTCGATGGCGAAAGTATGATTTTTTTTCAACTACATGTTTTAACAATATATATAAATAATATTTTTTTTTTATAATATATAAATTATATATAATATATACATTATATATAATATATATTGTATATATAATATATATTGTATATATATATATCTTTTTTTTTTCTAAAAATGAATGTTTGAAAAAGTAAAAATGCAAAATGCAAAAATAGAAAACTATTTATGGCAATTAACAATATCTTTTTCGTTAATAGAAAGAAGGTAAAAAAACTATTTCACAGGATCCTTAATGTTAAAGTGTTTTATCAGGTTCTCTATTTGAAAAAATTTTATTTAGTTTTTCCAAACAAGAATTGAATAGAACCTGGTTTCAATTAGGCTTTTAAATAAAAACCATTGTAAAGGCGTTTATATAATTAAAAATAATTGTCCTCTTTTGTTTTTTGTTCTTTTTTTTTTTTGCTTTTTAAAGGATCATAAAAAAAAAGGGATTTTTATGGGAACTGTTTTTTTAAAAGATCATAAAATCAAGTCTCCCTGATAAGGTTTACATCATCCGAAGTGCATAAAGTCTGTATATTATATGTAGTAATGGTCACAAAAAATTGTCAAACACTACTTGTGTTACACTCAAATTATTGTTTTGCAGTATCGCTTTTTTTTTTTAGACATTGGGTATTTGGAGAAAAGTTACAAAACTCGGCTGAATCAAGTATATATATATTTTTGTTTATGTTTATATATATATATATATATATATATATATATATATATATATATATATATATATATATATATTATATTAGGGTGTCTTCAAAAAAAAAAAAAAAAAAGAGCCCTAGTTTATCATCTGCCCAAACCATGATTTAGTACTAAAAAAAATTTTGTTTAAATTTTTAAAAATCTTAAGGGTTCAGGGGGTAAAATGGTCAATTTTTAGGGCATTTTGCACCATTTTTAAAACTTTTTGTAGGAAGTCTTGACATGAAAATTTTTAATTTTTTTTTTATATATTTATGTTTGTTAAGATTTATTTAATCTAAATGAAATAGGCTCTACTCTAAAAAAAAAAAACAAAAAAAAAATTGTTTCAAAAGACCCTAAAATCCATAAATATTTAGGAAAGCTCATAAAAATACGAAATATTCTTAAAATTTTCTTGAAACTCATTAAAGTACATTATTTATTTATTTTTGATACAGTACAATATTGATTTCTCACTTATAATCAGCTTCAAGAACTATTCTGGGAAATATATAAGAGAGCGCCCGTACAGGGAAAGAAATTACTTAAAAAAAAAAAATTAATTAAATTATTAAAAATTTCAACTCAATAAAAAAGTTTCATTTAAATTAAAATACAGCAATCCCATTAAATTTATGAATTTTTTTATTCTTTCTTAAAGAAGTAATATTAACAAATAAATGTACATAAGAAACTCGACTTTATTTGTGTTTGTACTAGCAGCTTTTTCATAATCCATTTTATTCTTCCCGTTTCTGTTTTTTCTGTTACTATTTGTAAAGAGAAAGGTATCCTGCCTTTTTTCCCCAGAATATGCTCTATTTATTAGGTCTTGAACTAATTTGTAACCTCTCAGAACAGTCATTAACAACATCAAGTTCCTTAACTGTTGCTCTAAATTCTAGATAAAAATCGTTGAATTTCCAAAATTCTGGTGAAATCTTCATCCATTAAGTTTCTGCCTTTCTATGCCTGAGCATGTCAAAAACTAGCCATGACTAGTTTTTGACATGCTCAGGAGGCTCCAAACTAGGAGGTTCCCCTTTACTGAGGCTACCCCTTTGCTTGGTCCGTAACCTGGTGCTGCAAAGGAAAACTTGGAGATCTTTGTAAACTATGCAGTTTTTTGGCCACCTCGTTTCCTACATTCTTTATCTGCTAGTGCAAAAACTACTAAAGTAGAATCTAGGTACCAAGAATGTTTGAGAATAAAGTTTGAAAGCCAAGTAGTTCCGTTCCTTACGTTCCATTCCTCAAACCTTTTCATTTGCCTTTAAGCTTTCGTATCCTAATAAATAATATTGATTAATTCTTACTTAGCTAAGATAATATTGATTAATTCTTACTTTTCTTACTTTACTCGTGTTTACGTATTTTATTTGCAGAAATTTTTCTATATTATAAACATACTTAATTCAACATTTTTGAATTACTTTAATCAATAATGAGCTTTCTAACTTATTCAAATTTTCAAACTTACTCAAAGAATCAAATACTCAATGATTGATACCTGTGTTGGTGCTAAAGAATTCTGCTTTTAGAAACCACTCTGTATAGAAAAAACAAATGAATAAAGCTATACCAGTAATTTCTTCTTTATGTTAGTCAGTCAGGTTTTGGATTTCATTCATTAAAGGATACAGTTTTAAATAGTATAAACCTTTTCCCATAAAAATGGTGAACTGGTCCTGGTAAATGAAATTTAAACCTATTTGATGATAGAACCATTAAAGTAAGTTCAGCTAGCTCATTAATATTCTTTTCTTATATTTCTTTCCTAAAAGGTTTTGGATATAATATAAATTTGGAATAAATGTTGCTTTTTAAAAGCAAGGTTTAATAAAAAATGAATAAAAATAAAAATATTAACCTTTTTGAAAGTCTTTAAACTGATCACATTATGGCAAAACTGAACAGCAGCTAGTTTTGATCTATTATATATCCATGTTCCAGGTGGTATTGTTATTCTTTTCAGTTACTTAGTTTCAGCATCTATACTGTTCCAGTTTTGTTTTAGAATTTCAAATAGTTTGTTTTCTGGACCAGAAGTTTTGCTGCTTGGGTAAATCTTCCAGAAATGGGCTAAGTGTTGCTCATTTACATGATGTCTACATGCAATTAACAATAAGGGACAATTTGTTGAATTATTCTCCTGCAAGTACCTTGCCATTTTCCTGTATTTGCAAAAGTTGTGTCAAAACAGAGACATTTAACCTTATCTTTTAATCCGAAAAATTTCATCAATTCTAAAATAGATTGCTTTTGATTAACCCCTGAACTAGAATCTAGCGGAGGAATGCCAAGTTGTTCTGTTTGCGCATCAATCCTTACAAAAACTGCGATTTTATCTTTTTTAAATTGCTTTCCCTTTGTTAAGTAGAACTTTATTAGTATAATTCATTCTTATATAATTCTGTTGAACGGATTTCTATTTAACTTTGATGCGCATCTTTTACTTCTTACTACAGAATACTTATCTTTTATCTCTTCTGTTATCTCTTCTTTATCTCATCCTTTTCTTTCATTAAGCTGGTTTTTTAAGTAAGCAATATCTTCCTCTTTGTCTTTCACTTTTCTCATTTTATCTTTTAATGTTTCTTCAAACATAACATGAGGATGTTCTCCGATCCAAAATACCTTATTCATTTTCTCTTCAAACAAATGTCTTTTTTTTATTTCAGTAGGATTTGTTCTGTTTCCTTAATCTATTAATTTCATCCGCTCCTTCAACAGTTTCTCAATTTTAATCCTGTTAAAATATTATTTAACAGCATTTATGCAATAAACATAGATTAAAATAGTTTTGAACTTATTGAAAATATTACTTTAGCTTTTGTATTGTAAGCACTTTTAAATTCACCAAGTATGCAAGGAACCATTAGTTTGGACAGTATGCAGCAGTCGGACTGATCAACTGGACGATTATAAAAGAAGAATTTTTGTTTTACTAAGAACTTTACTTTTTCTTCACACTTTGATTATCGTAGAAAGAGATAATATTGAATATTTTCTTCAGCAATTGCAAATTTTTTTGCTGAAAGTTTTTTGATTAACTTTTTAACTAAAATTATTTTATTCAATCGAATACTTCTAACTTTTATTAATTATTTAAGTATATAATCTAGAAAAAGTTATAAAATATATTTCAAAAAAACATATTAATTACTAAAAAAATGCAAAACTTTATTTAAAAATTTTGAAAAAATTATAGTACAGTGGGATATAATTGTACAAAAATATTTTTATTTGTTAAATATTTATAAATTTTAGGGTTTTTGAAACAATATTTTTGAGTTTTTTAATTATTTTTTTTTTTTGAGAGTAGAGCTTATTTTATTTAGATTAAATAAGTCTTAACAAATATAAGTATTAAAAAAAAATTCAAAAATTTAATTTCAAGACTTCCTACAAGTAGTTTTAAAAAGGTACAAAAACGCCCTAAAAATTGCCCCTTTTACCCCCTAAAGGAACCCTTAAGATTTTTAAAAATAATAATAAATAAATTTTTTAGTACTAAATCATGGTTTGGGCAGATGATAAGCTAGGGCTCTTTTTTTTTTTGGAGACATGTCCTTTTTTGAAACACCCTAATATATATATATATATATATATATATAATATATATATATATATATATATATATATATATATATATATATATATATATATATATATATATTGTTTAATTTTATTTCTTGTTTTAAAGATTTATCCTCCAATAAATATGCGCTTGAAGTTAAAGGTTGGGTTCCACGTTGCTGTTTGAAAGATATATACGATAACAAAAATACAAGTTCACGTGATAGAAAGTACAAATAGTTGGAGCTTTGTTTAAAGGATATAAGCAAGACTTTATTGTTTAGCAAACTCTTTTTTATCAAACCCAATTCATGTAATTCTATTGTTAGTTAGGTTTATATAAATAAGTATTTAATATCATTAAAAATTATTATTCAAAATAAAAATTAATGATGCATTCAGAGTGGAGTGTACCCTACAGGCCTTTTTTTTTTTAAAGTTACGTTTTAAATGTCTTTTAAACGTTCTTTACGTAAGAATGTTTAGAAGACTTTTAAAATACATTTAAAACGTAACTTTTAAAAACAAATGCCCGCTGGGTTATATAAAAATATAACTACTTCAAGCATTATTAATGTTAAATTCAAAGTTGTCAAACAAAGAGGCGGTTCACTCTTTTTGTGAACTTTCTATTCTGCGCCGACAAAAAGAGTTTTTTAGCGTGGTAAACTATTTTAAATTTGTTTTTCGTTTTTCGTGCCTTTTTCCGTTTTGCTGTCAGATGTTGAATTTTTCAAGTTAATCTATCCATTGGATCATCGAGTGGACGACGTTGCAGCAATCCTTTTGGTGGCTCTTAAATTAGTAAAAAGTGCGAGGTTGTGCTGAGGAAGCCATTGAATTGTCTGATGTTGACAAACTGCGTTAAATGCTAAAGTTACTTTTTTAACTCCTTTGCCATTCTACAGAACTCGAAAAAATTATACAGTTTAAAAACAGTTAGTTTTAAATAGAATAAACGTATGTCATAATATTTATCGTTTCGACGATAAATATTATGACATACGTTTAAAATATTATGACATACATTTAAAAAAAATTATGAAAAATAAAAATACCAGAAAAATAAAAAATATGAAAAAAGCCGGATATTTAAATGTTTTCAGCTTCGCCTGCCGGACAGATGATTAAGGATAAAAAGAGAGGGCACGTCCTCTCTTTTCCGGACGTCTGGCAACCATATATATGTTTGTGTGTTTGTATAAATATATATACATATATATATGTATATATATATATATATATATATATATATATATATATATATATATATAAATATATATATATATATATATATATATATATATATATATATATATATATATATATATATATATATATATATATATATATATATATATATAACCCTAGATGCGCCTTAAGGCAACAGTAAAAAATTTACTACCCTAAGGCGACTCATGAAAATTTTCAACTTTTTTTTTAAAAAAAAAAGCGCAACAGATTCGCTAGAGAATAATGATGATTAATCAGTTACTGGTTCGAGAATTTAATATTTACTGAAAAAGTTACACGAGTTATATAAATTTGCTGTCTCCTTAACGTTTTTTGTATATTTTAAAGTCGCCTAAAGGAAAAAAAAACCCTAGATCAACTGTAAGGTGACAGATTTTTGTTTAGATGTAAACATTTTTTTTTTATAAAGATTAAGTTGACAAATGTTTATTTACCTCGTTTATCGTTTATATTCGGAGCATATTTCAAAATAATAACAATTTTCTTTTTTATTATTTTATAAAGTTTTAATACATTATTATAACAAAAACTCGAACAACCACAAAGTTAACAGTTTAAAATACTCAGGGTTTAAACGGACGCAAGTAGGCACCATATTACAGTTTTAACACAAATTTCATTAGAAAAAGCAAGTTACCTCTTTTTAGGAAAACGTTTATACTTTTTTATTATACTTATAAGCTAAAATAACGCGTGTTAATCTACAGATTTAATACTAATTGAGATTTAATTGTTTGGTAGCAGGCTTCCTTCTGTCATATCAGCCTGCAAAAGGCATAAAAGCAACCTAGTAGCATTAATCAATTCCCATAAGTGCAACGGTCTTCTTCCAAAAATTCTGTTTTATTCTTCGAGTTTTAACAATTCTTGTTCTGATTTGTTTGAGGTCTAAACAAAATATTTCTGCAAATACTTCCATTTCTTTACGGCCTTAAAATAGAAAACAATAAATTATTAATTTTTGAAAAAAATAGTAATAACCGAAATCTCTACAAATAAATCCAATTTTTTTATAGCCAAATTACAGGCCTTTTCAACATGTGAACAGTTAAAATTTAAAGATTTTACTGTTTATGTATTAACTTTTCTATAAATGTGTTTTTGTAAAAAACACTAACACGTTGAAAAGAGCAACGTAACTAGTTTTTTATTGTTTTAATGAGTACGCTTTTACTGGGCGTAAACTGAAAACCGCATTAAAAGCAAATAAAAAGACTTCATAATAGTAAAACTGATGAAATACCTGGATATCCACGATTATTTTTAAGGTGAAGGGCAAATTCTTTGTTAAACGCAACTTTACTAGACTTATTCCATGACTTTTTTTCATTTGTTAAATTTTTCTTTTTATTGATCGCTTTTTCTGAATAAAATAAAATTAGGTAAGACATTTTTAACACTTCGTTTCCTTGATTTAATAAACAATAATAACTAGCTTAGTAAATAATAAGCAAAAAGGCAAAAACTCATATAATTAAGGGGAAAAGACATTAATATTTAGAAGTGAATATATAGAGGTTTAAAGTAAAAATATACAAATACTTAAGTACGTCAAAAAGTATTAACAATTACAATAGCATATGCAATTTCAAAACTATCAATTTATGACAGTTAATCTAATTAATTACTTTCCAAAAAGTTAAAATGCCATTATTGTTTAAAAGAGTTATAACATTTAAATAGAGTTAAAATAATTAAATTCTTTAAAAATGAATTAAAAACGTTTAAAATCTTTTAGAAAGCCTTTGACTAGTGTTTACCAGTGGGCTCGTCCATAAATTACGTTACGCCATTTTTGACTATTTGTGACCCCTCCCTTCCATATCACAATACCGTGACAATGAGAAACAAGTTACGTATTAGTCATCATAAAGCCATTAACCCATCTCCTAGAGCGTGAGGTCATTACATAGTGGGATGACCCCAGTGTAATGATTTACCAAACTTTGTCAGTATTGGCTTCAACAAGCGTCCTTAAGTTAAAATTGGGATATTTTTATTTTATTTAAACATGGTTCAAAGGTTAAAAAAAATAGTATTATTTTAACTCCAAAGATTTATCTACCATACTTTAAAATAGGAAATACTAACTTAATAAATGCATTTTAAAAACGTAAAAAACACAATATAAGCATTAAACCTTTTTCAAGTTTTAGCACTTGCTTTATCTTTGTAAAATCAACTAAATAGAAATTATGAACACCTTTCAGAGACAAATTATACAATCCAAAAAAATGAAATTAAAAAACATAAAAGAGAAAATTATCGACAATCAGTATTTAACCTGAGATTATAATAATAATAAAATTATTTCATATCAAATGTACTCAAAATAGCTTTAGCATAAACAAAACAAAAGTAAAAACTTATTATTTAGTAAAAACATCAAAAGTAATTTTTTAACCTTTTAAACATTATGTTAAAACAATGTTATTTTGCAGCTATTTTACTTCATACAATATTTATTAAACTAAATTTATTTTGTGGTTTCAAACACTAATTTGTTAACCGCTTTTGCAAACAACTTTTTTTTGCTTGAAATTTTCATTAAAATTCAAATATAAATTAAAAATACAGGTACTATCACTTTACTTAAGTTTAGAAAACATTTAATGTTAAACTTTGAAGCTTGAACTATGCTTGTGGTGGCTTAAGCATCATATCAATTTTTTTTATTATTATTAGAAAATGAAGAAATTGTATAACTTTTAACATTTTTAACCTTCATGGAAAGATCTTTTAGGATACTTTTTTCTTCCAGTTTCACTTTCTATAACTATAAACAAAATGATAACAATATAAAAAAATAATAATTAAAAACCTTACCTAAAAGAATACAAAAAAAGTAAACAAATAAAAAAAATCTTTTAAACCTTTTTTTAAATCAAGGACTGGCCTAATTTTTAAACCACTATTCAGTTTACTATCATTTTTGGTTACTTACTCAACTAACAAGTAAAAATAAAATAAAAGTATAAATCAATTAAAAAGTAATCTTTTTATATTTAATTCAACTTTAAAAAAGCAATCAACATTACTCACCATCAGTTGGTATTACATGTTCTCCTATAGTGCGTAAGTCTTGTTCAGCTGAATTAGAAATAATTGACTTGAATGGAGTTAGATCAACCTTTGTCACTTCTTGAATAGCTCTTAGTCTTTTGATTGTTGTTTTTATTTGTAAGGATCCAGGAGCAGCTTGGTAAAAATTTTGATTGATTCTTTCTGAATGTCCAAAGTGATTATAAATTAAAGTTTTTTCCTTTTCTGATAACTCCAGCTTTGCTAAGATTGTAGCAATACGATGCCGATTTTGGGTGGCATTAATAGCACCTTTTTTATCTAAACGAATTAATATTTCATTTATGCAATGCCGACCACTAGCATGGCTCATGCTTTTTTAGATACTGGTAAAAATATATTGGTTTTCATCAGGAATTCCAGCATTTTTCCTAGCTTCTTTGTTTGTCAGATATTGCATTGCTTTTATGCATTCTGGTGGAAAGAGAACAGGAACTGTGTGATCCGAACCTTTCCCTGTTTGATAAGTGATAAACATTTGCTTAATATCAAATTCTTCAGGCAGACCTTGTTTATCCATCCATTCTCCATTTAAAGCCTCATTCCACTGAAATAAGTGTAAATAATAAACCGCACAGGTTCTCCACCTCGTCTGGCATTAAATATAGTCAAACATGTGGCAGTTGCAGATCGGATAGTGACAAATGATTCACATGGATGTTGAAAATCATCATTAGAATTCATAATTTTGTTACATTCTTCAATAAGCAGTTGAACATCTGCTTCATTTGGGAGATTAATTGGTTTCCGCAAATCAATATTTTTACGATAATTTAGATTAGAATAAGCATCACCAAATAAATCATCTTCATAAAGCTTAAAAACCGTTAAAAAGTCAACTACTCTCTGAGATTTCAAATCATCATTTTTTACCAAAAAGTAACCAATCAAAAATTTTGCTGTTAACTTTAATAAACTAAGTATACTGATTTTTAGGCCACTTTTTTGTGCTTTTAATAAAAGATGGTCCGAATCTTCATTTGATTTTTTTGATAAAGAATTAATAGCTTCTCCAACTATGGTAATTACTTCTCGACAGTACATGTCAGCTGCATTATTTAAGATATTATCTATTTTAACAGCTTTCTGATTGCTATAGATACTTTTAAAAGATAAGTATAATCTTGCAGTTAACCGCATTTGTAAACGAACCAATCTTTTAGTCTCTGAAACTTTATCTTTCTTTCTTTTAAGAGCGCTATAAGATCTAGAACCAATCATTAAAATGATTTTGTCAGTTTTAATATAATTTCCAATGTCATCCAGTTGTAATGTGTTTAGAAGGTTGACAAAATTATTTGAATAATTTTCATAATCTCCACTTGCTATAGAAACCATAGGTATCATTAGATTGGTATTAGTACCTTGGCAAACAAGTTGGTGACGAGCTTTATACTTTCTTGAATAGAAACCTTTACTCCCACAACACATAAGAGGGAGTTCATCATTTTGTATTTTTGACTTTCTTTCTCTAATAAAACATGTTTGACCTGATTCCACCAGTGAAACATTGTGATTTCTAATAGCTTCCTTTCGAAATATTTCTATATAACGATTCTGATCTACAGAGTTCATATTTAAAAGAAGCAATACCGAAATTTCAGTACCATGCTTTAAAAGAATATGGCATTTTAACCGAGTCTGAGGAACTTTGCAAAATAAACAAAGTCATGCTGGTTTTGTGTACTTGTTGGTTTCTGGTTTTGAGGTATCAACCTCAATTTTGCCACATGTTTTAATTAGATTCAAACATTTTTTTGTAATTTTACCAAAATCATCACATGTTGATTTTGGTAAAATTACAAAAAAGGTCTTCTTTAGGAACATCACTGTTGGAAGCTTCTGAAAACGTTTTTAGTTCTTCCCAAGAAGCACATCTTTCAATTATAGGAGTTGTAATTAAATTAGGAAGTACAGCAACAAACTCTGTTTCTTTGTTTGGTGACAAACACACTAACTCGTTTTCTTTTTCAAAAATAAGATCACATTTTGTAAAACTTGATTCAGTAATATTGTCAACAGTGGAAAGATATTGATAATCAATTTCTGAGTCAGAATCATCAAACAATGGCTTTTCCAATGAAACTTTCAAAACATCTAATTTCTAAACAACAAATTGACTGAACAGTTAACATAAAAACTTGATCAAACAGCAAAAGCACTTTAAAATTTTTAAATTATTACCAAATATTTAAGTACTGGTAAATGTTAGTAATTTTTGACTTGTGGTGTTAGTAATTTTTGACTAGTGGTGTAGTGGTAGAGCGCTCGCTTCATAAACGAGTGGTTCCGAGTTCGATCCCCACCACGTCCCTGGTAGTACCGCGCTCAACTCGTTTCTCCGCGCAGCGGCCTTGTTCATCAAGGTTCGTGTTTCGGAGTTATAGAGTTGAGAGAGGGCTATAGCCACAAATAAGTAGCCTCCTCGTCTGTAGTGGCCTTCTCGGCCTTGAGGAGGTGAATTAAAATAAAAAAATAAAAAAAATAAAAAATAAATAAATAAACTAGATAATATCTTAAATAATGCAGATGACATGTACTGACGAGAAGTAATTGCCATAGTTGGAGAATTTATTAATTCATTATCAAAAAAATCAAATGAAGGTTCATTATTAAGAATATGGTAATATAATCATAAAAATATGATACAAACATGATATAATTTGTATATCATTAATTATGTAGTATTTAATTTTTCTTTAAAACAAGGTTTTACTTAAGTAGTTAATAACTATTAAGTTATCTATTTGTAGTAAATAATTACATCATTGAAGCATCATTTTTAAACTTTTTCATGTGAAATAACAAAATGTTTTGGTTATATAATTATTTCTTCCTTGATGAAGCTCTAATTGATGCAATAGTAATTAATGAAATTATTAATTATAAATATAACTAATGAATTAAAATTAAATAATAATTATTAGCTTTTATTTTGACAGTAATATCTAGCTGCACTTTATTGCAGACTTGACTAAAAGACTTGCTTATTGTTTAGTATACATTTAGTATATTTTATCTGCTTTGTTTTTTTTCAGCATGTTTTAAGCAGCCCTTGGTTGGTATTCTGCAATGCTGAAATAACTGCTGACCTCTAAGTGTTTAAAATTGGCTAAAATTTTTGCGTGTTTTATACCGCAACAAAATATTTATTGTAAGAGACAAAAGATGCAAAAAGTTATAGAACAACTTATTATTGATGTTTAAGCTACAAGCTTATTTTATACCTTAACTTTATAAAGAAAAAAAAAAGAAAAAAGAAAAGAGTTTTAACTTTGTCAAAAAAAGTTTAAAAAAGTGAAAAGAAATAACCACTAAGATATTAGACCACTATAGTTTGATTTACTAAGGTCTTCTATACAAAAAAATAATGTCCAAGAAAAAGCCTTTATTATGAAACCTATTTATGTTAAGTAGTTAAAAGTTTTTAAATAAAATCATAACACAATGTTTTATTTTATGTAAATGAAATAAAATATAAATTAAATTATACCTCCCTATTTATTGCTCCAATTTCAACACAATTAGCTTGGTTATAACATAATGGCTGTAAACATGATGCCTTAATAAGTATACAAGTAATTTTAGTTCTTAAAAAGCATGCCTAAATAAGATACTTTAAATTTTTAAATATATGCTCAATTAAAAATAAATAATAAATGTAGAGTATAGTGCAAAACTTTCACATAATGATACTTCAAAAATATATTAGAAGCTTTGAAAAAATAAATCTAAAAAATTAAATCATTTTTGGTTAATCAAAACAGTCTTAATAGTCTATACAATGTCAAAACCAAACATAGCAAAACAAGCATCTGCTATGGTTTTTTTATTTTATCATACCAGTCATAAGAATCCTCACTATTTCTATATTTATCTACAAATTTAAATAAATGAAAACAAAAAACTGTCATATTCATTTTTAGATTTCACACTCCCCTTCTCCTCACGCTACTTTTGTAAAACCTGAAAACCTTAAACAATGTTTTAATATTTTAGGTAAAAGTAACAAGAACAAAATGTATTAGCTTGAACTTCTTATGTTGAACAAAAAATGATAGTAAAAAACCAAAAGTTAAAACTTTTTAAAGATAAAATCATTTTTTAAAATAAAATTTAGAAAACTTGATAGAATTATGATAATAATTAATAAACAAAAAAAAAATAAACTATAAAATAAATATTAACATAAATAAAACACACCATGGTCCGCCAGAACATTTTTTTTTTCATCATCATAATCGTATCTAAAAGTATCAAAATTGTTTCTTCTAAAATCAAAACTTCGTTTGTTACATGTTCTTGTACAAACTACATGTGTTACAACAGATATTTTAAATCAAGAACATATAACAATTAGTTCTAAAAAAAAAAAATTTAAAAAAAAAGTAAATACTGGAGATGAAGTATTATGGAAAACAATCAATCAAAATGCAAACAATAAAATTATAACATTAAAAAGATGATGGTAATGATGGCAATAACAATGATAGTGATAAAAAAAAGACATTCACAATAATCATTTCTTAATTATTCACAAAAATCATTTCTTAAAATTTATTTATACACTTGCCCAAGCTAAATGAGTTATTGCAGTTTGACATTTTACATTTTACATTTTGTTATGGCTTTTTTTTTTAGTTCTATTCAGTTTTTTTTTTATAAACCTAGAATGCAGATAGGAAATCATTTTTATCTGTTGTTAATTTCACATATATTTCTTTGTCTCAAACCAGTTTTTTGTGCTCTTAATTAAAGATTATTATTTTATACAGCATCATCCTGGACACCAGATAATAGAAAACATTATAATTTAAAGCAGATGTTCTTTTTGAGACACTACATCTTTTTTATTTATTCACAAATTTCGTAATGAATTATTTTAAAGTAATTTCACAGTAAAATTTTATGACAAACAGATTAAGAATTTACTAAAAACTACCTCAAAAAAAAAAAAACAACAACCATGCAAACCATGTATTGTAAGCCAAAACGTAAATGGAACAATATTTTAAAATATAAAATATACCTTCATTCAGTGCCAACATCTATTGTTTTTGTAGCGAAAAGACAAAGACTAACATGATTAGACTTAACTATTTTTTTCATTTTTGCATTAGCATATATTAAAGGTGAGTCGTTTACCATGCATGATGATATACCATTCTCCAATATCAAGTTATGACTCCCACCCGACCGCGTCATAATTTTTGTCATAATCTTTTTTAAAAATATAAGATTTTTTTATTGTTTAAAGTGAATCTAGCGTAACAAAAAAAAATATATATATGAAAACCTTTTTTTTGTTATATAAATCAGATGGAATCAAAGAACAAACCATTACAACAGTTTGATAAACCGATACCAGTTGTAGTTGTAAAACCGTACAAGCCAGAAGAAGTAAAACCAAATATATATACAGGCAATAGAAACGGTAATCATAGCTATCGTTCATAGAAAGTTCTTTTTTACATTTTTAAATGGAAGTTTTAAATTTTATGAAAAAAAGTGGTACACGAATATGCGAGTTTTTTCTACCTGTTGTAAATGTTGTTAAATCTGGTGTATTAAAAATTTATAATTATTTAAAATCTGTAAATATTGCAAAATTATTGTTATACGTTTTGGTGTTTCCGTTGCAGTTATTATTAATAGTATTATTTCTTACTTTTGGAATTATTTTTTATATTGTTTTTGCGCTTATAATCAAAATTGGAGAATTTGTTTACGAATTAGAGAAGATTTGTAGAGAAGTAGAAAATATAAATCAATTGAAGAAATGATGGAAAATTTTATTAATTATTATAAGGGTTACGAAAAATTTAATTTAAAACACGAACATGTATACGGTTGTAATACAATATTTAATAAATTAAAATGATACAAAGAAATGTTTTTTTTTTAATTTTCCAATTTGATTGATTTCATAAGATATTCCTCCCGAAACTGCACCACCCAAAGCGGCTCTTCCTACTATAGGTAAAAGTCTTGGTAAAAGTCTTGAAGCAATTACACCTATTGCTCCTAAAAATTTTCCACGCATTCGTTTTTTGTAACGTCTTTTTAAACGTCTTTTATGTCTTTTTCCTCTTAGTCTTATACGCATTTAAAAAATTTTTTTTTTTGTACAAGTGTTTTTTTTAACGTTTTATAGAAGATAGTAAACTACCACCCAATAAAGCGCCTAATATCGGAAGAAATTTACCACGTATTCTTTTCCTTCTACCGGCTCCTTTTAACGGAGGTAAATAAACTCTTCCTTTTCCTCGTCTTTTATGAATTCTTTTTCTACACAATCTACGCATTACGTTGTTTTTGCAAATAATCTAACGCTAAACCTCCCACGTCTGATCTAAGTAAACGTCTGGCAAGATTTTTAACTCTAGTTATAATTTTTCCTTTACCTCGCTGTTTGCGACCTCTTCTTTTACGATACCGCCATACAATTAGTTTTGAGAAAGAACAAATACAAATGTTTTTTTTTATATATTTTTAAATTAAATAGTCGTGCGTGCATAAAAAAATACAATTAAAACATGGTTAATTTAACTAAAATAAAAATGTTGTAAAAGGTGTTATGATGATTTAAATTTAAAAGAATAATATGTGTAATTTTCGTCTTCTCCTGTTCAAGTTTGAATCAGTTATGCTGCATGTTGAAGGTACAGAGTTATCAGACCTTTGAAACTGGTAACAAAATCAACGGTAATTTGTATGGAATTGTTTCCTTGAATGGTAGCTGGAGGTTTGTCGTTAGCATAATTATAGTCGCTAACAGTGTCAATAGCTAAAGGTTCTGTTATGTTACGCGTTTGACTGAAATAATCATTAGGATTTCTAATAAAACTGTCATCGTCACTTGTATAAAAATCTGCAAAATTATTAATATTAAGAGTAGAAGATGTATTTCCTTTACACCAAGAAACATAACTACGATAACATAATTGTTGATATTCTACTTTGTTTTCTAAATCAATTACATAAGTGTCACCTGAAGAATTGACAAAAATTCTTCTAAAATTATGAAAAGTAATTTTTTTAATCATAGTGCAAGCCATTTCAACAGGTGTCATAGAAGTTTTAGTAAGATGATCGCTTTCTTTTTTTGATTGAACAGAAAACAAAACACAATGAGGTACCATGTCAGCTGTTTTTATATTTTCTAAATTTATGGTAACGGTATCTGTACCTTCTACGTTAGTTATAACTTGTTCGTAATGAGCAAAACGTGCTATAGTATAAGGTTGATCTGGGTAACTGTTTATATATAAAGATTTTTCTAAAGGTAAACTGGCTTTGATTCGGTAAGTATTGACCCAAATTGCAGGATTTTTAATTTCTAATCCAACATTAGCTAAAGATTCCATTTGTTATAGGTCTTATATATTCTAAAAGTTGATTAGTATCTTGTTCAACAGTAAATTCAATTTTTAATTATTTACCTTTTCCATAATAACTTTTAATTTGAAAAAATTCACATAACAAAAATAAGGGTACTCTAAAACGAAAACCTTTGTCTCCGTTCATCAAAGCATTATAGGTATCTTGTAGAAATGTTTGATATTCAGGTATAACGGTACTATTCATTGCTCTTATGACCGCATTAACATCGTTAGATTTCATAAGATCTCTTGTTTCAACCCAAGTTGGTCTGTTAATTGTTTTTTTCTGTAAATGCTAAATTATGATTAAGCATGTGCTCTCTATAAGCTTTCATATAACTTTTTTTAACAAACATTGTTTTAAATCGTTGGTATGCTCGATTATTTATAACGTTATTAGCAGGCATAGAGTTATTTTTTTGATAATTTGGATATGTTCTTATATTTTTGTATATGTGAAAAGCAAAACCTTCTACCAAACAAAATAATTCTAATAATGTAAGATCTGCATGATTTGCTGTTGTATTAAATCTTGTTTTTGTGTTTATGTTTTTAAACAAATGAACATCAAATTCAAAAATATACTCTTCCGGTATTGTCCATTTGTTGAGTTTCATAGTAAACGTAATTAAACTTTTTAATTCAGAAGTTAAATCAGGAGTAAATTTTTGAATTAATGTTTTAATGACTTCGTCTTGAGCTACAGCAGTCATAAAACCAGGATATTTTTCGTTTAAGGCTTCTTTCATTTCTTCACTAAGGCTACCGCTTGTAGCTTCTTGCAAAAGACGATTTTCGTCTTCTGCTTTTTGTAAAACGTCATCAATGGTAACGGGACCATTATGGTTAGGCGTATAACGGTTATTATCTCCCGCTCTCATGTATTTTGCTAGAGAACCCATCTTAATATAATATTTTCTTTTATTCTTAAAAAAAAATGAAATTTTTTTTTTATAATATTTTTTTATTTCTATTTATTCATCTTCCGAGTCGGAAGTATTTTTTTTAAATAGTAATTTTTTGTTTTTAACATCTTTTAAAGCTCGCGTATAACCAAGTTCAATTAAACTTTTTTTATTTATTTTATCTTTTTTGCTTTTTTTTTCAATGTTATTTTGCATAAAAGGACTGGATAAAATAGCTCTTTGTTGTATAATACAGTTTCTGCATAAACCATGAATAGCGTCTACAGCTTTAACTTCTTGAACACATTGAGCACATACGTGTGAATTTAACACAACTTTAGTTTTGGATTGTTTTTTTTCAACATATTCTTCTTCAGAACTTTCGCTTTCATCTTCTGAATATTTTACTTTTATACGTTTTGGTTTTTCAATTTCGTTTTTTTTTAATAAAATTTTTTTTACGTTGAGGTTTTTCTTCATAGGTGTCTTGTTCTTTTTGTTGATGTTTAAATTTTTTTAATTGTTCACATTTTTCATCCAATTCCGATTTGATATTAAGAACGTCTGCTTTAGTTGGTAAATGAGCTAGTTGATTTTGAAGATTATAAAATTTGTTTTGAATTTCTTTTATTTCACTTTTTTGTGGATATTTTAAAGTTTCTGGTATTTTCTCGTTTATTAAATTTTTTTCATATCTCCCTCTTGCTCGAAAAGGAGACAATTTTTTTATAATTTATTATTAAAAAAAAAAAAAGTTTTCTTTTTATAACAAAAATTATAGTAATCAAATTAAAACACTTTATTTTATACAAATGTAAAAGGTCAAGTTCTTTATTTTCATAACGTTAATTCTAGTTGTTTGTTTTTTTAAAGCAGTTCATTAGAAATCCTTTGTATTTCTTCTTTTTGATTTTTAATCGTTTCTCTTAACTTGAAATATTGCATCGATTGTATATGTGATTGAACATCCTCATTCATTTTTTCCATTTGTTTTTTTATCTTGTAAAACTTTGTTTTATTACAACAAAGACAATTACAATCAAATCGATCCATTCCTTTTAACATTTTTTTAAAAACTAATTATAAAATGGTACCATTTGTATTTTGAAAGTAGGATTAAAAAAAACAGTAGTACTTAAATTGTTAAATTTGAGCGTTCTTTATTAGTATTAAAAAAAGTTTGTTTTTTTCCAATCTTCTACGTCTACAATATCAAACGTTGTCAATTGTCCTTGTATTTCTGTTTTACGATTTTTAGTAAAATCGATATTGACTGTTACTTGAGTAGCGTTGTTATAATCTGCCAAATTAAAATAAGAAACAATTCCCGTTTCGTATCTTCTGATTATGTACATTCAGCAATTGGTAGCTTGATCACATTTAATAAACATAAGGTTGTCGGTAGTAGTAGGAAAACTAGATACAGAATTACTAAAGTTACTTATTTGCATCAAAGTACATCTTAAAATAGCGAGTTTTCTTTTTTGAATTTTAAAATCTTGAGTCATGGTATAAACCATATTTAAATCTATTTCTTTATTAAACGGATTAATTTTGTTTGTCAAACTGTATTGATCTCTTTGTAATAGCAAAGTATAAGGTACAGGATTGTTTCCAATGGGTTGATACATTTTTAAAATAATGTTTTTTTAAAGGTAAACTGTTAGACCAAGAATTTATGACAGAACCGTCACTTTTTTTTTGACGAATAAATTGTCCTTTGAGCGAAGTGCAATAAAATACCAATTCGTTAATGTTGTTACCTTGCAATATAAATTTTGATCCGTTTAACCACGTTTTATAACTAGCTTTAGAAATTTGTAATGGTGAATTTAAATTGATTTCGTATGTATTTCGTTCAAATGAAGGTAAACACTAAAAAGTATAATAATTTTTATAATAGTCGTTAGGAATGGATGAAAAATTGTATTGATTGAGGAATTTTTGATAAGAGTAGATATTAGTACCTTCATAAATAAATTGGTCAAAAGTAAGATTATTTAACTTTAAATTAAGTAAATTGTTTGACAAGTTGTAATTTATACTTTCTGTAAAAATATCCATCAATTTTAGTTCACGTTCGGGCCATATGATTTGGTCGACGTTAAAAAAAGGTATAGGTAAAGAAGCTAGTGGTATGTTTTGTAAAGTAAATCGATAATATTTTCTTTGACTTGTTTTTGGAAAAAAGATTTGATAAAAGCAAGCAAACAATTCTGTAGGTTCTATACCTATAGCCGATGGAGAGATGTAGAGAAGTTTTGTACTAAAAGTACCAAAAGCGTTTTTTAAAATGTCTATTGTTTTTTAAAATGTCTATCGTTTTTTAAAATGTCTATTGTCTATGTCTATAGTGTTATTTTTTCTTCTGTATAGTTGTTGTTAGCATCTTTAACAATAACTTGATCGTTCCAAATTTTCCATAAAGCGTTAATTTGGATTGAAATTTCGTTAAGATCAAATTCTATATTATATATGTTGCCCTCAGATTTTATTGTGTTTGTGTTAGTCATTATTTTTAATAAAAAAAAGGCAATTTGCCATAGAACAATGTGTTTCATTTTAGATGTTTTTATACTTTCTGAGCTAGGTAATAAGTTATTGACATAAACGTCTAAATCGACACTTAAAATATTATCATCGCGTGTGTCTGGAACGAGCGGACTGCTTTTTGAATTTTGAACAAGAGCTCCTCCGTATTTAGGTGTTACCATGATATGAATAAAAGGACGAACAAAAGTTTCTTCTGTATTATTTAAAATAACATCTCTTTCGGGAGTAAGATTAGCTATATCTCCTGGTGCTACTCGTGGATGTTTTACGTACATCAAAAAAAATTTTGCTTGTTTGAGTAGATAATGCAAAGTTGTACAAATTATCATATCTTGATTTAGAAGATAAATAGTCATTTGTATTAATAATGTATAATCTTGTACTACGTATTGTGATGCATTTGTTTGGTTAGAAAAAAAAAACAAAATAAGATAACTCTCGTTCGTTTGATTTAGTAGAGATACTAAACCTTATAGGATAAAGATTAGAAGAGTTGTTTGAGTTTTCGTTGGTTTTTTTTTTTTTAAATACCATACAAAATTATAATTTGGTGCATTAATGTAAGAGTAATTTTGTATACATTGTTTAACATTTCCGTTTGCTTCTATACTTAATTTTGAAATGATAGTATTTTCGTTATTAGTAACATAACGTAAATGTGTATTGTGTTAAATATATATTTTAAATTGAAATATTTTAGAATACTAATATTAATACTTTTGTTTTGATAATTTGAAAAAAAATCTGCAAAAGTCAATTTTCTGTTTAAACTCGTATTAAAAAGTTCTAATCGTCTCATTAAGAAATCGTCTTGATATGGACTCGGAAACGTTACACCAAATAGTTTACCATAACCCGCAATTGAACACATATATGATGATGGATGGATGAATTACCATAACCAAATTGGATCCGTAGCATTTTTTCAACATTTTTGGTACCCTCGTGCCAATGGGATTGCTTAAAAAAGACCACGTGACTATGATGTCATGATCATGTGACATGAGTAACCAATGAGAATGTTAAAAAAAGGCAAAGTCTGATTTGTTAAAAGTGTACATCTTATAAAAAAGGAATCGTTCCGGCATTGTTTTGTACCACGTGACCGTTAAGTGACCAATGGGGCATTGGGCATGGGAATCGGACGTCATACTCTGCGTCATAGTGTTCGGTGCGCATGCGCACCCCCCGCAAGGAGAGGGATGCACGACATGCGCCTTCAGGATTAGGTCTAGACTGGTGAGTGCGTCATCGGATTAAAAAAAAAGTGTACTGCGCATGCTTTGTGCGTCAAATCTTCTATTTTGTTGCCTTCAGGATCTGGTCTAGACTGGTGAGTGCGTCATCAGATTAAAAAAAAGAGCACTGCGCATGCTTTGTGCGTCAAATCTTCCATTTTGTGGCGTCAAAGCTTAGTTGTATAAAAAAAAAAGAGTGTAGTGCGCAAGCTTAGTGCGTCAAAAGCTTAGTTCCTATTTTTTTTAAAAAAAAAATGTATACTGTGTCATATTAAAAGAAAAAATGAATGAAGACGGCGGTGGTGAAATTATTACAGAAGAAATTATTGCAGAAGATAAAAATATTAAGCGAGAAAATGGATATAAAATTAAAGTTTTAAATTATTTAAAAAAGAAATGGCGTTTTTTAAAATTAGTATATAGAATAGTTCTATTTCCTTTTCAAATGATTGGTATGGGACTATATATATTATTTACTATATTAATACCAGAAGCATTTGCAGCTTTAGCCGAATGTTGCGTTATGCTCTGTTTTTTTTGTATATTTGGTTTGTTTCAAAGTATTGAACTATACGACGAAGAAGAAAAACGTATTAAAGAGGAAGAAGAAGAAAAAAAAATAAAAAAATACACTATTTGTTAATATGTAAAATTAACTTTTTTTTAGTTAAAAAAAAAAAATATATTACAAGGATGGGTGAACGGTTAAGGAGATTTTTTAAAATTAGCTTTTGATATAGTAACATTTCCGTTTAAAATCATTGGTTTAGCTTTATGATGATTGTTGATTTATTGTTGGAGTTTTTTGCAAATAGTCAATTGTTATTGAACACTTTAAAAAAAATAAAAAAAACTGTTCTATTTAAAAAAAAAAAAATAATAATGAAAAAAAAAGTATAAAATAAACAAATTTGTTTTTTTTAAAAAAAATTAAAAAAAATGTTTGAAGAAGAAGTTAAAGTGGAATTGGATTTAAAATTGTTTGAAGAGCAAGTAAAAGAACAAGTTGTTGAAGAAATTATAATTGAAATAGAAAAACAAGACGAAATAAAAGATTCGAATAGTGAAGATATAAATACAGAAGAAATGGAAAAAAATAAACCATTGCAACAATTTGAATCAAATACACCAGTTGCCGTTGTTAAGCCACAAGAAAAACCACAAGAAAAACCTCAAGGATTAGGATATAATCCTGCTACACATTCGTTTCCTGTATATTAAAAAAATGAGAAAAAAAAAACACTTTATTTTCAAATACAATATTTTTTATTTTTCTTTTAATTTCCCAATTTATTTATTCCTAAAGATATTCCTCCTGATACTAAACCACCTAATGCCGCTTTTCCAAGTGTAGGAAGTATAGTGCTTGTTAAAAAGGGAAGTATTGCAGCGAGTGGTAAAAATTTTCCACGCATTCGTCTTTTATTTTTATATTTCTTTTTTTTTCCTGTTCCACGTAAGGGAGGCAAATAAACTCTTCCAGCGCCTTTGAGAGGTGGTAAATAAACTCGTCCGCGTCCTCTTTTTTTATGCATTGCGTTGATTTTGTAAATATTGAAGCGCTTGTCCTCCTAAATCAGATTTCAAAAGACGTTTAGCAAAATTTTTTATTCTTGTAAAAGTTCTTCCTTTACCACGATGAGATCGTCTATGTTTTTTACAACTTCTACAACGTCTTCGAGCCATATAAATAATTCATGAAATTTAGAAAAATAATGTTTTTTTTTTTTTATAACTAGAGTGAATATAAAAAAAAAAAAAAATATTTTTTAAACTATAAATCATTGTTCATTCTTTCATTTGTTATTTTTTTTTTTACATGGTCAATTTGATTAAAATAAAAATGTTTGAATATGTTAATTTAAGATGATTTAAATTTAGTTGGTACATAAGTATAATTTTCTTCATCTCCTGTTCCTGTTTGAATCATAGCCGAAGGATGCTGAAAATAAAAAATAAGCAAACCGTTAAATTTAACATCTTGTATAAAATTAACGGTAATTTGAAAGGCGTTGTTGCCAGAAATAATAGCAGGCGGTTTGTCGCTGACAAAATTATAATCGCTAGTCGTATCAATAACTAAGCCCAGTAAACATTGGACGTCTGCTAGACGTCCTAGGACGTGCAAAACAGGTCCCATCGTCCGTGGCGTGCTTAGACGTCCGAGGACGTCCAACTTAGTCTAAATTCGTCTTGATCCATTGCATTCTCGTAATTAGACATCCGTGGACGTCCTTAGACGTCCGCATTTGATTTTAATGCGCATGCGCTTACTGAAGCTATTTTATCGACGTGCTTTGCTATACTTTCCACTCGTGTTAATCTTGTTAATCTGTTTGATTTAAATTTAAATTATTTTAAATTTTCGGAATGGAATCAAAAAGTTATGAAAAAAGAATTAAGAAAAACCCTGAAAAAAGATCCCACAGGTAGGTCAACACCTATTTTATATTAGGGAAAACTTAAAGTTTATGATCTGGCTATATTAATAAAAGTTAAGGTTTATAATCTGGCTATATAATATAGTATATTATAGCCAGATTATAAAACTTAATTTTTTGTACTATGAGAAATAAGGTCATTATCATAGTATGTATTTATAAATAAAGGTTTATAAAGCTATGAGTCGTAGCTTTAAGTCAAAAGCTAGGAATATGTTTTAAATAATTTTATAATATTTCACTTGAGTAATAGTAAATTATATAAGTAATATAATGAATGATAATAATATCTTAGAATTGTGTTGCTTAAGGTAGCAGATCCCCTTAAAATAAAGTTGCTTAAACTAATGCTATTAAACACCAATTGCAATTAGGTTTTATTTGATACCAATTAAACTTTTATTTTTAATTGAAAATTTTGAAAAAAAAAAAAGTAATTAAGGACTAATTAGACAATTAAGCAGCCATTTTAAAAAATATTCAAACGTGATTACACAAGTTCTACAAATGCTGTGGACTTCAAATTTTCAGGGTATGTTAGTAGTACTATTAACTAGGGTTTCTACCACTTTTGTGTAAAAATTATAAATTCTTTAAAAGATAATCAATTTTTTCAAAAATTGTTAAAATGAAGTACACAAAAAAAAAAAAATATACTTAAAATGAAAATTGAACTTTCATTGAGGTACAAACCCTAGATAACATAACAAGGAACATTTGCTGAAAGTTTCAAATCAAAATCTATAATAGAAGTTGAGAAAACGCGTTTTATGTGTCGAAAAGTATTAAAAAAATAAAACACAAGAAAAATGCTCCTAAAGATTTTGTAACTAAAAAATAA
This sequence comes from Hydra vulgaris, assembly GCF_022113875.1. Lineage (NCBI taxonomy): Eukaryota > Metazoa > Cnidaria > Hydrozoa > Anthoathecata > Hydridae > Hydra > Hydra vulgaris. The sequence continues at coordinate 58,960,003 of NC_061159.1, read as the reverse complement.
TAAATTTTTTATCATTCTAAAAAGCACCAGCAGAATATGATGCTCTTTCTTCATTTTCTTTATCTATGAATCCTTTTTTCTTAGCTCTTAGTAACTTTCTTCTGCTAATACCTGCTGTTGAAGTCTTTTTTGTCATATAACCTATTCGAGTCTTATTTTTTTTAATTGTCCCTATGTCCATAAATCGACCGGTCTTTATCTGTAGTTTTTGAAAAACTTCATATATCCCACTAGCTCCATCATTAAACTCTAAAACAGCAGATACTACAGCTATTTCAAGAATATTTCGACTTACATAAACATCTTTAGGACATTTTTTCCAAATGAAATTGTTAATTGCTTCATTATTATTTTGTGTCTGTCCATGCAAACATTTAGATAATAATTCATCTCTGCTCAGGTCTTGAAAGATGGGTTTTCAATTTCATTTATTGCTAATGGAAGATTTAATTTAGCTTTGTAAGTTGATTTACCTGTTAGTTTATTTGACTGCCACATGCACCAGCTATTTACGTTTCGAAGACAAAACTTATGTCGTTCAGTTTCATCAAGAATATCTGAGTTATGGAAAAGTGTTGCCTAAATACCCTTTTTCATTTCATAAATGCTGTTAAGTTTTTGCCTTATGGCAGTACCATAATAATTCTGCAAAGTATTTATAGCTTTATCAGTTAATCGTCCTTTACCCAATATTTTTCCCCCATCCGACAATACATTTAATTTCATTGATTGGCGTAATTTTCGCAGTCGTGTTCCCATACGCTTTTGAACATGTCCGACACATTCTTTTTTATTAATAGTGACATTAGGTCCATATGGTTGAGATTTGTTAACATCATTGTATGAAGATGTATCTCCATCTCCTATATAAGATGTATACCTTAGTTTATACTTCTCCACAGATCCTCCAAACATTTCAATAGCACCCACAGATTTCATTGATCCTGATGATTTTATATGGTTAATGAAACAAATGTGATTATTTTGCCAGTTATTATAACCAGGTTCATTTTTTCTTTTGTTCCAATATTCACAACCTTTACATTGTTTTGATAAAACAAAATGGTCAACACATTTTTGATTATTTGTTGATATCAAAGTAAAAACACCATTTATGGATGTGTGACCTCTTTTTTGCCATGTTCCATCAACAGAAACCTGGCAATCAACAATACTTGTATTATCACTGATGACATCCATTAAAACAATATCATGTGTCTCTTTTGCAGCCTTTGACATGGAAGTACTAGCTGCTTCGACATAAGCACTGTGAAGTAATTTTGTTATTTTACCATAGTTTTTTTTTGTCATCGGTCTTGGCATATTCATGCAACGATTAAATGATTCAATGGAAGTATATCCTTTTCCTATTTCTCTAAAAGCAACAACAACTTCTGCACTTCTTTTAATTATTGCTGAAGTTTTAAATGTGTCTATAATTTTATCACAGCTTTCACAAAAAATTTCAAGTTGTAAACAAAATCCCATTTTTTTCCCAATGTTATCATGCAAAGTAATTTTATTTCTACATTCAGGACAAAAAACATACTTACTAAATATTTTTTTTAATATAAAAAAGTTCATAATAAAGTTATAGTTGTTCTTGTAATCTTCATTGTTACACTCAATATTTTGAGTAGTTTTCGTTTTCGAAAATAACTTTTTTGCACTTGTACAACTTGCAATTGGCAATGAAGGTAAACTATTTTTTTGTTTATCATTGCATGTGTATTGATTTTCTTTAAACTTGTATTTACGTTTTCTAATCGTACTGCGAGTCATTTTTTTTTGTTGGTTTAAAAGTTGCAAACAAATTTGAAGTAAAAGTTGCTTTTAGAAGCTTTCAAATATAGTCAATGCTGTGATTCTAATTTGTAATGTTCAAGCTGTGGAGTTTATCCTAAAGTTGTTTTGAGCACTGGTACAAACATTAGGCAAACAAGATTCTTTTAAGACTGAAGTTTCCTCCAAAAAGCTGATTAGAAAGTTAAAAAACCAACAATCAAACCCGTTGCTATGGTGGTAACTAGGGAAGCCTGAAAAACTATGGTCCACTAAAACAAAAATATTTAAAAAACTAAATTGAATTATAAGAAACTGTTTTCATATTAATAATCTCCGTTAAATTTTGAATAAAAATCAAGTAAAAAAAAAAATTGAATTTTTTTTGATTTTTAAGGGGATCTGCTACCTTAAGAAAGATTCTGGACAATGCCTTTTTCCCTTGTTAAAACAATAACTATATTTACTTTTAAGCGATCTATTTTATACCTGCTATTTTAGAATTTATATACAATTTTTATTTTTCTTTCTAGTTATTTCTCTGTCATAACAAAATAACTGATGAAAAAACTAAAAAATGATGCGTAAAGGTCTACTGTCATAGACTATGACAGTAGATCTTTACGCATTATCAGTTTGTAATTGTTAGTAAATGTCTCTCACTTTTGTATATATATATATATATATATATATATATATATATATATATATATATATATGTATATATATATATATATATATATATATATATATATATATATATATATACGTATATATATATATATATACGTATATATATATATATATATATATATATATATATATATATATATATATATATATATATATATATATATATATATATATATATATATAAATATATATATATATATATATATATATGCAGTTATTAAAGTGTCTAAAATATAAATTGATTGACATAAACATAGACTATGTTATATTTCCTTGCATTTATTTTTATATCTTTATTGTTTAACTGCTTTAAAATATGATCAAGAGGCTTTATTTAGATTAAAATTGTTGGACCTTCAAAATAGGGTATACTCAACGTTCCTTCAAATAGTTATTATTTTGTTTTAGCGAGCGAACGACTTATTGGCGAAACATCAGAAAACATGTTTTTGCAATCTCACAATCTGTTGATGAAGATGAGTGGGTTGAGGAGCACACTAGCACAAACGAAACTTATTCTTTAAAAAATTCACAGTTATTTCCTGAGCATCGATCAGAAAGTGAATCTAGTCATGACTTGTTTTCAGAAAATAATTCTGCTGAGTTTAATGATAACAATTGCTTGTCTGAGACAATAGATTTTCCTTTAAGTAATGATACTAATGATTATGATACTTCTATTGAATGCCAGTTCTCTACTTTTACTGATGCCAGTTATGACCATTTACTGTCTGAACACATTCGTATTTGGGCTCTGCAACACCAATGCACACAAGCTTGTGTCAATGGTTTGTTAAAGATTTTAAGATCTCATGGTCATCAACTACCTAAAGATTCACGATCCATCTTGGGCACATTAGATAAAGTTCAAATCATAGAATTAAATGCTGGAGAATATTACTACCTCGGTATAAGAAAAGGTCTCGAAGATATATTAAAGAATAATATTTATGCTGATAAAGAAATTAAACTTCTGTTTAATGTAGATGGTCTTCCAATTTTCAAGTCATCTGGATACCAGTTATGGTTAATAACATCCCAATTTTCTAACTTCAATCCGTTTACAATTGCGTTGTATGGTGGGTATGATAAGCCAACTGCAATTAATTTTCTGCATGATTTTTCAAAAGAACTTCAGGAATTTCATAATAAAACTGTTATTTTATGTGGAAAGTTTTATATTGTTTCAATATTTGCAATTCGATGTGACTCACCGGCTCGAAGTCTTTTAAAGGGAACTGTGCAACACAGTGGTTACAATGCATGTGAGCGTTGCGATGATTATGGGGTCCCAGTTCAGGTTCGGATAGTATATGATACAACAAATCCTAATTTAATTTCATCACGAACTGATAATGGGCTACGGACTGGTCAATATTCTGAAATAAATAATGATAACAGGTGTCATCATCACAATATAACGCCCTTGTATGAAATACATAGTTTAGATCTTGTTAGACAATTTCCATTAGATTATATGCATCTAGTTTGTTTAGGTGCAGTGCGTCGTATTTTATATTATTTCAAAGGCTCATATCCACGTATATATTCAGGAAGATTATCTGCTGCAAACTTAATAAAAATTTCTAATCGTCTAAGTCAAATTAAAGGAAAGCTACCTTCAGAGTTTGTAAGACACCCTCGTGAAATGACTGAGGTTAATCGTTGGAAGGCAACTGAACTTAGAACATTTCTTTTATATACTGGTATTGTTGTTCTTAAGAATGTTTTAAATCCTAAAACATACAAGCATTTCTTAAGTTTAGTGCTTGCCATTCGTATGTTATGCGAAGAGAATATAAATTTGAGGCAGACTTATTTAAATTCAGCACGTGAATTAATTAACTATTTTGTAACCAATGCCCATGAACATTATGGTAATACCTTTACCGTTTACTGTATTCATAATCTGAAACATCTTCCTGATGATGTTGAATATTTTCAATTGCCTCTTGATGCTTATTCTTGTTTTCGATTTGAAAATTATTTGCAAACTATAAAGCGTCTAGTGCGTGGTAATAGAAATCCATTAAAAGAAATTATAAAAAGACTTGATGAGTTGAAGGAAACATTACAAGAAAACTCTACTCATATAACAAAACTTGATTGTGCTAAAAACTCTTGGTTTCTTAGCAAAAATTATGTCTGCTCTATAAAAGAAATTTTACCAAATGGTAGATTGGTTTACAATGCCTTTAAAAAGACTGAGCTAGATAATTTTTTCATAGATTTTCTTGATTCTAATCAACTAAACATATTCATCATAAAAAAAGATAAACATCCTTTAGAGAAAGTAGATGATGTAGACATTGTATTAAGAAAATGTGTTTGTTTGATGCATGAAGATGATCGAGTTGTTACCCCTTTATTAAATAGTGCAAATTTTAAATGATAATAAAATTGTTTATTTGTGTTCATAGCTGATTTAATATCTCAGTTCCTAAGTTATAGTTTTCGGAGCTAATTTTCCAGCTCTAACAGTTTGTTAAATCACTAACCCCAAGTAAAAATACATAAATTTGGAGTGTGATGCTGTTTTGACATTTCATTATTGTTCTGAGCTGCATATTTTTATAAAATTAATTGTTTAAAAATTTATTATATTGTTTTAAAATTGTGTTTTAAGCTGTGGTAGAAAACTAACATACTAATTCTAAAAAAACTTTAATAAAAATAAAATTTTAATAAATATTTTTCTTTAGACTTTACAGCACTGTTGTGATTATTGAAAAAAACCAACCAACCAAAACAGTAGTTCCAGCTCACTGGGTTGACTCGGATAGTTCTGTTGTTTATTTTCCCCCAAAAGGGTACAAGGCAGTTGGTATGTATATTGCAGAATGGGCTGTACCAGAACCAGGATGGCAGGAATTTGAGTTTGTTGAGTACATATTAGATTCTGGAACATTAGAAACATGTAACCAGATGTTACATTTTCAAGCTGAAGATGAGGCTGAAAATTTATGTAATCATTTTATAAATGTTTTCCAGAACATATAAATGTACATTTTTTTAAACATGAATTATTTGTTATTTAGCAATACAAAAAATTAAAATGAATAAAAGAGCTGCAAGTCCAGTGATAGATTTCGCGTCCAGTCCTACATCGTTTTCTCAACGTTTTACACCTAGTGATATTTTGGAAACGCCTGCAACGTCTTCGAAATTAAATATTGCATCATTGTTCAAACAAGATCATTCTTGTAAAACCACAAATTTGTTTGAGAAGCCTTCAAAAGTGGGTGATGGTGGTTCCTCATTTAAAGAAATGTCAAATAAACGTAAGTTAAAGGTTACCAATAAGTCTTTTTTTTTAGTTGTAATACATTATTTTTATGTTACATATTTATTGCTCGTTTTAATACCCTGTTCATTCAGACAATAAAAGACTTACAATCTAAAATTGTGTACCTATTTTTTGTGTGCTTGTTTTATTACATTAAAAATAAAACACGTACCTTTAAAAACATATTCCATTATAACATTTTTGATTTAGTATATGAGAAAAGTTAAAGTTTTCAAAAATAATATGCAATAATTAAATGATTATTAGAATTTCAGTATGCAATTTTTAAAGAGTTGACAAATGAATTTACGCTGATCAAGCAAAATCAAAAAAAGATTATTGACCGCTTAGATTTATTAGAAAGCAATTTTGTTAGTGTAATGGGAGTATCAAATGACACAATTGAAGCAGATGTAATTATGAAGCCTATTGACTCGTTGGAGAAGTTTGATGAACAGGAAAATACGTTAAACTCAAGTAAAGTAGCAAGGTTGCAGAAGGTATATTTAAGTTTCCTTTTAATAGATCCTTAAATAATTTTTGCTAAATAGCGTTTTCTTTAGGCACCTTTGTAACTTGTGTCATAATGGATAGTTTGTTTTTCTGGTTGTAATATCAGGTAATCCTTACGTTAAGTAAGGTTATCCTGCTACTGGTGACATGTAATCAAGTGCAATTTGCTTCATGTTAACGTCAGGAAGGGCATCCGGTTAGAAAACATTGCTTCAACTCTTTCATAATGGCATTTAGATGTCATTATGAAGAACTATCCAAACCACACAAGTGTGGAAAAATGAATGTAAATATTACACAAAAAAAAAACTCTTTGAATTGGTTGAAGATACCATGTCTATTCAATTATTATGGAGGAATAAAATACATTTAAGATAAAGAACTTTTATATAATTGTTTATATTTTACTTTTGTGTATAGATTCGTCAGATTAGAAGTGTGGGTGGACCAACTCTGCGGAGAACTATTAAGAATGTGCTAGATTGTGTATTAGAGCGCAGCGTGCAAAATTGTTTCAGCAAAGATGGGTTGAAAGGAAAGCGGAAATTTCTAAGTACAGCACTTTATGAATGTTTAAAAAGTAAGTTTTTGTCCCATTTCACCCTTAATTTTTAAGCATTTATTAAAAATAATCTACAAATGTTATATATATATATATATATATATATATATATATATATATATATATATATATATATATATATATATATATGTACACACACACATATATATATATATATATATATACATACATACATGCATACATTCATACATACATACATACATACATACATACATTATTACAAATTTGATGTAATTTTTGTTTTAGCTGCAATTATATCTGACAAAGGTGGTTTTGAAGGGAGCGATATTGAAAGACTTGTTGGTGATTTGTTAAAACGGGCTGTACCAAAGTTGCAAAAAGAAGAAAGTTGTCACGATTCTTCATTAAGTATTGTAACAGAAGAAACTTAGTTTTTTTATTACTTATTGTAAAAGACGCTTTAACAGTAAATGGAATCTATTTTTATTTTTTGGCTAAATGTTTCCGTTTCTTTAAACCTCTCCCTAACTACTCATTTTTTCGGAAAATACTTGTTTAGTAACCCGTTACTTAGTAACGTGTTATAAATAGTTAAACGGGTTACAAATAGTAACTTACTATAGTAAAGGGTTAATATACTATGTATAAACTCAGTTTAAAATTACAATAAATAAATTTAGTAATTTTAAACTCAGAACAATACTGAAATGTCAAAATAGTATCTTTTTTCATAGCAAGTTTATTCAATTTGTGATTGTTTAAATATTTATTATTCAATTATAAATTGTGTTTAGTAATCATTGACTTAAGAATTTGATGTTTGTATATATATATATATATATATATATATATATATATATATATATATATATATATATATATATATATATATATATATATATATATATATATATATATATATATCTACTGCTTTTGTTTAGAGTATGCAGCTATTGTTATTAAACAACAATATAAATTATATTGTTTACAATATAATTTATATTGTAAACAATACAAATATTTTTTTTAGATATATTATACATATAATATATCTAAAAAAATCAACTTACACAAAAAAATAGTACCATTTTGTTGGGTCTACCCAGTTGGTCAAACAGTTGTGTTTCATATTTCCCTTAAAATGGTGTGAGATATAGTGTGTGTATTTCAGTATGAGTTGTTATAAGACAACGATTGGAAGAAATTGACTTTGTTAAATATGCTAGATTCTGACACATTAGAAACTTGTAACCAGATGCTTCATTTTTTAACAAAATGAAGATTTGTAATATAATTATGTCAAATTTTTTGTAAATGTTTCCCAGATTATATTAATGTACATTCTCTGTAACATAATAATTTTGTCGTTTAGAAAAAAAAATTATTTAAAACAGTCAGCAAGTGGTTAGTATAGTGGTTAATTTTAACTCCACACATTCTATGTCGTCTCAAAACTGATAAAGCAACTAGTTCTAAACTGGATAAGAAGCCTTCAAAAGTAGGTCCAATTTAAGAAAATGTTGAATAAACGTAAGTGCACTTTAAAGTTATCCTGCAAAAATTATTTTTATTAGTTATTATATAATCTTTTTTTAATTTATGGCGTAATAAATTCATTCATACTGACAATAAAAGTATTTTTCTATTTCAACTCATATGCAATGCAGTATTGGTTTGGAGCTCAACTCCTACCACGTCCCTGGAAGTACCGCGATCAACTTAGTTTCTCCGCACAGCGGCTCAAGGCTTGTGTTTTGGAGTTAAAGAGTCGAGAAAGGGTTGTACCACGAAAAAAATATGTATGTATATATATATATATATATATATATATATATATATATATATATATATATATATATATATATATATATATATATATATATATATATATATATATATGTATATATATATATATGTATATATATATATATATATATATATATATATATGTATATATATATATATATATATATATATATATGTATATATATATATATATGTATATATATATATATATATATATATATATATATATGTATATATATATATATATATATATATATATATATATATGTATATATATATATATATGTATATATATATATATATGTATATATATATATGTATATATATATATATAATATATATATAATATATATATATATATATATATATATATATATATATATATATAATATATATATATATATATATATATATATATATATATATATATATATATATATATATATATATATATATATATATATACATTATTTAAGGTAATTTTGATTTTCCTTTTAGATGCAGTTATATATGACAAAGGTGGTTTGGAAGCGCGCAATATTGAAGGACTAGTTGGCGGTCTGATGAAACGTGCAACCTCGAAATCGCCCAAAAAATTGCAACTATTTAACAATCGTACTATAAAAAAAACTTATATTGTAAAATTTATGCCTTTTTTGTAAAATATGATCTATCGATAAATTTAATTCTGTTTACTTGTATCTTCTTTTTTGTCAAAAACATTCTTTTTCCCTTATACAAATTATACTTATTTATTGCTAAAAAACGTGTCCCAGTGTCCATTGTAAGGGTTTTTAAGGGCGTTAACGTTTCTTTTTCTTTAATAAGGTGTACCATATGATCTAACATGCTCCCCATTTGAATCAATAAGTTGCGGAGTTCCACAAGGATCAATACTTGGACCTTTATTGTTTTTAGTTTATATCAATGATATTTTTTTGTCTTCAAAAATACTTAATTATACTATTTTTGCTGATGACACTAATGTTTTCTTTTCTGACTCAAATTTAAAAAATATTTTTTATTATGTAAACGCTGAACTAATATATCTTAATGAGTGGTTTATAGCATCGTTATAGCTATCATTAAATATTGAAAAAACTAAATATATTTTGTTTGCTAAACCATCTCAATCCGAGAACCTTCCACTTAAACTTCCAGAACTAACAATTAACAATATTAAAATAAAAAGAGTTTTTTCAATGAAAATACTAGGAATAAATTTCGATGAACATTTAAATTGGAAAAGCCAAATAAAGTTAGTCGAGAACAAAGTTTCAAAGACTGTGGGGATTATGTACAGGACAAAACATCTTTTGAATAAAATATGTTTAAAAAACTTATACTTTTCATTTATACATAGTCATATTAACTATTGTAATATTGCCTGGGCAAACAATCATTCATCTTTCCTAAAAAATATTTATACTAAACAAAAGCAAGCAAGTCGATTAGTTTTGGGCGCAGATAGGTACGAAAGTGCCAAGCCGTTACTCAAGGAAATTAATGCGCTAAACGTATACGAACTAAATATATACCATAACTTGTTATTTATGTTTAAACTTCAAAATGAACTAATTCCAAAATATTTTTATAAAGGTTTCTCTCTAATTAACCATAAATATGAAACAAGACACTCAATAAATAATTACTACATCCCATCAACATCACTCAAAAAATCTGACTTCTCAATTACATGTTGGGGGCCACGCTTGTGGAAGTCAGTTCTTGACGAAAATATGAAAAAAATAAAATCTATTGATATATTCAAAAGAACTATAAAAAAACACTTACTAAACTCAAACATTACATACATTCTTTCATTTTTTTAAAAATAATATTTTTTTGATAAATTTGATAAAAAGCTTTTTTTTTTTTTTTTTTTTTTTATTTTTTTTTTTTTTTTTATTTTTTTTTTTTAATATATATATATACATATATATCTTTCTTGTTTGATTTTCTCTTTGACTGTTTTTTTTTTAACTTTTTTTAATAAACACTAACAAATGAATTTAAATCTACATAACGTTTGGAATCTTTTTAATATATAAATATTTTTGAATATATACTTTGCTTTGTATTGAATATGTATACGTATATGTTCTGATTTGTAAAAAAAAATTCAAACTTTTTAATTTACGCATTGTATACATTTTTATTTTTTTATTTCGAGATTTTATTATTATTATTATTATTATTTTTTTTTTCTTTCTAATTTTTACTTTTTTTAATTTTTAATTTATTTTAAACTTTTTAATTTTTTTCAATCTTTTTACTTTATTTCAAACTCTTTAAATTTTTTTATTTTTATTTTAATTTTGTTTGAATGTATGTTTATTTTTTCAAAATTTTTAGTTTAACTCTTTTTTATATTATTGGAATTTTAGAAATTTTATATTTCTCTATTTCACAAAAGGGCTTGATGATAAGACTTTATGTCTTCTACTTGCCCCTGTCAGCTTGTAATTATATATATATTTATTCGAATTTAAAGATAACATTGTAAAATGTGTAAAACGACAAAAAAATAAACTAAATTAAATTAATATGGACGTATTGTAAACGTCCGTAGACCTAAAATATTCATCTAATTTAAGTCTGAAACAGACGTCCATTAAGGTCCAAAATGGACGGACGAAACATGTTGCATTTGGACTTAGTTTAGACGTCTAAGGACGTCCAAAACAGACGTCCGTTCGTCCGAAACGGACGTCCAATGTACGTCTACTGGACGTCCAAATGTTTACTGGGAAAGATCGGTTTGATTGCTTTTGCTAATATATTCTCCCGGACTTTTAAAAAAGGTGTCATCGTCTGCTGTATAAAAATCAGCAATGTTATTAATGTTTAATGTAGACGGTATCCCTCCTTTGCACCAAGAAACATAACTTCTCTATAAATATTGTTGATCGTCTATTTTGCTCAAATCTATATCAACGCTTTCACCCGGTGAATTTAAAAAGGTTCTCCTAAAATTAGAAAGGGTAATCGATTTGATGATAGTAGTAGACAATTCGCAGGGTGTCATGCAGTTTTTTTTTAAATGATCGTTTTCTTTTTTGCTTAGACAAGATATAATAATGGTGTGAGGTACGACGTCTGACGTTTTTAAGTTTGAACAATTGACTGTGACCGAAGTCAAACCTTCTACGTTGGTTACGACTTGTTCGTAATGAGGAAATCGTAACAACGTATAAGGAATGTCTTTGTTGTTGTTCATGTACAATGTTTTTTCTAGAGGTATGCTTTGTTTTATTTTGTAAGTGTTACAATAAATCATAGGATTTCTCATCAAAACTCCTACGTTAGCTAAAGCTGTAATGTCGGCGTCAGAAATAGGTCTTACAAATTCTAACAATTGATTCATGTCGTTTTCCATATACATTTCAATTTTCATTTCTTTTCCTTTTCCAAAATAAGTTTTAATTTTAAAAAATTCGCAGACAAGGGATAAGGGAACTCTAAACTTATAACCTTTTTCGCTAAGAATGCTGTTTGAATTGACTGTAGGTGTTTGCGAATAAGTATTTATCATATAAGTTTGATAATCGGCTGGAACACCCGAATTCGCGTTGCCATTAGTTACAACATTGAGTCTTATGTTTCCGTTGGGGTCTGCAGACGTGAGTAAGGCTTTAGTTTCGTCCCAGGTAGCATCTCTCTCCATATCCTCGCACATTCCCATCATGCCGTTGAGTATTTTATCTCTAAATTGTTTAGTATAACTTTTTTTAATCAAAAGACATTGAAAGCGATCGTAAGCGCGATTGTTAATAGCGTTGTTGCAACAATTAGAATTATTTTTTATTGCATTGGGAAACACTTTCCATGTCTTTACAAAATGCTTGATAAAATTTTGCACCAAACTCACTTTTTTAGCTTGAGCAGCTTCTGTAGCATCGCCCATGTTAAACTGTGTTTTTGCGTTTAAATTTTTGTAAAGCACTAAATCAAAATCCAATATGTAATCTTGAGGGAAACTCCATTCGTTAAGTTTAAGAGTAAAAGTGACCAAATTAGTACAATCAGACGTAGATTCGCAACTAAATTTTTGCATGTTGACGGCAATAACGTCATCTTGAGGAAGAGCTGTTTTAAAACCTGGATATTTTTCGGCTAAAATGCTATTGTATTCTTTACTTATGCTTCCGTTGACAGCTTGTTGCATTAAACGATTTTCGCTTTCTGCTTCGTTTAAAATATCATCTATAGATACGGGACCGTCATGATTAGGCGTATAACGATTACCATCTCCGTCTTTCATATATTTTGGCATTGCCCCCATTCCAATCATTTTTTTGTTTATTTTTTAAATAAAAGAAAAAAAAAAAAATAAAAACAAATTTTTTTATTTATTTATTTATTTTTTTAATTTATTCATCATCAGATTCGGAGGTGTTTTTTTTAAATGGTATTTTTTTATTTTTAACATCTTTTAATGCTCGAGTATAACCAAGTTCTATTAAATTTTTCTTATTCCATTTTTCTTTTTTCTTTTTTTCTGTATTTTTAGCTAAATACGGACTCGAAATTAAAGCTTTTTGTTGAATGATACAATTTCTGCAAACATGCGAAACACAACGCAATTTTAGATTTATTTTTGTCCAAATTTTGTTTCTTTTGTTTTTTAGGAGGTTTTTTAATTTTTTCATCTTCTTCTTCTTCATCTTCTTCTTCTTCACTAGATTCAGCATAAGTTACTTTTTTAATATTTTTATCATTTTTTAATTCTTTTTTTTGAGAACTTTTTTTGATATCTGCAAATTCTTTTTGTTTTAATTTTTTTAAAGATTCACATTTTTGATCCAATTCTGCTCTAATGTTATTAATATCAGCTTTTGTAGAATATTGAGAAAGTTGATTTTGTAATTTGACTACATAATTTTGCAATTCGTTAATATGATCTTTTTCAGCATATTGAATTTGTACAGCACTTTTTTTGAATAAATTTTTATCGTATCGTCCTTTGGCGCAAAAAAGACACATGATTTTGTTTTTAAAAATTATTTATTTAAATTCATTATAATTTATATATGAAACAAAAACAAAAAAATTAATACAAATAGTGCATTTTATTTATTTTTAATCGGAACTCAAGTGTAAAAGGAATCATTTGTATTTTTAAAGTGGGATTAAAAAAAACGTCAGCAGACAAGTTGCTGAATTGAAGCAATTCTTTTTTTGTATTCAGAAAAGACCATTTTGTTCTTTTCCAATCTTCAACATCGTTAATATCAAACGTAATCAATTGACCTTGAATTTCAGTTTTTCTATTTTTAGTAAAATCAATATTCACTACAAGTTGCGTAGCATTATTGTAATCAGCTAAATTAAAAAAAGCCACAATTCCAGGCTCGTATCTTCTATTCTTGTACATGCTGCATTGATTAGGTTGATCGCATTTGATAAAAATAAGGTTATCACTGGGTGTAGGAAAATTAGAAGCTGTGTTATTAAAATTGCTTATTTGCATTAAAGTGCATCTTAAAAAGGCTAATCTTTTTTTTTTGAGTTCTAAAATCTTGAGCCATAATGTTGGTCATGTTTTGATCCACTTGCATAGTAAAAGGATTAGTTTCGTTTGTTAAACTATATTGATCCCTTTGCAAAAGTAAAGTATAGGGAACAGGATTGATTCCTTTGGGTTGATACATTTTTAATATAACGTTTTTGAGAGGTAGACTGTCGGTCCAAGATTTAATAATGTTACCGCTGACGACGTCTTTTTGATAAATAAATTTTCCGTTGAGAGAAGTGCAATAAAATGACAATTGTTTAACGCTTTGATTTTGTAAAACAGATTTTGAACCATTTAACCACGTTTTCTGAGTGAGCGTTGTCGCTCTTTCTAAATTAGCTGTTGTGATCAAAGGTACTTTGAGCGAATTTGAAAAAATGGCCTTACTTTGTTCGCAATAAAGCAATACTTCTATAAACGTTTCGGCGTTGTATTTAGTAGTTAATGGTGATTGCGAGTACATTATTGTATAAATGCTATCGCTTAAATTGGAAGAAATACTAATATTAACCGGTACACCGTTTCCTAATATTTCTATATAAGGAGAAAAAGAACCATCTTGTAAATCAAAATAAATCAAATCAGTATCTGTTGTGTTACTCCCCAACTCCCTAACTATTTTATTTTCCTTATCTATCAAAGCCATACTTATATATGTCGGTGATATGAGTTGTTACTCAAAAGAGGGAAGAGTCCAAAAATTATAACAATTCATTGTGTTGTCTATAGCTATGTATGAAGAGTTTAAATCTTTATTTATTCTTTTACTAAGAATGTTCACGTCTGTTCCTTCATAAATAAAATCAGCAAAGCTCAAGTTATTCAAGTTTAAATTGAGCAAATTTGGAGTTATCGTTTTTAATGTTTGACTAAAAACGTCCAACATTTTTAATTCTCTTTCTGGCCATATCACATCGTTATTATTAAAAAAAGGTATAATAAAATATTTTAAAGGGACGTTTTGTAAAGTGAACCTGTAATATTTTCTTTCACTTGTTAACGGGAAAAAAATTTGAAAAAAAAAACAAAGTAATTCGGTGGGTTCGAAACCGTATGCCCCGTTATTGGTGTATAAAGTGTTTGTAGTTATGGAAGGAATTGCTCCTGTAATAACAGCAATGAATTCTGCTAATGTCATTTTTGGATAAATGTTCACTTTATTTGGATTCTTGTTCATTATGTTATTCCAAAGGTTCCATAAAATAGTGACAAGTATGGGTTGAAATGAAAGTTGATAAAAATCAATTACAGTTTCATCATTATATACATTGCCTTCTGAGTAGATAACATTTTGATTACTCATTATTTGTAAGTAAAAAAATGCAATTTGCCAAGGCACATAATGTGCCATTTTTGCAGGTATTGCAGTCTCAAGTTTAGGTAAAATATTATTGATATAGAGATCTATGTCTACGCTTAAAATATTGCTGTCAGAAGTGTCAGGTATCACTCTTGAACCGAATAGGCCTAAAACCACGGTTTGTGTTTTGGGTCCAAATTTAGGAGTGATCATAATGTGAAAAAAAGGTCGATCAGGGCCTTCGATTTTGTTTAAAATGATAGAACGAACGGGATTTACTTTTGACGGTACAGCATAAGTAACACCATCTAATGGATGTTTGGCGTAGATGATAAAATTGTTACTTTGGTGCGTCATTTTAGAAAAAGTATATAAACTCTCGTAGGTGGATTTTGAAAATACATATTGATATTGAATCAAAGGACTCAAATCTTCATTGGTAAAAGTGGTAGAGGTAGTTCTATTTGGAAAAAAAACCAAAACATGATAAAGTTCTTTCGTTGGTCAATGAACCCAACTCATTTCTAATTGGATAAAGATTACTAATGTTGGCGTTAACCTGACTAGCACTGATAATTTTTTTTTTAAAATACCATAACCAGTTATAATTTTCGCATTTAAAAAATAAACCTGTGGTCGTTTGTAACATCTGATGATAAGAATAAGGATAGATTAATTCGTTTGCCATTTTTTGATCTAGATTAAGACTTAAAATAGATTTATTACCTTCATTGCTTACGTATTGAAAACGAGTATCCGCATCGAACAAATATTTTATGTTAAAGTATTTTTTGCTCGCTATGCCTATGTTTTTGGGTTGTTGAAAATTGGAAAAAAAATCTTCAAAGGTCAGCTTTCTATTTAACTTTTTATTGAAAAGTTCTAGGCGTCTAATAAAAAAATCATCTTGATACGCAGTCGGTGTAGTAGTACCATAAAGTTTCATAGGAGATAAGATTTTATGTAAATCAGCTAAAAAAGTAGGAGTCATACTTTGAATGTCAATCCAAGCGCATTGATCAAACCTGTCTCCTGGAAAATTAGGGGCGTCTGTATACAAAACAATTTGTTGAGTAAATAAATAAAAGGGTACTTTTTTGTTGGGACTCGTTTTTATGTCACTTTGTATATCTAACAACATTTTTTTAACGGTATCTATAGACTCCATTTTTAACATGTAGTTGTCCGGTGAGGAATTATTTTCGTCTACGCGAATTAAATTAGTAGGAACATCCATAGATACTAAATGCATGACGGTATCCTTTTTGAAAACGGGTTCGTCAATATCGTCTACAGACAAAGGTAAAGAAAACTCATTCAAAACATTATAGTGAACAGCATCTTGAAGTTTGTTTTTAATTTCTGAATAAAAATAAGTATTACAATTGTATAAATTAGGATTTAAAATATCGTCATAGGTTAAATTGTTCATTTTTTTTTCTGTTTTTTTTTTGTTTTTTTTTCTTTTCATTCTTTATTCTTTGATTTATCTTTTATTTCTTGCAAAAGTTTTAAATATTTTAAAAACGTTGAACGGTAATCGTCAAAATTTTTATAGTAAATGTCTTTATCATCTTCGTCAATGGGTGACAAATCTTCTCGTTTAACTTTGTACGTCGTTTCGAGATCTCCTACTACTCCGACTTTATATATTTGAACGGGTATATAACCTTGAGTTGTCGGGTTGTCGCGTTCAGTTACTTTCATGATGATGACTCTTCTCGTTGTATCCCAATAAGGTCTATTACGAGTAGACGATTTGCTAAACGTGTCTTTGGCATCTTTTTTATATTTGCGCAAATAACATTCTGTTCCTACGGAAAACGGTTTTAAAAAGGGCCAATTTTTGTTTTTGTATTCTTTTTCTACGCGATAAAGAAGGTGAGAGGTAAAATCGCGTTTTCTTCTTTGCGTATTTTGTATTGATCTATCAAACGAGACGCTTTAGCCGTCACATCGTCTCCGTCTAATTCTTCGGGTGAAAATCCGCTTATCGTTTTTTCTTTTTCGTTTAATCTTTGTTCTATTTGATCGAGAAACGTGCTCCAATTTTTTTTTTTCAATTGCTCTTGTTGTTGCAATTTTTGCACTAAAAGTTTGAGACGCGCAATAACTGATTCTGCCAAGTAAGCTTTTCCGTAATTTTTAGAACAAAAATGATAAATGTTTTGATCTTCGAACCAGTCGTGAAGTAAGTGATTAAAAAATTTTCCTCCTTCGTCTGTTTGTAAATAAATGTAACTTTGTTTTGCATTTTCTCTTTAATGTCTGAAAATATTTCTTTGAAGCTGTGCAACATTTTTTCAGCAGTTTTGTTGGCTGTAGCTCTCAAATACACTTTGCCGGATACTCCGTCTACAACGACGAGGCAAAAGGGTTTTCGACTTCTGCCAAAGTTCACATTAAAAATGTTCATGTCAGCTAAATCGGCTTGAAAATATTGATGAGGTTTTTCGTAAGAAAATTGATGCGTTTCGTATACGTAAGGTTTTCTAGGAGCTTGTTTTTTGGCTTTTACGTCTGCGGTCTTTTTAAACAATTGGGTTTGATGCGACCAAGCGGCTATCAAGCCTTCCCATTTGGCATAAATGGAATTTTCTAATACAGCTTTGAGTTGTTCATATAATTTGGCGTCTGTTGCATTTTTTTTTAAAGTTTTAAATTTTGAAAGAATTTTTACAATTTTAGAAATTTGCGTCAAACCAAAAAGGCGACTTGTCACGTGCGTCAGTTGGTCTTGCACAAGAGAGTCGATTTGTTTTGTCATTTCCTCGTTCATTATAGCGATGATTTTCTTGCAGGCTTTCTTTTACTTCTTCTTAATGTAACTCCCTTTTTAGGAGTTTCAGCTATAGGAGCTGCTTCAGAGGAGAAGGAGGAAGCAGGTTATGCTGAAATCGGAGCAGGTTCTTCGCTTCCTGTATCTGCAGGTGTTTCTTCGCTAGTAATAAGAGCCTCTTCGGGTTTTGTTGTTGTTGTTGGTAAAGGCGGTAAAGAAACGTGTGTACCAATCGAATATCTCGGTTCGGCTGGTTTAGGCGTTGAAGCGGATAGTGGAGTAGAAGTAGAAGACAAGCTCGACTTTTCCCACTTGATTTTAATGGCTTTGGGATAAATGTGCAAACTTTTACCCTTTCCGAGCACTGTTAAATTTTGTAACAATTTTGCAAAGTGTTGAATTTGTTTAATGTCACTCGTAAGCTCAAAACATTTGCGATAATTTGAAAACAAAATGGGCAATTTACTCAATTGAGACGAATATAAACATCCCATTATCATTAACATTTCGATGATTGCTTTTTGTTTTGTCGGATCGTCCTCGTTATAAAATTGGTTGGCGTTGCTTTTAATGTCGTCAAAAAAATTATGATTGTCTGATTTGTAACAAAGTTCCATTACGTTATAGGATAAAGACGGAGCATCTTCGAAAGTTCTAAAAGGTAGAGAAGGTTTAAAAGAAAACAAAGTTGTAAAAGTAAGATAGAGTATGGTTTCTCCTATGGGTCTACTGCCTATAACGTTCATGTCATAATCGTTGATCATTAAATTATAAATGTTCTTGTCTAACAAGATGGAATTGTTTTCTTGAATATATTTTTTCAAAAATTCGAATTTGTAGCCTTTAAACATTTGTCCGTATTGAATAGCCCATTTTGTGGTTATTTTTTCGGTTTCGCTTAAAAGTTCAAAAGCTCTTTGAGCCGAAAAACTTTTTTCCGTCAAACTTTCGCTTTCGAAAAATGAACTAGTCATAAAAGAATAAGGATGACTCTTGAACGCGCTGCCATATTTTTTTTCCTCGGTCAGTTTGCTTTCGTCTCTAAAAGGAATATTGTATTTTTGTATGTAATTCTACAATTTAGCAAAAGTTAAATGTTTGATTTGATAAAAGTCGGCAATCATTCTTTTGCTAGAAACGCTAAATGGCGAAACAAGCAAATTAAAAAATTCGTTAGCCGCATAAGCGTATTGCTGCGGATCGCGAATGACTTGATATTCTGTTTTAGAAATGTTGTTGACAATGTCTGCTAAAGACTCTTCTACGTCTACAATGTTTTCGTTATAAACGAGATAAATTTTTAAGTTTGTCAAAGTAGGTTTTTCTGTGACGGGTTTGTAAACGCGCAACAGAATTTTTTTGCTGCCGTTTTGCCAATTGATTTGTTGTTTGCACATGTCTAATAAAGAATGCGATAAATTTGTAAATTTTTTCAAGTCAGCGTTGGTATAAATGAGTCGAGTGACTTCAGCTTGATTGGGTACTTCGAAACGCAATAAAAATTGTGTAATGGGTACTAAAAAATAGACTTTTTTGCCTGGCATGACAATGTCGTTTAACGAAGGATAAGCGTCTACGCTAGCTTGAACGCTGGAAACCGTGCTACCGGGATTGAGGGAGGAAGAAGCGGAAGAATTTTCTAGTCTAGGAGTATATTTTCTCAAATTTCTCATTGGTCTTAACGTTTCGCTGATGTTGCGTTGATCTACTTGATCGTTAAATTGTTGCTGCGCGTTAAGACCTATTATTTTTGTAAAAGCGTACGCGTCTCCGTCTACATTCAAGTATGTTTTCCATTTTTCTGGGTCTGTGATGTATGAAGTAGCCAAGTCTCCGTCCAACAGCGTGTTAACGGGGTGCAATTTTTGAAACTGCAGTTGAAAGTCCAATTCACCGTTGACTTGATTTTCTACATTCATGGGGTCAGCGTAAATGAGCGTATTGGGTAAATCATATTTTTCGATCAAGTTGGACAAATCTGATTTGTTATCATTTCCTCTCGCTCCTTCGAGGGGTTCGTTGGAGTCTTTTTCTTCCAAATTGAGTTGATTTTTGCGATACAAGTCTGTATTGTACGAATTACGCGTTAAGACGTGTTTTAAAGCCAGCAAAGGGGAATTAAAAACATCATAAGGTTTATATCGGTTCATTATAAACAAAAAAATTATTTTGACAATAATCAATATCAAATTGCTGTCTTAACAAATCTATAACAGTTTTTGTAGGTTGAGGCGTATCAAATGAAATTAATTTGTTAGAGTAATAATTTATAATTTCTTGATACAATTTAAATCGAGTAGAGTTGAAATATTCTTTTAAAACGTTATAATTGTGACAAACAAAGTCTGAAATTGTTTTATTTTTGTCTTTCATTTTTTCTTTTTTAAAAATCATTTTACCTTTTTCGTTAAAATGAGGATAAGGATACAAATATTCTTTAAGAAAAAGTTTAATTTCTAAACAAACGTATTCTTTGAACGCGTGTTTAATTTGCATTCGTTCGTGATCGGACAAAAGTTCACATTTTAAATTTTTTATAGCATTGAATCGCGTTAATATTTCTTTGACCCATATTATGATTTCGTTGACGTCCATTTCTTTTCTTCTGTTCATTTTGGGTATAAAAATTTGCGAACGAACCGACAACTTTTTTCGCATGTCCGTTCTTTGTTTTTTAGATTTGTCCGTTTTAATAATCATTTTTTTAGGATTTTTTCTTTTTCTTTTTTTTTTCTCAGCATTTTCAACATTCTCGCAACACACTTCGTCGTAGTCGCGATTCAATAATTCCAACAAATCGTCCCTGTTCCAATCAAAGTCAGTCAGAACAAGATTCGTAGTTAGATTCGCTAGATTCTCCGGATTCGCTAGAGGTATCCATTCCGTAACGTTTTCTTCGTTTGAGTTCATGGAGTAGAAGCGCAGCTCTATCGCTTTCGTTCAATTTTCTTTTTTTATTTTTGCCACCTTCTTCCTTATTTATAACTTTTTTCTCGCCCTCCTCGTCTTGTTGGCTTTGCAATTCGTTGGAAAACTTCTTCTTTTCTCCTTTTTCTTGATTAGATTGATGAGATTTTAAATAGTAATAATTTTTAAAATTTTTAGCCTTCACATACGGAAACGATTGAAAACTAACAATTTTTTTGTGCACGCTCATCGTTTTGTAATCAAAATCCAATTCTCCTTGAGCGTCTACCGGTATAAACACTTTTTGCTCTTTGTAATTGTTCACTTGCGTGCGCAAACGCGCTACCGAAATGTTTTTTTTTAAACAAAGCTAAATGTCCGTGTTTTAAAGATGTTTCTTTGCTCAATAAATCGCTTATTGCATGATACATTTTGCCAGATGTGGGAAAATCGTTTTTAAACATTTTTTCAATTTCACAATTGTTATCAAAAGCAATAATGCATTTATAATGCGATACCAAATTGTTCCACGCTTGCGTAGATTTGTTAGGTATAGTATGAAAAACTGTCATGGTACCTACGCCGTGATGAGATCCGCTTGCGCATACGCTCGTATACTGTCCGCTTTTTAAACAAAAAGAACTAATGTCATCGAAAAGGATCATAGTTTTCAAAAAACGCTGATCGTTGTTTTGTATTCCGTATTTGTCTTTTGAAAAACTAACTACGCGTTGAATGATACCGTCCAAATTTTCTGCGCTGGCTACAGTTAGTACTTGAAAAGCTTCCAAATTATTTTTAGAAGAATTGATCACTTCTTGCCACGTTTTAATTTGTGCACCACTAGGTTCTCTCATTTGAATAATAAATAACATTTCTGAATCGGGATATTTTCCGCTTTGCAAAAGTTGTCGCGCCATAGTAGATTTCCCACTATTTGTAGGACCCGTTATTAAAGTATTTTCAGGATAAATATCTTTTGCCGGTTTAAATATGTTATATTTATTTTATAATAATTGTGGATATAATTACATAATATATAATTACATAATATAATAACAGTGGATATAATTAAAAATGATATTTAAACAAAAAAAAGGTCATTTTTTTATCATTTGATTTTACACACAGTCAAAAAACTTTACATCGGAAAAAAAAATTACAACAAAATGAAAAACGAAATTCAAGTCAATTATTTCAAAAATATTTAAAATATGGTGATATGGCAGCTGTTACACTGTGGCATATTGATTTGGCAATTGAAAAAGATTTAAAAGTAAATCAATATTCTAAAGTACCCGTAAAACCTATAGCACAATTTCATTTTTTAAAAAAAGAATTAGTTTATTCTAACAAAACCAAGGAAGAAGTTATATTGTTACCAGCATCTATTCGAAAACAATGTTCCCTTGCAGAAGATGCATGTAATTATTTGTATAGAGCAGAAATGAAGTTAAACAAAGACGATACCCATTTAAAAAACAAAACTGGAGAAGGGTAAATTACATTTAATGTATTTTAATTACAACGCAAACCAAATTAAGTGAAAAACTTTTAGAAGCCATGTTAGAAAATAATAAACAGTGGATATAATTATGCTTACAGCAAACACAAAGTGTTAAAATCACAACCTATTACCACTTTTAACATACGTTAAAAGAGAACGAAGAAGTTTATTATACAGAATACGATAGACAAACTTCTGTGGAACCTGTTATGATTAACACTTTACTTAAAAACGGACAAACAAGATCTTTCAATCAAAATATGAAAAGAGCTGCACACGATTTAGCTGCACAAAAAAGTAAAGAGTATAAAAAATCAAAACACGAAATTAAAGACGAAAAAGATGATGATGAATAAACTTTTATTTTTATTTGAAAAAAACTTGTATTTTTTTCTATTTTTAAATTTAAAAATACCAGTTATTATAATAAAACACGTTATTTATTTCCTTATAAGGTTTTAATATGAAGTCATATAGATTAGCAAAAAAATATAAATACAAATCAAAATTTTTTATATATCATTTCAAAAAAATGACTAGCAAGCAGGTTGAACAATCTTTAGAAAAAGCATCAAAGTTGTTTTATCCAGACAACGAACTTCATCCTATGTTACAAAAATTTCATCATTTGGAAAACAATTTTGAGGATTGGAAAATTATTGTAAACGATTATTTAACTAAATGGATCTTACAATTGTTATTACCAGAAAAAGAATATATTGATTTGTATTTTATTTTTATCATCAAAGACTATCAAAATCATCAACATTTATTTGAAAAAACTACGCGTCATTATTTTCAATTTAATGAACAGGGAGCTAAATAGAAATCAGACATGTATGATTTTTGTAAAATAATCAACAATGATTTTTTAAAATGTACAGAAAAAAATGTAGATATTTACAAAGAGCACAGATACATAGAATTGAAAAATAAAACAGAGCATTTTATAAAAATATACAAGATATATTATCGTTGCACTATTTAAAACAAATGCACGTCTTGGAAAAAAAAAATTAAATTAACATTAAAATATTCATTTTTGTTTCTCTACTTAATCGATGATCATTTATACGAATACGATTTATTAAAGCGTAACAGTTTAATTTTGCGGGAAGAGTATTCTTTTTGTTTACAAAGATTAGTATTTTCGTACAATGATAAAATATTTCATAACGGATTTTATACTCTCTATACACCGTCACCCATTTATAACTATTTTAAAGTTAAAAAAGTAAAAACTGTTAACGATAAAGTCTACATATACAAATCGTTTAATCAATGTAATTTTTATGAAAAATCAATTATGGAAATGTTTCCCTATGCTAATTGGTTTTATTTTTTTTAAAGAAATTTTACCATGTCAAAAATTTTGAATAAACAAGACAATCGACTTTATGATGTTATTAAACAAGAAATTGTTAACGATAAACCTATTCACAAAGATAAACATTTTAATATGTATTATATAAACGCAAAGGAATGTTTTTAAAAAAAATATATTACTTTTTTTATTTTTTTATATTTACTGTATAATATGTTTTATTTACAAGATAAACATTATCAAAACATTTACAAGTTGTTTTATTGACATCTTCACAATAATTATTCTCACGTATCAGATCAACCAACTCTTTATACTCTTCTCTTTTTTCATCATTTCCTTTTACGTGTTATATAAAATCTATTAAATAAATTTTTAACATTCTGGTCTTGTATTTTGGACAATGATCTAAATGTTCTTTTTTTTAAATGTTTTTATTTTTAAAATGAGCGTTACACATAGATTCATCCAAAAAATATTCCATCAATTCCACTTTAGGAAATTTTAATTTATTCAAATCGAAATATTGAACGTTATTAAAGTTTTTTAAAACTTTAATTTCCATTTCTCCACCTTTGAAAAAAACTACATTTGTTGGATATTTTTTGAATTTTAATTCCAAATAATCCTTGACACTTGCACAAAATAGAATGTCGGAATTTGACTCCATAGAAGGATCATATTCTAGTCCGTGAATAAAATTTTTACAAAAGTTGAATGTTCTTTGAAATTTGTCATTTTTATGCTTGAATTCTATACATGGCCATATTTGTGCCTGATAACAAATATCTCTATTTAATTCGCGTAAACAAATTTTGCGTATACAGTTTTGTCTCCATATATGTTCATCTTTAAATTGATTAGCAATATGTTCAATATCAATCAACCAAAACTAAAAAAAATAACAACACTTTTTATTTTAAATGAAATGCTTACTTTTATAAAATTAAATAAAAGTGTATAAAAAAACAAAAAAGTGTTTTTTTTTAAAAACAATTAGAAAAATGAATCGAGTTGACAGCATCATTAAAAAAATTCATAACAATTGCGCTGTTTGCGCATTAGATGAAATAGCCAAAAGGTATCAATCTCAAGAAAACAAATCTGAAAACTCTTCACCTTCATCTCTAGTTATAGACGAGGAACATTATGAAGACGTATATTCAAATGATTTTCTTGAAAATATTTTAAATTCAAAGAGAATTACATTAAATTCTTATTCTATTGAAAAATGTTTTAAAAACAGTAAATTTAAAAATTTACTCGACCAACCAGAACTATGTCAATTTTACTTGAATAAATTTGACAACATGAAAAAAGACCATCTTGACGAAAATGTTATAGCTGAATAATACAAATCTAAACTAAAAGTTTTCTTACTCGAAAGAGACGTTAAACCGGTTGTTCAATTTGAAGGTGATCAAACAGACGGGTTCATTGATACTTTTACTGCTAAAATATTACCTACCGCTTCAAATATCATAGAAAAACTAGATGGTGTATTAAAAAAGAAATCTGTTAAAAAAAACATTGAAGGAATCATAAAAGGTGGCACGTCTGATAAAAAAACATTATTTGTTAATATTTTACACGCCATTGTAACATTATTTATTACAAGTTTTTTTAGTTTAGAAAAAGAAGAATAAATGTCAAACTCGAACTCACGTTAACATTATACAACGTATGTTAAAAAACGGATCTTTTTTTATATACAATAACGAAACTAGCAAAGAAAATGGAGAACATTGGAGATTTTTACTAAAACTAGAACCTAACCATTTTTTTTGCTTTGACAGTTTAGGTACTGAAAGCTGTTTGCGACAAATTCCACCTTTTTTAAGAAGTAATAGACATTTGTTTGAAGCTGTAGAAGAAATACAAACTAACATACAAATAAACACTTTAAATATTAATTATAATGAGATTAAAATAAGTTCTTACATGCGAAAAACTCATCACTTTCCTTACGAGTGGCCATCCGGTAATCATGAATTTTATTGGTTTACAAAATTTATAATTAAATATAGTTCGATGACTGGTCAACAAACTATTTTGTTTTCTTATAACAAATCTTGTTTTCAACGGGAAAACAGTAGTTTGTGCGGAGCTTTTGCAGCCTATTTTAAATCATTGTTACCAAACTATCTTATTAATGGACAAATTTATTTACCTTTATTATGCAGATTATTGAACTATCACTTCTATGAAGTTTCCGAACTTCATGCTTCTGAACTAGCTCAAATAAATTGGCTTCCATTTTTTCACTTTGTTAGAACTAATTATTTAAACACTTGGATGTTACTGCTAAACAACTTTTTGAAAAAGACATGAAGCTACATCTCTATTTAAGAAAAAACGAGAGACTAGAACGTAATAATGTAACAATGAAAACAATGAAAATTCCTATAGAAAATGATATTTTTAAAAACGAGGTCATGACCAATAACAAAATTAGAAGTTTTTTAAACGATGCCAGATTATTGAGAATAAACAATGAATGTCAATAGGATAAAATATCTATTCAAGATATCAATGCTATTAGAGATGTTATGAACGAAGAAAACCTTGCCTTAAAACATTACGAAAATATGAACGATATGTATTTTTTCGATTACAGAAGATTAAAAGATATAAACAATTTTATTGATGTACCTCAAGATGATGTCATGACAAAAAAAGCAATAAAAACTCGCTTTATTCAAAATTTAATATAAAAAAATGTCAACAACAAACGTTCAGAGAGCACCAATATGCAAAACTAATAAAAAAAATATAGAAGAAATATGCGAATCGTGTGCTGGACACGGAATAATATTTATAGTCACCTTACAAAATCCAAAATTAATAAATATGTTAAAAGAATGTACAAGTACAGTGTTTAACAACGAAGTATGGCTATTATATAAACCAACTCAAACGATTATCGAAATATAGACAAATAAGCTACAATGCAACGTTTGCAAAGGAAAGAAAAAACTTTTAATAAAAAAATACAAGACGCAAGAAATGAAAATAAATTTTACATTGTATTTTAGTTTTATTTAAAATAAAAAAGATTTTTTACATAATAAATTTTGTTTAATATACTTCAAAACTTTTATCTGCTGGTTTATATAAGTTAACGGATGGTTGAATTGCAACAGTTTTGATACAGCAGGCGTTGATTTCTTTCTTTTCCATGCTTTTCTTAAACTATACAATAACGAACCCGCTTTTAAAACATTAGTGACATTTTGAGGTGTAACGTTTTCTGATAAACCACGAGCGCGTTGTTTTCGTTTAACTTTACGAGTACGTCTTTTTTTATTCGCTTTCTTCTAACAACTATATTAATAATGAATTCTTTATAACTGATACAAAATCATCATATTTCATACTAAATACTTTTTTAACACTAATACCAAATACTTCATATATAAAATCAATGTTAGCTATATCGTTTGAACGAGTAACTTTTATTTGATTGCTACCGTCCAAGCGAAAAAATATTTTGAAATTACCATTTACATCTTTAAAACTATCGTTTGTTTGTAAAGTTTCCAAATTTTTAACATTATAAAATTGTAAAAGAGATTCTTTAAAAGCAGTTACGTCCATTTTTTTAAAAACTTTTTTTTATTCTTTTATGAAAAAAAATAAAAAAAACAACAGTATTAAATATATTATTTTATTATAGGTAATTCATAACCAATATATATATTACCTTTATTTACATGTCTAATAGTATATAATCCAGAACGTACTTTATAATCAATAACAAATCTTCCTAAAAAAGTAGAAATGTCTGTATGTCCTTCTTTTTTATTTCCACTTAATATTTGACATAGATATTCATTAAAGTATTTAAAAGTTAATATATATTCGCCATAACTTGTTACATCGGCTCTTATGTTATTTAAAGAATATTCACCCATATCTTCAAGTAATAATTTATAAAACTCTAGATCTTCTTTAATAATATTAACGTATGCGTTAGTATAACATTGACTACAATGTTCTTTTCTGAACATTGTAGTCAATGTTATACTAACGCTTTTATACAAAAATATTTAATCTATATAGATTAAATATTTTTGTATAAAAGCTGCATTTTTTTATAACAAAAATAAAATGGCAATAACAAAACTTTTTCAACGAAATATGGAACCAAAATAAATCGAAGTTATCCCCGTTAAAAACGAACAGGAGTTAGAGTTTACTCCTATCGATTTAACGGTGGATGAGTTTATCGAATCGTTAAATAAAAAAACACAAGCTAAAGAAATATCAAAAAAAGAAATTATAGAAACAGGACCAACTGAAAAAAATACAGATTTTAAAATTAATTTGATGAAGGAGGTAATTTATTTGTAAACAAAATATTCTTTAAACATAAAAAATATTTTTTTTTATTGTTTTTTTATATTTTTTTAGAAAAAGAGCAAATACAAACTAAAACGAAACAGAGAACGAAAAATAAAATATTTAACCAAAATACAAGATGGACTTTTTTTTTTACAACACATCAATGTTGATTTTTTTTTTTTTATTAATTATTTTATAATAAAATATAAAGTTTATTTTTTTTTTCTTTTTTTTAATGTTGCATTTCTTTCGTGTTTTCGATTAACGTAAGATTCGTTTGATATTTTCCATTGTTTTACTTTTTTACCAACGCGTCCCAATTTACGATTAGATTTGTTACCTTTATATGTTTTTTTAGTTTTTCGTAAACATACTAATATATTTTTACATTTGCTTGGTATTCCTCTATTTTCTGTTTGCGTTTGTTGCGAGTTTGTTGTAGTACGTACAAAATCAATTTGATTATTTAAATAATTATCTACAGTTTTTTTTGATCTAGGTGTATATCTTGTGCGAGGCATTTATTTTTTTATTTTTTGTTGTTAAAAAAATATATATTTATATAATAACATTTTTTTTATTTTTTTACAGATTTAATTATATAAAATAAAATAAGTGAAAACGAAATAACAAATATCTTGTCATTCTATCTTGAAGCCTATTGACATCAATTTGCTAATTATTTGAATATGCAAAGCTGTGTTATTGATGCCATTGACAACGACTACAATAGAAGTTATTTAAAAATATGTCGAATAATTACGCTATTTTTTCAAGTTAATCCAGAAGAAAAAATTAATCCGCAATTTATATTAAAAACATTACAAACATGGTTAAATGACGAACAACAAAAAAATAATTTTAAATTAATAAACCATTTAAACAAATTGATTAATAAAGTTAAGAATCGTATTATTGAACCAATGGAATATTAGTTTTTTTATATTGTATAACATATTGTATTTTTTTAGATTAACTAAAAATATTAAAATGGAGGAAATATATGCAGAGGTAAACAAAGCCATCTACAGATATGGCAAACCTGTGGTAAATAATGTTGAATTTGTAAAACCATACGAGGCCATTTTTGTAGATGGCGACTCAGTTTACAATTTGAAAAATATCGACGTCTTGGACGAAAAAGAAGAATACGAAATGGATGTCGATGATGATGATGAGGAAAACGATAAAGACGATGAAAATTATGATGACTACTATGAAGAAGACTATGATGAAGATTATGATGAATTGGATAATAGTGATAATGATGTTGATAAAGAAAACGACGATAAAGATATATATATATATATATGGAAATAGACAATTGACTTTTTTAAATTATTTTGTATTTTATTATTTTTAATGTCCCTTTAGTTTTGAGTGTTTTCAAAAATTATTTTCTAATAGCAGCCTAAACTGAAGGTATAAAAAATAAAAAAAACAATGGAATGGAATGGAAATAGACAATAACACAAAACCTTTAGTTTTGACTGTTTTTGAAAAACTTATTTTCTCAAAGCAGCAAAAACTAAAGGTATAAAAAATAAAAAAATAATGAAATGGAATGGAATGGAACTTTTTATTTTTAATGTCCCTTTAGTTTAGACTGTCCTCAAAAATTTATTTTCTAAGGGCAGCCAAAACTAAAAGTATAAAAAATTAAAAAAACAATGGAATGGAATACATCACTTTTGTTCACATTTGTTATGAATGTGAGATTGTCACTTCTATGCAGTAGAAGTGGCAATTTCATATTCATAACTTTGTAACATATTTTACTGATCAGCTGTCATTGCAGTTGATTATATACATTAAAGATTTTTTGTAAATTTATAATAATTTGTATTTTTTTTGCTTTCAATAATAAATGTTTTTTTTCATATTGTTTTTTTATAATACCCTATTTGTCTATAATTTTACCCATAATATTACATAAAATTACCCATAAAAATTTTTATTTAAAAAAACAATTATATTAATTTAATACTTTTTTTTAGGAACTAATTATAAAAAAATGGCAGAAGTTATGGATAAAGAATTTTGTTATTATTGCAAATTACCCTTTACTATTGATCAACTACTTAATCATCAACTAAAATGTAACACATCACAAGATTATGATTGTTAAAGCTGTGGAAAAAAACTAAATTGTCAGATACTTGGGAACACGAATGTGAAATTTACACAAGAAACACGTAGAAAGAAATCGTACTAAATTATACGTATTTTGTGGAAGTCAAATTCAAAAAAACAACTATGATCAACACGTCATCGATTGTTTACATCGTTTTGAAAACGAATAGAAAGAAGTAATGGAAAGACAAAAAAATGTTATTATGGATCAAAAACAAAGTTTAACTTTTTTAAACATGACTACTAATAACATTCTAAACAGTTTAGAAGGTGTCAACAAATAATTCAAAGCATTAACTAAACGAATGGACAACGTGGATTTGGAAATGAAAGAATTGAATGTTTTAAATAATCGATTTTTTAACGCAGATTTGGAAATGAAAAAATGGGAAAAAGAACATATACTAAACTATAATAAAGATATCAACAACAAATTCATGTCTGATAATTTGATAATAGAACTGGACCAAATGGATTTAAGATTATTATCTAACGAACCTTATCATGCCTCGCCTTCTTATTCGCTTGACGGTTATTTGTACCGATTAAAAATTGTAGGTTACTGTAATGAAGAAGATAAAATGGGTATTTATTTTCAACTGATGCAATCTCCAATAGATCATTCTTTAAAGTGGCCGTTTATGAAAACTGTAACTTGTACAATTAAATACGATAACTTGTGCATTGAAAACATAAAAGTAATAGCCAATTATAACGAACCGTTAAAAGAATGTTTTGAAAAACCTGCTCAAGCGTATAACCGAGCTGTTGGAACAGATAGTTTTGTAACACATGAACAACTTAAAAAACATTATATAAAAAACAATAAACTTGTTATACACGTTTCTTATATATAATTTGTTATGTATTTTAATGTTTTTGTATTTAATATAACTTTGTATTTAATATTTATTTTTTTTAAACTGTTAAAAAAAAATGAATAGTGCAATCATTAGAGAAATGGCTGACTACATCACTACGTCTGATGTAAAAAAATTAAAAATGTTTTTAGAAATTCCTTACGGTATATAAGAAAAAATTAAAGACGGACTAGATTTAATGGAGTACATCCAGTGCAAAGATTTTGTATATCAACACTTTGAATACAAGACAAACGAAGCTAAAATAAAACTTATTTTAAATATATTAAATGAAATCGGTAGAAAGGATATTTATAAAAAGTTTATAGTTAAATTAGAAAATCCCCCATCATACGAAGAAAGTTTAAATCCTCCACCGTATACAGAACATCCGTATACAGAACAACTAACTCATTTTGTTCAGATGAAAAATCTGGGTAGATATCCAAATTTTAAAGTGGTTCAACCTCCAACGTATTATCCGCCTGAAGTTGTTAGTTTAAAACAAGAAGAACTTTTGAATTATTATAATAAAAAATAATTTTTTTTAAATTTTGTATTATCTTTTATTTGTTATTTTTATTGTCTTTGAATTTGTATATTTTTTTAGCAAAAATGAAAAAAGAACAGTTAAATAAAATACTTAATGAATTACACGAATTTTATTCAATGAGGCAAAACAAGTTGAAAGAATAGAATTACAACTATAATCTTGTTTTCGATCTTGTTACAAATGTTGAAACATGGTTTTTACAAGATTTGTGTAAAAGAAAATTAGCTTACGAAAAACTTTTGAACACTGTTATACCAAATTTACAAAAACAAATCAACGATTTAATGCATACGTTTTTTGATGCAAACGAAAATTTATTACTCTATATTAATAAATATAATGATAATTGTTTTTATAAGATTAACAACAATATTAACGATGCAAATTATTCTTATAAGAAACATTATTTATTTGTTCAGAATTTAATTATTCATTATGTATATCGATTTTTTGAACAAACATATTTTATGCTTCGTTATAAAACTAAACAATACAAATTAATTATATTATCTCTTTTTATATTTATATGCAATGTATAGATTGGTTAATTGGACAATGTAAATTTGTTTATGATCCTCATTTTAAACCTTGTTATGTTTATAAATATGATTTTATTTAGAATGTTAAGAAAAAATGAAATTAGACATGCTAGAATACATCATGATTTAGAAGAATTTTTTTCAATAAAAGAAAACATAGTGAAACAAAAAAGGTTTAATAACTATAAAATATGCTATCATGATAAATACTATCGTGAATGGACTTTGAAAGATTTGTGTAAAAGAAAGTTAGCTTCTGAAAAACTACTACGAATAGTCATACCAAATTTACGTAAACAAATTAACAATTTGATGTATTCGTTTTTTCAAAATAATCAAGAAATTTTATCACAATATTCTGTTTACAAATCATACGAAGACGATTGTTTTGAATTAATTGACAGACGTACATTAATTAGACCGTTTTATTTAGATATTCAAATATCGATTGTTGATAATGTATATAAGCTTTTTGTAAATACTTATTATATAAATTGTTTTTCTGCTAATAAGCAACATAAAATAGTCATGAAATCTTTTTTTAATATTTATATGGAATGTATAGATTGGTTATTTAAACAACATGAATATGTTATTAGTCCTTATTTTAAACCTAATAGAAATGACAAGTATGATTTTATTTAACTTTTATTTTAGAATTAATTAAAAAAATGAAACTATTTACTATAGACGATCAAGATTATTTATTTTTTAACAGAAAACAATCCGATATAATGACAAAATTTTTAAATGTGGAGCATGAAAAGATTAATGATCCATCAACATTGAAAGCGTTTGGCAGTCTATTATTATTGGTACAAGAAGAAGTTTTAAAACAAACAATTTAAAAAACATTGAAAAAACAGAAGAAATTAAACGAGACTTTTATAATTTTGTAAAACAAGTATTATCAAAATAAATATTATTTTTAAATGTTAAAAGTTTTGTATGAGAAAAAACAAAATTTTACATTAATAAATTTTTTCATTTGATATATTGTCTCTCTCATCTTTTATAATATGATAACATTCTAATACATCTTTTTGAAAATATAATCCTTCAACTAATCCTTCACAATAATAACACAATTGTTGAACTATTATTTTTAAACTATTTACATAGTTTATTTTTTTATTCAATTTATCTATACAAGTAAAATAATAATAAAATGTCTTTAACACATCAAGACAATGTTCAATGACTTCACTATAGTTATGATAACACGTGTTGGAATAAAATACGCGATACGGAAGACATTCAAATAACATATCAAGAACTTTTATCGACTCTTTTTGATATGTCTTTATAATTTTTGGATCTTTAATATAAAAACCGTATACTCTTTTACAACTATCCAATTCGCTTTCTTCGGCTAAAAGAGCTTTATCCATCCAAATACCTTAATTTAAATGCGTTTTCTGTAAATGTTTTTTTAAATCTAAATTGACTTGATATAAATATAACAAACAATCGTCCGTCGCATCAAAAGACATTTTAATAAATTAATTTTTTATTTACAAATTTACAATTATTCACAAATTTTTATATACAATAGCAACAATCGCGGCACCGTTCAAATAGTTCTTGTCAGTACAGGCACACGGTTGTTACACAACAATGATTGTGCTCGCTTTCTTCTTTGCACAGGCAGCATCCTAAACATATCTCGCGTCTTGATGTCGCGTCTTGATTAAGTGCAAAGTACCTATTATTTCTATCCATTCTATTGTCATCTAAATGATGATCGATTCGCATCATAATATGATCAAGTATACGCACTTGTTCTAAAAAAATATTTTAAACTTTTATATATTTTTTAAAAAAATATATCATGTTTATATAAAATATTAATTTACCATCGTCTATTTCTGGAATATCCTCAATTAATTCCAGCTCTCCTTCATACAATCGTTCATCTGTTTCTTCAAGTGGTATTGTTTCAACCACTTGAGGGACATAGATTTGAGGAGCTTTATAGATGTTTTCAGGTACATAGGGTTTGACAATCTAGAAAAAAATACAACCACTTCAAAAAAAAAATTAAAATACAAAACATTTTTTTTAAAAAAACAAAAACTTAAAGCTACAGGTTTTTCAAACAGTTTTCGCTTGACTTTATTTTTTTTACTTTCATCCATTTTTTTTACTTTAGGCATTTTTTAACAATAAATTTAATTTGACAAACTATCTGATTTATTTAACAAAAAAAAATGGTTTTCTTATACATATATATTTTTTGTTACGCTAGATTAACTTTAAACAATAAATCTTATTTTTTTTAAAAAAGATTATGACAAAAATTATGACGCGGTCGGGAGGGAGTCATAACTTGATAATGGAGAATGGTATATCATCAAGTGTTGGACCTATATCGATAAAAATTTGTTAAATTCTTGAGGTATAGTTCTTGGTTCGTATAAACTTTTGTTATCGATTCTAACCATTTGTGGCAGAAAACATGAGCATGATTTTTGTTTTCCAATAATTTCATTCATTATTTGCCATGTGCGTTTTGTGTCATTTTTAAATGTATTGAGTAATTGGGAGTAATAATTTTTTTTTAGATTTTTGCGAATTTTTTCAAATAGATTTTTGGAGTCCTTATAAATTTTTTCGTTTTTAGGCGTTTTTGTTTTCAAAAAATTTATATATAGTTTTTGATTAATTTTAGACGATTTTTTAAAGCTCTTAGTGATCCAGGGTGTATTGCAGCTCTTAGTAGTTATTTTATTTTAAATGATTAGGAAATTAGCATCGTATACAGAAAAAAATGTTTTGAAAAAAGACTCGTAGATATTGTTAGCATTATCATTAAAATTTATGTTATTCCAGTGCAGTAATGAAAGTTGATTTTTGAATAAATTAAGGTTAGCCTCATTATAAATGCGTTCTCGAATTACTTTTTGGGCGGTTAAAGTTTTTTTAGAGTTTTTATTATTTAATTTTAGGAATATAGGGAAATGATCTGATATATCGGTTCGCAAAATACCTACTTTTAAATCATTGTTGAAAATATCTGAAGTTATTATATTATCTATTTGAGTTGCTAAATTTATCGTTACTCTTGTAGGTTTTTTTCATCATAAAAATTTTTAACTTTAATGTTATCATTATAAAGAAAACAATTCATGTTTAAATCTCCAATTATAAAATTTTGCTTTTTTTCAACGGTACCTTTTTTAATAATTTGTTGTAAAAACATGCTAAAGTTTTCGCTTGCGCCATCAGGTGGCCGATAACAACAGCTTAGTAAAAAAATTTTTTTGTTGCAGTTAGTAATTTCTATAGTTGCAATTTCTTTATCGCAGTCAGAAACGCGTAATTTTCGTGAACATAAATTAAAACTCCACCACCGCGCTTATTTCTTTACCTTTCCATTGAAACTGTATTAAAATGAGGTAGATGGAACTTATTTAGGTTTTCTAAAGAAGTCCAAGTTTCCGTTAAACAAATTATATTAAAAACATGTTTAGTTTTTTCTAATAAGTCTAAAAGTTTTTCAAAATTGCTATTTAGGCTTCTTATATTGAGGTGGAGAATTAACATTTGATTATTATTTCTTTCATGCTCATTCTTAAAAACAAACCCTTCTAGTTGGCTAGGAAAGTAATATGAACAATCTGAAAATTTATTGTGATAAATATTGTTATCAGAGTCTAAGTTTTCAATTAACGTAGCGTAATTTGTTTTTTGAACTTTAAAAACACGAGATTTAAAGTTTTTATTTGTAGCCATGATTAATGTTTTTTATTTAAGATTTCTTTTTAGGAATGCCCATAAAATTATTCGTTAAAGTTGTTTTTAAAAGAAGTTTTAATATAAACAATTTTGTCATACCTTACCGTAACACTTTCACCAATCAATCGCCGTTTTTTCACTTCTTTTCGAATAGCGACGGTTTCTTGAGAAAAATCTTCGTTCACGAACGTATTTGTGCCTTTGAGTCGATAAAATTCCTTCAATATTTTTATTTTGTCTTTATATTTCTGAAAGTTTTATATTATAGTCCTTGGTCGTCCATCGTTTTCTTCTTATATTTTTTTTTTTAATTTTTGTCAAGCAACCATTTACAATTAAAGATAATTTCCGTAAAATATTTAGAAATATTAAATACAAGTACATTTCATTATTTATAATAGTTACAAGACCAGAGAACCTGAAGAAGATAAAGTCTTTTCATCAGTAACCTCTGATAATAAAAATTGGAAATAATCGTGTATTGTAAGAAAAAATCATGTAAAGAATCGTGATTGGCATTAAGTTCGATTATGTTCTTTTTAAATTTTTGAAAGGTATTGGCTTCTTTAAGTTTACTACTCAGACTTGTAAAAATCTTCTAAGTTTCGTTGTTTTTCTTTTAATACATTATCTATTTTTGTATGTCCCATTTTTTTATCTAAATATTTTTGCTAGTAACTATTTTTTCGTCGATAAGTCCTTCATTAAAATTAAGGCTTACCTTTATATCTTCTAATTCTTTTGTTAATTTTTTTATACAATTTACATTTCTATCAATATTTTTCTCTACTTTTTCAAATCTGTCGTTTATTAGTTTGATGTTAGCGCCAATAATATAGAGAACTGCTTTTTCTTGCTTTTAAAACTTCTTCCGTTTCCTTTTTAAATTCTTTAAACATTCGTTTCAAATGTTTCTTTATTTCTGGAAATGTTACAGCCATATTACTAAGTTAAAATTTTTTATTAAAGATACGTCTTTATTTATAATAAATAAAGACGTATTTTTTTTTTTGGCCACGAGGTAAAAAGTGCGTCCGTTCTTGTTGAAAGCTTGAGTTGTAAAAAAACTTTAGGTAGGTAAAAAAAATATATATTAAGTAGGTAGTCAAAATATTAAAATTTTCCTGTGCTTGCGTATAATAACTCACCGTTTTTTCTAATATCTAAACAACCGTGATGTCATAGTGCAACAAACTTTGTTAGAGTTAGCTTTAATCTTTTTTTAAATAAATTGACTTCCCTGACTTGAATACCAGTATTTATCTATTCAAACCAACAATCTAAATTTTCAAAAAGATTATTCGAAACTACTATTTTTCTTAAATTATCTTCATCATTCACCTTAGTTCACAACAAAATGCTTACAAAGTAAAAATTATTATTTTACCACATTTGAAAATCGTTATTATTTCAAAATTATTTAGCGCTTAAAATTGCGGATGATTGCAGCCACACTTCTCAGGGTAGTTAGTAGACGCGATAGACGAAAAAACATCAAAATATGTAAAAGGTATAAATTGAAACAATTTTTTAATTCTAAAGTTGAAAACATGTACTTCTGTGATAACTTGTTGTAACTTTTTAACTTTTAACGCATAAAAATTGTAGCATCAACCTTTTTAGTAAATTTTTTAACAGTTTATATTATAATCTTTTTAATATTGCATATACTGTCAATTAGTTATTGATTTATGTATATATAAAAAAAATACCGAAACCCAAAATCTAAATTTAATAGAAATACATTAAAAACCAAACTTCAAAAAACTAATGCCACTGATCCTACCATATTTAGAAGTTCATATAATAAAAAGTTATTTGTGAGGATGTTAGTAACAAAACCCACTGTCAGACATTGTTTGAACTATGTCACTTTTTTAATATTTGACTATACAATTTCTGCACTGTGCAACTTTAAAAGGCACCATTTTTTTTCCAATAGTTTCAACATTTAGTGAAATAAGTCGAAGAGTCCAGTTACTAGTCAAACAGTATGTTAAGTGCGTACCAGGGAGCGTATTCAGCAAACTTTCGTAACTTTTGCGTAGCTCAGCTAAGGTTACGGAAAGCGTACGTTCATCGTTGTTTTTGGTATTCACCAAAGTTTCGCAGCATTTCCGTAAAGTTAGGGTTGCGCAAAACTTACGCAAAAACTTACGCAAAAACTTACGCAAAAATTTACGCAAAAACTTACACAAAGTTAATTTTCTATTATTATTATTGTTATTGGAAATTTTTTGCAGCTATATGAAATGACAACAATATTTTTTTCAAATTCTGCTATAGAGCTAAATAAATATTTTCAATCTACTTAGTTTAAAAGCATTTATTTAGTTTATATAGCAGAATATTTTTAGCTGTAAAGTTGTTAGATAAAATAACGAGCCATTCTCAAATTCTCAACTCTCATAAATTGGATAATATAACGTATTAATTAAAAATTTTTTAATACTGATAAATATTTAAATTGTTTCTTTAAATAATATAAAATAATTTAAAAAAAAACTTTTACATCGTAAAAATCTTAATTAATTTAATTTTATTAATAATTTTAAATAATAAATAGTAATATTATTGATAATAGCATCTATAATATTGATGTTGCTAAGATGATTTTTTAATTACGGTTTATACCATTTAATATAAATACTGCTTTAATGTTTGTTAAAGTACTTTCAACATATGCATTATAAATCATATTTATTCTACTTTAAATCTTATTTATAACTACAAGTAAAAAATATTTTCTAAGGTTTAACTTTGAGTTCAATTTGCAAGTAAGGCATGCAATTTTTAGAATAAATTTATTTAAATATATTTTATTATTCATTTATTAATATGTAGTTTATTATGGTAAATAAGGTGTTGTAAAATAACATTTACATGTACTTGTGTTGGTTTTGATTTTCAAAAATTATTAAAAGGATTTAGTGTCAGAACTACCAAAAAGTTTAAAAAAACATTCTGAAAACTGGACTCACAAACAGCTGCTTATTTTGGTCCAAAAATACAATAATAATAAGGAAACTTTAGATAGAAAGTTTTCAAAAGGTTTAATTATTATTATTTTTATTATATTTATTTAACCTAATAAAGTAATTTCTACATTAAAATTTTTTTAACAATGTTTTTCTAATTTTTAAAGTAGTATTAACAGTAAGTATTGTTGTGATTAGAGGCTTCAGAATTGTGTTATTTGAATATTGATACATTGGTACATTGGTAAGAAAGAAGGCGTAAACTACCTGGATAAACGCTATTCCCCGGTGCTCTATGATAAGACCGTTAGGACTTCCTGAAGCGCCTTAATTGTAAAAAAAAAAAAATTTAATAGATAACGCGCGTTTTATAGACGTATATAACTTATAATTTTTGTTCCAGCTGTCTCAAAATTAACAAAAGATAACAAATGGTCTAAAATTGTTCTATCGGAACCAATTTCAGAAACTTGGTCTAAAAGACCAAGTTTCTGAAATTGGTTCCGATAGAACAGTGCAGCAATGCAAAAAAAAATTATCAGATCAAAAGTTAGACAGCAAAGCAAAAGCAGCTCGCATCACCACTAGTTTATGTAAGACGGGAGGAGGTGAGGGAAGCAATGAAGAACTGAGTTTAATTGATCAAGTATTAATTACCAAAATGCCAAAAGTTTCTTACATGGTATGGTTAGACATACTTTTTAATTTTACCATCTTATCTTTAACTTTTTTATTTAGTAAAATAGACTTCGAAAAAATTGTTACAACAGAAACTATTGGCTTTTTTAAAGCTTTAAATAATAAATTTTCATATTCAACCATAAAATCTATGTTTATAAAGTTTTTAATATAGGTTTAAAAAAAGTATTGCTTTTATTTTAGGGAATTCCAGGAGGCATTGACACACATAAGCAGTGCAGAATAGATCACGATGAGGACGTTAACATTGACATGATAACAAATAAATTTCTACCACAACCCGGAGAAAAAATAGATGCACAGGTTATTGAGGTAAAGTTATTATTTAAAGTATTATTTTAGCGCTTAATGTACAAACAAAAATATTTTAATTCACCTATAACTTTAATGTTATCTTATTTTAGATGAAAAAAAGCGAAACGATGTCTGAAATATTTAACACGGAGTGTTTTAATGAAAATAGCAAAATACGTATTCAACGGCCTGGTGACAAAGAAAACTATGTTAGAGTAAATATTATTCTTTTATAAAGATCACAAATATAAAAACTTAATTCTTTATATGTAAATTATAACAATGAGCAATTGTTCTATTATTGTTTTGGCATTTAATTATTTTTTTTTAATTTTGTCTTCTTTTGAACTTTTGTTTGATATAGAAAGTGTGAATTATTTTGTTCAACAAGAAGTCTGTTTATAAATATTAAAAGAATCAAAACTTTTATTTTTAAAGAAGAAAATTCCTTTACAACGATCTTTATCTTCTTCATCTACATTTTCTTCATCGCCATTTCCTCAGGTAATGACTCCGCCTGATATTTCAACAACTGAAGTTTACAAAATAAGATAGCTTTAGTTTAAATGCAAAGAAGAAAAAAAATTTTTTTACGATCCACAAAAAATACAAAAAAAAAAGTTTCTCTTTATATAACAAAAAGAAAGGCTTTTTATAACGCTTACTTATTCAAAATATAGTGAATAAAATCTCTTAATTTAGCTAATAAAATTCTTTACTTATATAAATGCTTAAAAGCCTAAATAGTTTTTTACTATGTGATGTGTTTTGTTATTTTCTATACTTAATTCATACTGAAAAAAAAAAAATTTTAGAATCACAGATCTAAAAAGCCAGCGAATAAAACTACAAGCAGAAAGCTGTCATCATCCAATGTTGATGAATGTATGACTAGCATGTAAAAAGTTAGAGAAGAAATTGTTGCAGCCGGAGAGAAAATAGCCACTGCTCTAGGTCGTTCTATTCCAAGCGATAACCTAATCTTTGAAGGTATAGCTGAAACATTGACACGCATAGCATCTTCAACATAAAGTTTAGCCAGCTCTGCTAAAAGAATTGCTTGTTCACTGGAAACGATTACTTCGGCTGAATCTAAAACTCAATAAATGTATTTACGAGTTATTATAAGCATAAAATAAATTTTAAAACTAAAGAAATAGCCTAGTTTCAATAAGACAAACAACTAAAAAACTAATTCAAAATAAAGGGTTTTAAAAGTAAAAAATGCTTCTTTCGCATCTCGAAGAAATAAAAATCCTGAAAATCGCACTATTTTTATCATTGCGTCATGTTTCCCATAAATTTGTACCAAATTAGATAAAGTAAACTGTTCATACTTATTAAGTTTAAAAAATTAGTATATTTTTAAAGGGTTCTAACTACAAATACAATAAATGCAATGATATCAAGCGAATCGACAATCCTTATATTTAATTTTATACCGAAAAGAGGAAAGAGAGGGGTTCAGAATTGATTTACCTGATCTACAAAAAGGTTATATAGGGCCGGTAAATTTTGACAATTGTTTAATATACAACTAAATTTGCAATAATTACTTATATAATCATGAGTAACACCTAAGTAGTGTTTACTTAAAACATTAAAATTTGTATACAATTAAAAATTATTAAAACACAAAATTTGTATACACAAATTACAATATTTCATAGGGGCCTGCAGGATTTTTTGATGTTTTAGATATGACACTTACAGACGTTGTGCAAATTCTGTACTTGAGCATTTTAATGTTATTTTCCTAATTCAATGCCCTGACATTTGACGTGGAGGCGAGAAGCAGGGGGTGGATGTTTGAGGAAAAAATTTATACATATTTTTGTTACCAGACTCAATTCACTGCTTTTTTTTTTCCAAAATATTTGTAATTTGACATAAACATGAACAAAGTTTAGTTTAGAGTTTACACAATGCCTTAAAGTGTCATCTAAAAATTAAAAAAATCCTGCGGACATCCATGCTAAATTTAACAATATATCATTGCCTTCGATTTGCAAACAAATAATTTTTGATTTCTGTTCTTCGTTCAATACCAAGTCGTATTTGGTTGGCTTGTGAAAACTCAGTCTGATTATCATGTAAATTATTTTCCTTGTTATCCTCAAAGTTGATGTCATCTAGAAATTCCAATCCTAAGCAATGGCAAAGGTTTTCTAATAAAACACATGTAAAAAATATTTTGCAGCAAGTTGATGGGGTGTACTGAAGTGCTCCACCACTTTTGTGCAAACATCTCCAACGGCTTTTTAAACGACCAATCGATCGCTCCACATTACTACGTACCTAAGAATGAACTTCATTAAAATAGATTTCCTGTGGTGTAGTTGGCTGATTAAACGGTGTAATCATGACTGGTGATAACCGGTATCCGGAATCTGCAAAAAGAAAACCTTCACTAGGACCATCTTCTAATGTCTGTTTTAATGCAGAATTTGAAAAAACAAAAGCATCATGACAGGATCCAGGATACTTTACAATGACATCTCTAAACTTCCCATCATGATCAATCACAACTTGACAGTTCAAAGCAGGATATCCTTTTCTATAAAATAAGACTTAAAAATTTTAAAAATGTTTATATATAAGTTCAGAAAACACTTAAATAAAAACTTTTTGGGAAACATTGGTAACATGTTAGACTGACAACCTGGTATAACCTTTGGCATAAAAAAACAAACTATTTTGTATATGACCTATTATTATTTATATTATATTAATCTATTAATTATAATACAATAATTATTAAAATAAATTTGTTAATTGAATCAACATTTTTAAATTTTAAAGAACTACGATGTGAAATATAAAAAATTAAAAAATTTAATAATAAAATTGCATTAATATATTAACCTAAAATGATACAATAAAAATAATATATTAAATTAAAATGATTAATTTACCTGCAAATATATGCTGGTTCATCAGCCCCAGTGGCTCCTTTAATTTGTATCATCGTTCCATCTATTACTCCAAGAAGACCTTTAACTCCATATGATTGAAAGTACTTTCGCTTTATTTCCGTCATTTCTTCTGGACTTTCATATCATTTGACAAGGTAGAGATAGTGGTGGATAAAATATTTGCAAAATTGGTGAAGTATACGGCTGCAGC
This sequence comes from Hydra vulgaris, assembly GCF_022113875.1. Classification (NCBI taxonomy): domain Eukaryota; kingdom Metazoa; phylum Cnidaria; class Hydrozoa; order Anthoathecata; family Hydridae; genus Hydra; species Hydra vulgaris. The sequence continues at coordinate 58,916,780 of NC_061159.1, read as the reverse complement.
TTGGCTGGCTTACATGAGAGGTGTCACCTAAAGTTATATGAAACAATATGTAAGCCAAATACGATTATGGGTCATTATACTTTAAATAAAATAAAAGCATAACAAGTTATGTGAGAGAAAAGTGAACTTTGACAGAATAAACCTACAAATAATTTCCAAAATACAGCTACACCTTACAAAAAGTCTGCAAAATACAAAATCACTGTTAGAAACACAACTATAAAAGAGTTAATTACGGATTAAATTAATCTATCTATTTCATTATGTTAAGTTAAAAAGACAAGGTTTTGTTAAATTTTTTATTAACTGATAAACTGAAAAAAGTTAAATTTAAACTTTTTCTACAAACTACCACCTTTAAGCTCAATTTCTAATAGTTCATTAACGAAAGGCATATTTAACAATACAGGATCATAAAATTTCATCTTTTGATTGCTAATTGTCTTTGCATTGACTACAAAACTTACCAATTACTCCTTGAAAACTCCCACTTGATAAAAGCCTTAGTGATATTAGCACTTTTGCTTCTGAGGAAATTGAGTTGCTTCTGAATGTGATTGGTGACATATCATTGTGTAATGTGTTGACAATATCTCTTATGTTTTTTTTAAGCAAACGAAATTTTTGGACACACTTCACGTCAGTGTAATCATCTAAAGTAACACGCTGAGTCTCATGCCACATTTGATCATGACTATGAGTAGCTAGAATAATTGAAATATCCATTTTAAATTAAATAAAGCTGTAAAAAAAAAAGAACTATTAGTATATATGTTATATATTATTCATATTATATATTATTTTGATACAATCAATCAATCATATATTCCGAAAAATATTTTCATGGATATTTACAAATAGTAATTTTAGTAACCTTAAGTGAACACCAAAAATACAGAACTTTATATATATAAATAATAATTATAAAATAGTAATGATAATAATAAAAATAGTATTTAGAGTAATAAACCAAAAAAATTACAATAATAATAAAACAACAAAAACATTAACAATAATAATAATAGTAATAATAATAACAATAATAATAATAATAATAAAAGTAATAAGTCACTTGTTTTTATAAACACAATAGCTAACTACACAAAGTTAGCAACATTTAAATAAATAAAAAATACATACCAATGCAAACAATGCAGTAATATTTATATATATATATATATATATATACATATATATATATATATATATATAAATATATATATATATATATATATATTTATATATATATATATATATATATATATATATATATATATATATATATATATATATATATATATATATATATATATATATATATATATATATATGATTTAAATTCTTAGATTTATTTATTTTGATACTTAGATTTATATATCAATCTGAATATATGACTTTATATGAATCATAATTATAAAGATTTTAAAGTTACGCCAAAGTTAAGGTACCTCATAGCTAACGTAACTTTTCTTGCTTAAATTGAGCTGACAAGTTTTTAAATAGTTTGGAGAATACCATTTCAGCTTGATGAATACCGATTTTTTAGCGCTGAACTTACGAAAAAACGTAACTAAGTTTTGTGAAACGCAACTGCGCAAGTTTCGTGAATACGAATTTCACTGTTTTGAACTTACGCCAAACTTACGCAAAAAAAAAGTTTGCTGAATACGCTCCCAGGTTGACACTTATTATGAAAAATGTTACTGAACTAACTTTTTGGTATATCTTAGTATATATAACTTGTACTGGAAATTTTTTTTTATTGTACCACATAAACGTCTGTGAGACCTTTATAGATGTAAGTAGATTAATCTAACTTAAAATATTTAACCAAATATAATTTACCAAAATAATAAAGATTTCTAAAGTTCAATTTAAAATACTATTTAACACTATTTTAAGGAAAGTTTAATTTTAAAATATTATTTGGAAAAAAAGATTGAGTTATAATGCGTTGACCCAAATCAAATTATGCCCCCTACTCCTCTTTGTTTCTTTTAAGTCTGACCAATTTGAGTGTATTTCACAAAAATGTTTCAATAATTTTTTTAAATGACTTTTGTTAAAATAGTCACTAAAGCTAAAAAATTTTTCTGTAGCAAAACTAAAGAAATAGTAAACCCAATTTGATTTTGTACATATATATAAGAACAGCATTTATAAAAATGTTTCAGATGAATATCTTATATGGTTCTTGAGAAAGCAAGAACCATATAAGATATTCATTTTGAAGATATTTTTTATAACAATATCTTCAAAAATAGAGCGGTGCCGGAGAACTAATCAACATCCATAATTGTTCCAATAGTAAAACCCAATAAAAAATGCCTTTGTAATCCCAATAACTATCGCAGTATACAAAAATAATAACTCATCAATATATATTTGTAGTTTATATGCAATAAGTTTTGCAATAACTGTACCTGGGATTTGTTGTTTGAAAAACTTTATTACAACAAAAAGTTACCGCTCTCAGTAGTTCGTGCACTACAATCACTATCCTTATCGGGTACTGCTAATAAATCGTACCTTGGGCATAAATCAAATCAATTCCGTTTATCTCAATGCGTGCAACGAGGATCAATTTTATCTCCACATTTATATAATATGTTCACTCAAAGCACATTAAATCAAATTGTTTCAGATTGCAAAAATTGAACAACAATAAGTGATGTACTTTTGTACATCACTTACTACAATTGTATTTTTGCATATGCAGACGATATTATCTTATAAATTCCTGCTCTTTCTGGTCTGTAAAAATTAATATTAAAAGTTCAGTAATAATGCCAAATGCTAAATATTAAATTTAACACCGAAAAAACCAAATTTACTTTAACTTTCACCAGATTAACCGAATCTGGTAAAAGTACAAAAAACACAATTCAAATATGTGGCACTTCCCTACATCTTAATAATAAACTAAAACACCTCGGATTCCTATAGGATAATCAAAATCATACGCAAAGTATAGCAACACTTCAAACAACAAATGTAAACAAATGTCTTATTCAGTTTCAATCAATCTTTAGAGCTCTTTTAAATTCTGATATTCGTTTTTGTCAATCATCAACTATAGTACATTTATTCTCTGGCTGTGTCGAGTCTGTGACACGGTTTATCAATGTATTGCTATAATCCCTGTTCCTCAAGGATCAATTTTAGGGCCACTTCTATTTCTTGTTTATATAAACGATTTAAATAAATTTTCTAACATTTTAAATACAATTTTATTTGCAGATGATACCAGCTTGTTTTATTCCAATAAAGATATCAATATATTATTCCAAACATTAAACAAAGAACTAGACAAACTAACCCAATGGTTTAAATCAAACAAATTATCTTTAAATATTACTAAAACAAAATACACTTTATTCCATCGCCTACATAAAAAATCAGATATTCCCTTAGAACTCCCAGACCTTTTTATTGACAATCAATTAATAAAGAGAGAGCAATCAATAAAGTTTTTAGGCGTGTTTCTAGACGAAAATGTAACCTGGAGGGAACACATAGGTGTAGTTGAAGATAAAATATCAAAAAATTTAGGAATAATGCACAAAGCAAAGCAGTTATTACATCGATCTTGTTTAAAAAACATTTACTTTTCTTTTATTCATTGCTACTTAAGTTATGCGAACATTGCTTGGTGTAGCACTAACGCGACAAAAATAAAAAAGTTGCTTAGCAAACAAAAACAGGCTATAAGGATAATTTCAAACGTAGATCGTTTTTCACACACACAAACACTTTTTAATGAACTCAATATCCTAAATGTATATAAACTAAACCTCTATCAAGTTCTTATTTTCATGTTCAAACTTGATAAAAATATATTACCAATCTTATTTTATTCAATTTTTGAAAAAATAAATCACATATACCCTACAAGATTTTCAAAATACAATTACATTCAATCCAAAACTTATTATTCCGCTACTAAATTCTCTATTGTAAACCGAGGACCAAAGTTGTGGAACATAATATTAAATAATGAAATGAAAACTAATTATTCTCTAAACCAATTCAAAACAAAACTTAAGCAATTACTTTTGTTAACTGAAAATGAATTAAATTTTTTCAAATAAAACTTTTTTATATTAGAAATCAATAATTAATAGTTAATTAATTAATTACTTTAGATTATTAATACATAATTAATCAACATCAACATTTTGCGTTATTTATTAATCTTTTACTTTTATTTTATACTGTTTATTTGCTTTTACTTAATTGGCAATGAAAAGTATTATAAATATAATTAAATAAGTTAAACTATAAAATGCTCTACCAATAAAATGTTTTTATATAAAATCATATCTTTTTATTTTTTCAAACCAAGTCTTAAATGTTATTTTTGTCATTTTAATATTTTAATAAATTTTGTTTCTTTTATTTTACAAAACAATTGTTAAATCTTATTCTTTGAAAAACTATAAATTTTAAACGATATGCGATATATTTAAATTTTCTTTTATAATATAAATCAGAGATATATACATTGAAACTATATTTTATTGTCAAACTATATTTTGTCTAGTAATGACGCATTTTTTGGGGCTTAATGATAAGACTAAATTTGTCTTCTTCTAGCCCCGGTCATGTAATTATTTTTTTTTATAAGTTACGACTGTAAATTTATTTTTATCGGCAAAAAGTGTAAATAAATAAAAAATTCAGTTCCTATTAAATTAGACGCTGTTGGAAGGTTAGTATTAAAATTCCATTTCAATATATCAAAGTAAATCAAAAACTATCTTTGTCCTTTCTTTAAAATTGATGATATATCTACCATCCTCATTCAAAACAAGTTAAATCTGTTTATCAGATATATGTTTATCAGATATCTCGCAGACTCAGATATCTGATGTTACTAAAGATAACCTTTTTATCAACAAACTAATCAAAATGTACAATCAACTTGAGCTAAACCTCGCCCAACGTTTGATGGAAGGAAAAAAATAACGTTGCTACGATGACGTAGGAGATAAAATAGCGGCAATTTTGAACCATTTCTTTGAATTCTGGAATTATCAGAGAACAAAGACTAATACTTACAATTTTGATAAAGGAAACTTTGATATTCCAAGAAGAATTTAAATTAGACTTCCGAAAGAAAGTATAAACTATTACTTTCATACACTTGTTTTATACTGTTTGTTTTACCTGTAACTTCAGTGATAAAAAGAATAAATTAACAAATAAATTAAAACAGCAAATAACTTTTAAAACTTTTTTAAAAGTTATTTGCTGTTAAAAACAAGGACAATTTTTTTTTTGTTTGCTGAGTGTAATTTGATGCCAAATAGCCCACTACTTAAATAGCGTTTTTTCAAGAAACATCTTAGAAATTGATCGGAAATTTTAAAAACATGCTGTGCTCATATATATTTACAAGATCAAAACTTTTCAGTTAATGATTCATGATGAACCTCATAAATATTTTTTTTATTTGGCATAGAATGACACAGCAAAGACATTTTTTGAAATTAAACTTTTATGATATTTAAATTTTATTTAAAAAATAATTCCTAAGAATTTATAACAAACTTGTGAAAAAAACTGTTTCCTACTTATAGATATCTCTGTGTAAAAAGATAAGCTTAACTGTTTTGACTTTGTCTAACATTTCGATTTGCAACTTCTTTTTACCATTCTCTTATAATTTTTTAGGCGCCCTAGTGAAAAAGAGGATGGTTGCTTGTAATGTTTTAGAATTATTAAACTTTTTTTATTTTATTTTATTAATTTAATATTTTTTTTTTATTAATTTAATTTTTTTTTTTTATCAAATTTAATTTTTTTTTTTTATTAAATTTATTTATTATTTCTATTATATTTATTTGCTTGTTTTTGGAATTAAGCTTGTTTTTGTATTAAAGACAAATATTCAAAAACAGAAAAAAAAAATATCGATGGAACAAATAACAAATAAAATCAAAATTTTTATTCACAAGTAAAATCCCAATTTTTCAAAACTATTTTGTTCCATTAAATTACTCCACGAAATGAAATGCATGATTTTCCAATATTTTATTTCAATTACGTTTGTCGAATAAACATATTGTTTCGCAATATATATTTAAGTTTTACTTTACATAAAAGTAAAACTCAAATATATATTGCGTTATAAATCACCAGTAAATTTTGCATTTAAATATAAAACAAAGTACTTTGAAAATATTTACTTCACAAATATTAGCAATGTTCAAGATAAAGAGAAGAGAAGCTTGGCATGAGTAAAACAATCTTTTATTTTTACAAGACGTGCTTTTTAATACAAAGTTTATTTATTTTTTAAGTAAATTTATGGAATACGTCAACTGTGTTTTAATTTTGTTTTTTTATTTTAAGGAAGTATAAGTAGAATTTGAAAAAACACAAAAAAGATTTTGAAAACCCTTTCTAGTCTAAGTATCATAAGCTTAAACCACACGTTTTTGAATTTAGGGCTTAATTTAATTACATGTATCTCAAAACATAAAAGGTTCCCACAAGATATATTATTGTTTTTGGAATGCGTGTCGAGTTGTTATTTTAATGGTTTAAAAAAGTTGAGGGTGTATTGCTTGCAAAAATACTTAAAGGTCATCAAACAGTCAAAAAATGTTTTAACTAGCCTTCAAAGTTTAACTATTATGAGAAATGGCAATGGTCCAAAGATTGAATGTATAGATTTTTTATTGCTATACAATAACCCAGTGGGCAAAAAAAGACGTCTTTTAAACATTCAAAAGACGTCCAAAACGTTCAAAATACGTTCAAAAGACGTGTAAAACGTGTATAAGACATTTAAAAAACGTCTTTTTTACGTCCTTGTCCACTGGGAAAACTCCTTTAAATCAAAAAAAAAAAACTTAGCGGTTTAAGGGTAGTATTCCACTGTTTAAATAGCTCTACTATAATAAGCTATACTTATAACAATATCTTTAAAAATGGAGCGATGCCGGAGTACTTATTATTATCGATAATTGTTCCAATAAAAAATTCCAATAAAAAAATTTTATAATCATAATAACTATCGCAATATACCATAATAATAACTAATCAATATATATTTGTAATTTATATGCAAATAAGGCTTTCGGTAGCTGTAACTGGGATTTATTGTCTGAAAAATGTAATTACAACAAAAAGTTACTGCTCTCAGTAGTTCGTGCACTACAATCATTATCTTTATCGGCTACAATTTTTCATAAAAATTACTCAATGACGTAAAAATTTATTAAGTTAAAAAGTTTTTTCTTTATCCAGCGAGATAAAGATAACTTTATATAAACAAAATTTACTTTATTTTAGTTTCTGAATAAGCTTTTTTTGATAGTTTTAAGCAAAGTAAAGTGTTTCCGGCAATTTGTTTTCAATTTTTAAGATTAAAGTTAATCAAGAATTTTTAGAAATAAAAGTTATATAGCTTTTTAGATATATTTGGTAATAGCTATAAATAATGGTATTATTGCCTATGCAGACATTATTATGTTTCAAATTCCAACTCTTTCTGATCTACAAGAATTAATATTAAAAGTTCAGTCACACTACCAAAAGCTATATATTAAACTTAACACCAAAAACAACGAGTTTATTAAATCTGTTGAAAGTTCAATTACAAAAAAAGCAATTCAAATATGTGGCTCTTCCCTGCATTTCAATAATAAACTGAAACACCTCGGATTCTTATTGGATAATCAAAATCATATGCAAAATATAGCAAGACTTCAAACAACAAATGTAAACGAATGTCTTATTAAGTTTCAATAAATTTTCAGAGCTCTTTTAAAATTTGATTTTCGTTTTTGTCAACCAGTAACTATAGTAACATTTATTCTCTGGCTGTGTATTCAATCTGTCATACGCATTAGAAATTTGTTGCTGTAATAATTCACTTCTTAATAAATTAGACGCTGTTGGAAGGTTAGTATTAAAATTCCTTTTCAATATATCAAAGTATATTAAAACTCTTTTAAAATTGAAGATATATCTACCACACTCATTCGAAACAAATTAAATCTGTTTATCAAACTACTGAACAACCCGACGTGTTTTTCCTTGATTTTGACTCAGATATCTGATGTTACTAAATATAACCTATTTATCAACGAACTAATCAAAACGTGCAATCAACTTGAGCTAAACTTTGCCCAGTGTTTGATTGAAGGTAAAAAAAAAAACGGTAAAATGTCGCTTCAATGACGTAGGAGACAAAATAGCGGCAATTTTGAAAAATTTCTTTGAATTCTCGAATGAGAGAACAAAGACTAATACTTACAATTTTGATAAAGGAAATTTCGATATTCCAAGAAGAATTTAAATTTGACTTTCGAATGAAAGTATTAACTAATAGTTTTATGCACTTGTTTATACTGTTTGTTTTACCTGTAACTTGGGTGATATAAATAATAAATAAATAAAACTAACTTTTTCAAAAGTTATTAAAACGATGAAAACTATAGAAAACGATGAAATTTTTTTTTGTTCGCTGAGTGCAATTTAATGCAAAATAGCCCATTACTTAAATAGCGTTTTTTCACCATCTTAGATATTGATAGGAAGTTTTAAAAACATGCTTTGCTCATATATACTTTCAAGATCATTTTTCAGTTTCAGCTAAAGGTTCTGAGATGATTCATTTAGAACCTCATAAATATTTGCTCTATTTGGCGAAGAATGACACATCAAAATCATTTTTTTGAAGTTGAACTTTTATAATATTTGAATTTTATGTAAAAAAGATTCATAAGAATTTATAACAAACTTGTGAAAAAAACTGTTTCCTACTCTGTCTAAAAAGATAAGCTTAACTGTTTTGACTTTATCTAACATTTTGATTTGCTTCTTCGTTTTACCATTCTCTTATAATGTTTTAGGCGCCCTAGTGAAAAGAGGATTGTTGTTTGTAATGTTTTAGTATTATTAAATTGAAGCTTATCTTTGGAATTCAGTGATTTAAAACAAATATTAAAAAAAAAAAAAAATTGATGGAAAAAATCACAAGTAATATCAAAATTTTCATTCACAAGTAAAATCCCAATTTTTTAAAACTGTTTTGTTCCCTGAAATTACTCCACCAAATGAAATGATTTTCCAATATTTAATTTAAATTACGGTTATTAAATAAATATATTATTTTGCAAAATAAATTTGAGTTTTTCTTTACATGAATATAAATTACCAAAAGTAACTGGACATCAGTAAATTTTGCATTTAAATATAAAACAAAGTACTCTGAAAATATTTACCTCACAAGTATTAGCAATGTTCAAGTTAAACAAGAGAAGCTTGGTATGAGTAAAACGATGTTTTAAATTTATAAGACGCGCTATTTAATATAAAGTAAATTTATTATTTGAGTAAATTTATGGAATACGTCGACTGCATTTTAATTTTGTTTTTTATATTAGGGAAGTATAGATAGAATTTAAAAAAAAAAATAAAAAAGATTTTGAAAACATTTTCCTAGCCTAAATATCATAGCTTAAACCACACATTTTTGAATTTAGGGCTTACTTAAAATACATGTATCTCAAAACATAAAAGGTTTCCACAAGATATTTTATATTTTTGGAAGGGTGTCCAGTTGCAATTTTAATGGTTTAAAAAAATTGAGGGTGTATTGCTTGCAAAAATACTTATAGGTCATCAAACAGTTGAAAAATGTTTTAACCAGCGTTCAAAATTTAACCATTATAAGAAATGGGAAAGTCCAAAGATTGAATGTAAAGAACTTTTATTGCTATATAATAAAATCCCTTTAATTGAATAAAAAAACTTAGCGACTTAGGGGCATTTTTCCACTGTTTAAATTACTCTACTATAAAAAGCTATACTTTTTGTAAAATAACAATAAAAAAAAACACACAGTGGTACAAATCAAGCATGGTCATGCGTATGTAAATAACACAACTCTAAACTTATTTACGTTGATGCATATGTCAAATGAGAGAGCTTTGCAAAATATTGTGGAAAATATTGTGTAAATATTATTTATATTAAATAAGTTCAACTTAGTTTAGTTTAGTTTAGTTTGCCGTTGTTTTCAGCGTACAAAAATGTAAATAAAATGTATAAATGGTTGTAGCAAGAAGAAAGCATAAATTAGCTTTATCAACGCTTCTTATAAAATAGCCTAAAAATTTTTCTTGGAGCCTATTAACAAAAATCCCACAAAAAGAGCACCCCAACTGCCCCAAATGTGACGACAGTTAATAAAATATTTTTTTTTTACATTTTTATGCTAACTTTAAAACCATTGCTAGTCATTTGTTTGAGTTATAGTTTGGTTTACATAATGTCTTAATTTTAATGCATTATCACTTGAAAATTATTTCTTTACAAGCTTGAGCCTCCGTGTTGTTTTAATAAAAATAGCGAAAAAATTTCATAAATGATTTCACTGACACCCTACTTTATAACATCAAGAAATGCTGACCACTTAAAATGATTGTTGACTCTTAAAACTTTATACAGCTCATCACGAGACCATCTAACAAAAGTAAACTTTATTGAAAGTAACTTAATAAAAATGTTCGAATAAAGTTCGAAGAATTTTCAAGCTAAATGAAAATGAATTAACATATTTATAATCCTAGGATAGAAAAACTCTTTGGAAATAGTCATTCAACCAAACTCTACATTTTTAATCAAGGCTTTCAAATGTAAAAACTTTGATTTTTTCTGTAGATAACCACGCTTTAAATATTTTTCATATTCAATGATATCTTTTTAAGCAAATTTATTATCATAAAATGTATCTACGTCAGTTGAGTTAAATTATGCTAATATTTTTTGTTCAACTAAAGATTGGTAAATTTTTAGTTGAACAAAAAATCACTACAAATCATTCGATTAAGTGATGTTAAAATCTGTTGTAGTTGTTTGGCAGTAAATTCAGGTAAATCAAATATTGGACAGAGGAAATTAGTTTTTATTTGGACAGAAGAAATTAATTTTTATTGAGCAGAAGAAATCAATTTTTTTTTAATTTAATTTTTTGTTCCTCAACATTACAACTTTGTAATTAATTAATAAAGATTCCTTTACAGTTAATATATTGATTATAACATTAAAAATAATATTTTAATAAACTAAATTTTAAATAATATTATAAATTTAATCAAACAATGAAAAAAGAAAGCGGAAAACTTGCAAAAGACAAAATTATCTTCAAAAAAAACTTCACGTTGCCATAAGTATTAAAATATAAAATTTTTAAACAAAATTATAAAAATATAATATTATATGAGGATTATACAAATATATTAATCGCTTTTTTCTTTTTTTAAAAAATACAAATGCGATGTTTAAAATATATTTAAATATAATAAAAAACATGAAATTATAAAAGGAGTTTGCAGACGGTAAATTAAGAAAAAAATCGTTTACTAAATTTTTATACTTTAAAATACTCTTTGTAATTTTTAATTTATTTTGGATTTTGCTATTATACATAAGACTTAAAATATTATATACATTTAGCTCAAACAATGTTAATAACTTGTTCAAAAAGAGGTTTTAATTTTTCTTTTTTGTTTTGAAAACTAATCACACGTATCATGCGTATAGCTTGCTTCTGTTTACGATAGAGAGGTTCTAGCTTAGTTTTATAGATATTAGTTTCAAAATCATTGGTTAAAATCACATATTAAAAAATGTGTCATTTCAGCTTATGATTTTTAGATTAAGCAAGGGTTTTGTTTAGTTTTATTAATTCTTTTATATGAAAGTTTTACCTACACATTTAATAGTGTGTAAACTTGTTTTAATCATCGATTTTATTTGATACCCGCTGTTATGCAGTTGCCTCATTTTGATTACAATAATTTAAAATTTGCAACAGACTTTCCATGTGTTAAGCAGTCAAATATTTGAGTTATCCAACCATAAATCAGAAACTATAAATATTCAAAAAAATAAGATTTAAAAGCTTTTTTCTTACCCAATTAGCATTACTGCATAATAAATTGAGCGTTATTTCACTTTTGAACATTGCCTGGTTTTTAATTCTTGTAACTCTCATATGTGGAATATAATAAGATAATCAACTTGACTAAGTTATAATTTATACTTAATTCTAAATTTATACTTAATTCTAAATTTATACTTAATTCTAAATTTATACTTAAGTCTAAATTTAAGTCTAAAATCTGGATTTAGATTCTCCTTTTTTTTGCTAATTTTTGAAATTACTTTTAACTAGCAGACGTTCTTTTGGGAATTAACTCCCATAGTGGACATTGTGCATGCATGTAATGTAAAGGTGAAATGGAAGTAAATGCTGGAAAGCCAAGAACACGTAGAAGCTATGGTGTAATTATATATTTCATACTTTATCTAAAATGAGAGAGGGATATATTTAGATATTAGCATTTTTAATAATTACAGATCAGCAGTACTTTGATTTTGAGAAAATTGGTGCAAACATGAAAGAAAAAAAAACCATAATAAATGTTATTCACAAAATTTATAAGTTAAATAGTAAGAATCTACATTGTTTTATCAATCTTTTAGAATTATTTTATCAATAAGCCAACATTATTTAATGCTTTAATATTTTTAGGTATATTTATCTTGATGTTGATCCAGATGTTGAAATTAAACACTTTATTCTTTATTGGGTGGTGTAAATTTGATACCAGGTATTTAGTTATCTCTTTTTTTTTAATTGCGCATTTTTAAATTTAAGCTATTCTATTCTTTCCTGGTTCTGCTTGGTAAGGAGTTTGACTATTTAAATCATTTAAAAAAGAATTTCAAAGGAGTTTGACCAGGAGCTTAGATTTCTCTAAGTTTAATAATGATGTTTTATAATCACTAGTTGAAAATAAAATGGAGTTATTAGCTTTTAAATTTAACGTGATAAGTTAAATTTATTATTTATTATGAACTATTTTTGTATTACGGTGTTTTTTTAAAAGGGTGAATAATATAAAACTGTTTAAAAGTTACTGTTATCAAAATTGATACGATTTATTTATGGCTTACAGTTTGACACCTTGGTGTTCCAGAAAATCTATTTTTGGAGGTGCCAGTTCAAGATTATGAGATTCATGGCCTAAAAACTATTTTAAATAAGAAAAGTTACAAATATCACTAAAACATTTAGAGTTATGTTTGTGTTACGGTTGCACCAGAAAATCATTTATAATAGACTCTCACCAATATTTAAAGAACTTAATTAAGGTTATTTTATTGACATAAGTAATCAAATTGCAAAAAAAAAGTTCAAAAATTTAATTTCTAGCACACCCTTTTAGTGGTTTGGGTGCATATAAAAAGCAATTTTCCAGACTCCCCTAGATAGTCAATTTAAAATTATTTTTTTTTCAAATATTTAATAGGTATCTTCTTAGGAAACACAAAAAAATTCAAAATGGCCGGACACAATACCTGGCTGTCAATTTAGCGCACTGTGCAAATGTTTTTCGTAGCGCCGTGGATTCGCTATATAAGTAATTGGAATTGAAAAAAAATGTAATTTTAAAACTCATTATAAATTGAGAAAGAGCGTTTTTAAAAATGCAACAACAACGTTTAAAAAAAAAGTACTGTCTAGGGTTGTCACACGTCTGGCTTTTAGGGAGAAGAATGCAGTGCCAAAACTGTAAAAATAAAATTATTTACGGCATTCTTTTTCATTAACGATGGACATCTAGCAACCTTAGTACTGTCGCATTTAGAAGTATAAAATCTCGGTCGGCTTATTTATGTTTTAAATAAGTGTGTTGTGAAATGTTCTGGAACCAGACTTTGTTTACACTTAAACATGAAATGTATATTTTTATAAATGTTTATTTAAAATATATTTAGTGCCTTTATTTGTTCCAGTAAAGGTTGAGCAATGGTAAATTTGTCTTTGTTGTATATTAATATGGAAGTATGTTTTTGACGTAATTAAAAGGGTTCTAATTTAAATTAAGAATTTTTTTATTTTATTTTTAATTAGAAAACCAATTACTTTTCAGTTACTTGCAAACCAAAGTTAATTTGTTTTTTATATAGAAAATATATTTAGGTATTTTTATAAAAAAATACCAAAACTTTAGGTATTTTTATATAAAAAATACCTAAAGTTTACCAAAAGTCAACACTGTAACATACTGTCTTATTTCCCAGCCCCGTTTACGTTCACTCTGTTAGTTAATAACTATTTAAAAAGTATAAATCAAAAAATTAAAGAAAAAAGCAGAATAGTAATAAAGTGAATTACTAAAAATTTTTACCCTAAGAAATGTTTACATCTCCTTCATATTCTACACCAGATCAAAAATGAAATCAATTAACTAACTATATTATTTCTAAATAAACATCAAACCTATTTTTCATATAACTTAAAGGGTTAACCCCTTAAGTTAAAAAAATTAAGCTGGACAAAACAGCTAATGGTCCCCTACTTCGGTTTTTTAAATTCCTTTAGCGTTGCGACGACTCCATAATCACTTCCTTTTCATGTTACGAATATAGTTGCGCAATCGAATTAGAGAAATGTTAAATTGTTTTAGTTACTAACCGGCTTTTAATTATGTCAGCAATCACGAATAGTATAATTGGTTTTGGAGGAAAATATGGGTGTGTGAATTTAAGTAATAAATAAGATTGCTGTCAAGAAATTCCTGAAATTCAAACCTGAAACAATAAAAACCCAAAAACACCTTTTATTAGACCTCTCTGGCGCTCCATTACCCATTAACTCCAAATTTAAGGGCAATAATTTTCTTGCTTTTTTTCATTTTTACAAATTTGAATTAAATTTATTTTTGACATTACATTTTAAATATCACTAAATAGTTTTAAGTGTTCCGTAGTTATTACTATGCAATGTTTACAGCCCCCTTAATACGATTATATTACCTAAACATCAGAAAAACCGCGGATTTTTAGGAGTATTTGTTTGTAGATATACTTTGATTTATTCAATGCCTGAATAAATTATTTTTAACAATAACGATAACAAAATATAATAAAATTATGGTAAAAACTAATTAAATAATAATTATATAATAATATTAAAGTAAATTTAGCAGGAAAAATAATTTTCCTTGTTAAATTTACTTATAAATATATCATAATAAAATTCTTTTTTTTTTTGTTAATATAATTATTATCATTGTCATTACATTATATCTAAGTTGTTATGATTATAGTTATTATGATCATAACAAATTATAATATCTAATCATACGATTAGATTTATTGCAATGACGATGATAATATTTATATTAACAACAACAATAATAGCAATAATAACAACATTAGTAATAATAACGATAACAACAATAATAATAATATTGATACAATACCATCACTTAAGTTGAAACTAAGTTTCACCATAGTTATATGTTTAATTATCTCCACTGCCAATCTGCTTCTTTTTCTGTCGATTGAGCCTCAATTTAACTAAATATTCTTTTAACGGTTGCATTTTGACACAGTAATGCAAACATATATTGGACCATCTTTATATTTTCCGAATACTTTTATCGTATCATTATAATCTTGAAACATTGCAACCCTTTTTGGTCGACAATCTCTTTCGATAGGTGGCTTTTATAAAACTTTTGCAATTTAAGAAATTGTTTAAAAATTTTTTCATTTTATGTCTATGCGAACATTTTTATCCTTTAAATACTCAAATTTAATACTGACTTCCTCCCAAACTAAATCGTTTTTGGACAAGGGCAGGAAAAGGTTTTAAATGATTGAAACTGCTCGTTCATGAGTTTTTTTCTAGTTCTAGATCATAATCATCTAGATCTAGCTCTAAATCATTTTGGTTCATACTAAAAGCATCCATTTATAAATTTAATATTTTGTTTGGTTAAAGTTTTTTGTTTTTTCGGAGATTGCGTAATTTAAAGAAAAAGAATTTAGCTCTAATAGGAACGTTAAGTAGATCTAATTCTTCTTTCGAAATCTCTATTGTATTCAAAAGGCACTTAGAACCTGCTTCTAACTTAAGAACGTTCTATTGAAATGCATATGATAGTGAGTTAACCAATGATAACCAACGACTTACACTGAATAGTTTAATCTTTCGGTAGGTAAATTCTACAAAATTACAAAAATCGTTTAGAGATTTTACACGAACTGGGTAAATTGAGAAATAAGGATATACCTTAAAGATGATATATCTTCTATATGTTAATATCCATTGAATCTACAACATGCTGAGTTCTTTTTGTTGTAAACTTTAAACCTTATAATTTCCAGAGTGAAAAACTGAACTACAATAGATATTGCAATTGTGTTCACTACATGCCTTGCACTATTCTTTGCATTGTAATTCTTTTTAATTATGTCTGACTACGCATGAATTATTCTCAGATTTTTCAATAACGTCTGATTTTATAATAAAACAAAGTTTCATACCGTTATGTTTACTCTCATCAGTTTGCACTTAAAAATTAACATTTGCCAACTCTATTTTAGTTATATCTATTTACGGAAGACATAATACTCCTGTAACCAAAAGGTTACAGGAGTATTATGCAGAGGGGAATGTCACCCACCCCCATTCCCCCTCCCTCTGTATCCGCCACTGTTTTGTGGTACAGTCTAATCATTAAATAAAAAATGGGTATAAAACGATGTGATACGACAGCACCAGTTTGGCTGCAAATATATTTCTTTACTGTAAGAAATCATAACATTATTGAGGCTCTGACACATTTTAACTAAACCCTGCTGGTTCTTCTAATGATGCTCTTCCTTTTCAAAGCAAGGTTTTTCTAATGATGATTTTTCTCTTCTAGACAATGTCCAAAAACGCAATGTAAACGTTGTTAGATCCGCTTAAAATGCTAAAATCGAGCCTCTTTTCCATCCTTGTAAAGTTGCACCTCTTTTTTTTTTGAACATACACTATCGTGTTCGCTGCTCAAAGGAGCTATCATTTTAAGTTCCATCAAATAAAACTCATTCTCGCTTGACTTCTTATTCAGCAAAGTTTCATGTTTTACTGTATCTGTCTCTGCATGCTCTGAAAACCTTTAATTGTCTAGTTTTTTTCCTGCACTTCAACCATTTGGAACTCTCTCTGATTGTCATGTTTTCCTGACTCGTATAACTCTCAATTTTTTAAGTTAATTATTGATTATGAAATAACTTTATTATTATGAAAAAAAAACTATTAAAAGTTAAACTACTTTCATTCAAATTTGAAGGTTATATTTTACGTTTAAATTAATTAGATATAAATATATGAGGACAATTGTGCGCGGAATTTTCATACTGACAAAAATGATTCAATATCTAAAGCTGCCATAATTCACAAAAAATTACTTATTATATTGGAATGTTTATCAAGCTAAAAACTTTATAGCTAAACTATATTGTTAAGGGAGGACATTTAAAGATATTTTGCTTAAAGAAAAAGGCTTAAATTAAAGAATGAATGAGGAAAGTTTACTTGTTTATGATTCCAGATAAATAGACAATTTAAGAGATAAACAAGATCATGCAATTAAAGCATTTTTGATACAAAGACAAAAGATGCCTTGTTTTTTTAGGTTAGATAATCATAAAAAAGCATGAGACTTTATTTGTCCCCAAACATAAAAAGCGTAACTGAGATGTGACCCAAAAATTGCATGGTATATATTGAGTAAAGTTTCATGATTGACATAGCGACGGATTTTGGCTAGCATCCCATTTAGTTTACGCAATTCCACCGCTAATTTTTGAAGATAAGAAGAAAAGAACAGGTTTGAGTCAATTATGAATCAAATATACTTTTAAAAAACTACAGAAAAGATTTTGACTACATAGTCTAAAATTTAGGTTTTTATACACTTTAGATTGACTTGATTAGAAAATAATGAGTTTAGTTTAGTTGGTTTTAAAACTCCGTTAATAACGGAGTTTTAAAACCAACAAAATAATGGTCCAAATATAGAACCTTGGGGTACACATGTAAAGCATTTTATTGGGAAATATTTAGTATCATTGATGGTGACAAATTGCGATTTATTAGGAAGATTTGATAAAAACCATGGGAAAGCATTAACTCGTAAACCTTGTGTTCCAATTTACTTTGAAGGATGGACTGATCAATAGAATTAAAGGTTCTCTCATAGTCAAGAAAAATTTCACATGCAAAAAGTGTATTGCCAAGAGTTTTACTAACAGTTTCAGCTGTTTTATTAGGTGCGCGAGTTGTGGAATGTTTGTTACAAAGTCCATACTGATGTTTGAATAGACATAATTCCACTATAAACTCTTGCGCAATAACTTTTTCAAATAATCTGCTAATGTTAGATTAAAAAATGAAATCGATCATTAGTTTGTGAGGTCCGTTAGAGAACCAGTTTAATGGATAGGAACTATGGCTATCATAAAAACATCTGGAAAAAGTCATCGGTGTATGTGGCCTATATATGGCTAAAATAACATTAGAAATGAGTTTAAGAAGGTGTGTGGGGATACTATTTCGACCTAAACTTATACCGTTTTGTAAAGTATTTTTTTATTAAATCAGAAATCTCATTTTCGGTCACTGGATTAAGAAAAAAATAGAATTTTTTAAATAGCCAGAGAAAATACGATTAGAAGAAATATTTTTACCTTTGGGTGGGCATTGTATTTTTCATAGCAGTTGTTGAAAATGTTAGCAACGGTATTACTGTCTGAGATAGTGTTACAATTAGGTTTGAAAATGCTAGATTGGGGCCATCCATAAAAGACGTCACCATTTTTTAGCCAATTTTTGACCCCCTCCCCCCCCTTTGTCACCGGTCGTCTTTTTACCCTATACCCCCCTTTAAACGAACTTTAATTTAAACGAAGAGATATTTTTTACTTAAACAAAAAGACTTAATTTTCTAATTTTATGCATGTTTTTTATTGCTATGCGTTTTTATATTTTATTTTAGAATTATGTATTAAATAATAGTTAGTTTGGATAAACGAGACTATTTATTAGAGATATATTTGTTAATTGACAAATGTTTAAAAAGTTTTATTAAAAAACTATTATTTATTATTTTTATTTATTTTAAAAATTTTAATTCTGATAATTTGAATATGAAATGGTAACCATGTTTATATTTTCATTTTGCATTTTGATAACTAAAAATGTCGGTAACTCCATACCATGAAGTACCTCTTAAAAAAAGTCTAAAAAAACCTGTTAGTTTAAAAAAAATGAAATGATAAAAGTAGTATTAAACAATTTTTTTTTTGCTGTATTATTATAAACAGATATTAACAGTATAAACTGACAGCAGAGACAAGAAGAAAAATTATCATTAAGTACCTGAACAAATTTCATAGTATTAGGAATATTAAAATTTGTTCACTATATAAACTGAAAAAAAAATGAAAGTATCAAAAATTTAAAGTTTACATTAAAAAAATGAATAAAATATTTTTTATTTTTAATATAAGAAATCATAAATATATCTATAAATACTTATTTCGAGCAATAAAAAAATCAAAATACTAGTTTAAAAAAAAACAAAGAAATTTATAAATTAATAAATAAACACAGCAAAAAAAAAATAAAATAAAATCAACAGCTAAAAACAGGATTATTTAAGAAAAGTAATTACACATCTAAAACAAATTTTGTTCTTTTAAATTTTTGCTTCTAAGTATTAAATTTCAATTGTTTATGTCAATTGCAAAAGTATCTAAAAAAAATGACTTTATAGAACACAAATTTGCTTACACGACAGCAGCACAAAGAAAGCTTGTTTTTTTGTCAAAATAGGACAATTTTTATTCATTTTTGTCATTATGATCAATTAAAAATAAAAACAGCACAAGAAGCAGACAAACGCAGTCGATGTTTATATTTTCTAGATTAACAATTGTAATGTAAATCACTCTCTCGAAGTAGCCTCCAAATGAAACAAATGAAAGTTTTCTATGTTGCCATAATGGTAAGGTAGCTTTCTATTTAGACGTCGGTAATAATATTAAAACAAGTAAGTTATAAAGCATTTTTAAATTTTTAAAAAGAAATAAAAATACGTTTCAATATATATTTGTTTTCTTCGAGGTAGATTTAAAATTTCAGGTTTTTAAAATCATATATATATTTATAATATATCATAAGAATATTAATATATATAATAAATCATAAATTATATTTTTGTCATTATGATCAATTAAAAATAAAAACAGCACAAGAAGCAGACAATCGCAGTCGATGTTTATATTTTCTAGATTAACAATTGTAGTTTATTATTATGTTTTTGTGTTAAACTGTCTTTGAGAGCGACGTAAAAAGTTAATTATACCTTGATGAAAGCGCTCGCCTTGCTCCTTGAAATGAGCGTCTTACATTTTTTATAATTATAGTAATTTAAAATCGATGTTCGGAACAATGAATTCTGAACTGGAAAACTTTAGTTTATGGTTTAGAGAAAATAAACTATCATTAAACACTTTTTAAATAAAGATTTTTGTGCTGATACTTTAAGTAAAAGAAAAAATGAAAATAAAACGAGAGTTTGATATATATGCTATAAGTCTCCTAAGTGTTTTAACTTCAGGTTGTTTACCTTTTTTTTTCTACTTTTATTATTTTACTTTATTATACTTAAACAAAGTGTAGAGAAATTTCATTACTAAACTCTTTGTTCTTTTTAAAATTAAAACGAACATTTATGATAAAGAAACTTTTTATTTTTATCATTTATATAAGAAAAAAGTTTAGAATACTTACACAATGTGTACAAATTCTTCATCTAGATAAAAATGAGTTTAGAACGTTATATATATGTCTATACATATATATATATATATATATATATATATATATATATATATATATATATATATATATATATATATATATATATATATATTTATATATATATATATATATATATATATATATATATATATATATATATATATATATGGCCACAAGTGTGCATACATCAAAATGCATAAATACAAAATGCATACATCATTAATCTATATATATATATATATATATATTAATATATATATATATAGATATTATATCATTTATCTATATATATATATACATATATATATATATATATATATATATATATATATATATATATATATATATATATATATATATATATATATATATATATATATATATATATATATATATATATATATATATATATATATATATGTATATATATTAGGGCTGTACCGGATTTAATTTTTTCAAATCCGGCCGAAGCCGGATTTGCCGGATTTTTACTGACAGATCCAACCGGATTTCAAAACAAAACTACAGGAGCCAAAATCCTGTACATCCCTACTTGGTGTTGAGCATGGTCAACAATGTGGACTATTCAGAATACCAAGTGACTGCTGTTTTCTGTTAAACTTCATTGTTGTTATTTAAAAAGTTTTATAGCAATTTCTATATATAAATTAATAGAAATTCTAAAGAAATTCTATAGGCCATATGTTTTAAAAGTTTATAGTAATTCTATTGAACTTTTTTTCCATGATTTTGTCACTCCGCCACTCTAGTAGATCATTTTGTCTATTTATTTCTGGTTCTTTCTTATATTTCCTTAGCTGAGTTTCAATGCCTTTTAGTAATTGTTGCTTATGTGCCCTGCCACCAGCGGACGTAGACTGAATAATTTTATCAATAAATTGTCAGAGTAATGATGATGATGATGTAGAAAAATTATTAAGCCCGGCTTTTTTTGGTGGATTTTCTTCAGTTTTGTCAATCTTCTGTTCAGCATGCTCAGATTGACTTCAATCTTGTTTTTTCAGCTGTCAGTGTTGCCTGTAATGAGAAGAATTTAGTTTTAAATTGTGAGTCAACCAGCCTCGTCAGTATATAAAGAGGTTTTTCTTTTCAATGCTTTTAAAACGCTCATCCAATCACTTGATTAGGGTTGACATCATAGTCTGTACCTGCATCATTGTATAATATCGTGTGTCTTCCCATCAGAATTTTTTGTTGCGTTGTTGTTTGAAATTAGATAAAGCTTATTAAATTATAAAGAAATATAAATACAAATACCAAAACAAATATGAGGTTTATAAAATATAGAATTACAAAAAAAATTGATTTTTACAAATAAAATATTAGGTATACATGTAAAAACGGGCAAAAAAATGTAATAAATATTTGACAAAATTCAAAACTCCGGCTAAAATTATGCCGGATTTGCTAAATTTTTGCCGGAGCCGGACTTGGGCCGGATTTGTAAAAATGGCCGGATTTCGGCCGGAGCAGGAGCCGGAGCCGAAATCCGGTACAGCCCTAGTATAGATTGTTTGCAGGTCGTACGTCTAATGTGGAAAAAGAAGAAGCAATTTTTCAAAGTTTGAAATTGTCTACAAAAACATCTTCTAATTATCATTCAGATAATGTTATTTTAAATGCAATAATTCGCAACCAAGCAAAAAGATATTTAAAGGAGGAAAAAAAGTTATGTGATGGTGTTTCAATACTTTACAAATTCTACCAACTATTGCATAGTCTATTTAATGATACAGAAATATCATTTACTTGGATTGAAAAGAATAGCAATGAATACAAAAACGTTTTAGAAAAATCAGCTGACTATTTAGTAGAAGGCATTAATGTATGGTGGAAAGAAGCTGAAAATGGAGTAGTATTCTTTGATATAAACTACCCCAATAATTCTCCTCGATGCAAACAACAGTCAGAGTACTTAGAAATATGCTGGAAAAATTGTTTGGAAAACAAACACAAAATTCCTGCTTATAAAATCGCAGTTGGTGCAAACCTGTTTTATTTAGACACACTTTAATACTTTTAAGTTTTTAACACTGAAAATATATCTAGAAATAGTATTATATCACTGGATATAATATTGATTTGATAATATCAAAGTTTTTAAAATTATTTCTATTAGCAGTTATGTCAATAATACAATTATTCTTAATAACAACATGAAATGTTATTATTACTTTATTATAAATTAACTTGAATATTATAGAAAATATGTTTGTAATGTATTTACTACATAATCATTATGTAGTGCATAACCATTGTATGTACAGTCAAGTACACAGTTATTGTGCCATAATTTGTGCAGTATGCATACCATATTATGCATAATAACATTAAATATATATATATATATATATATATATATGTATATATATATATATATATATATATATATATATATATATATATATATATATATATATATATATATATATATATATATATATATATATATATATATATATATATATATATATATATATATATATTCAACAAAATACTGTGTTTCTTTACTACATATTTTCTAACTCTA
Organism: Hydra vulgaris; assembly: GCF_022113875.1. Classification (NCBI taxonomy): domain Eukaryota; kingdom Metazoa; phylum Cnidaria; class Hydrozoa; order Anthoathecata; family Hydridae; genus Hydra; species Hydra vulgaris. The sequence goes on along the minus strand of NC_061159.1, from coordinate 58,893,534 downwards.
TCGCGAAAGATATGCTATGTTTTAAACCATAGTTATAAGAATGACTTTTTTGACTAAAATTAATTATGACTTAAAAAAATCTAAACAAATGTTGCAGACCGGAAAAAAAGTATGTTTGTTATCACCGAGAACAAGCAAGACAAAAAAGTATGAAAACTTGCATTAATGCTGTTGAGTAGATCGTTAAATAAGTAGATAAATTGAACAATCAAGGCATTATTTGTTAACCCAGACGATTAAATTAAAAAAAAAACATACGTTAACCAAACTAAAAGCATTTACTTTGTCATGCGAATTTCTATTATTTTATGGCATTTTTAGAGTGATAATTTACCACTTTTAATAATATTTAACTCACGACATATATCCTAGTCGTATTTTACACCTTAATAGTATAGTATGGCAAGTAACATACTTTTTAAAAAGAGTTTTTTTTTAGGTCATTAATGACATCAAATATGATAGTCATCTCACAAGGAAGTTTATTATATTCCTAAACAATTTAACTGTGCTTTTTAGCAAAATGTTTCACGTTAAATTATTTATCTTTATTCCTTAAGCCTATCAGTTGTAAAATTTTTAATAGTAAATAGAAACAAAAGTATTCTGATGTTATCACAGAAAAAAGAAGAGAATTTATTAATTCGTGTCAAGTCTTTTTTTGTGTGTTGATTTACCTTCTCAACGATGAAAAAGCCACTCCAGTTGTGGAGGCTGCTTTAGTTCTGGTTACAACCCTCTCACAACTCTTTAACTCCGAAACACAAACCATGACGAACAAAACCGCTACGCGGAGAAACAAGTTGAGCGCGGTAGTACCAGGGACGTGGTGGTGATCAAACTCAGAACTTCTCGATTATGAAGCGAGCGCTCTACCACTACACCATTACTGTACTACCGTTGAATAACAACCTAGACAGGTATTATTCGACGATTTTAGCGGTGTATGTATAGCACAATAATAATAAAATGTTACCTAAACTTAGTTTACTATTTCCTACTAATTAATGTTTGAAATAAAAACGATATTAAAGAAACGACACACTTCATGCTACATTAAAACTTTATTTTAAAAATAAGATCAAAATATCTTTACACAATACAAATAGCAAATTAAAATAGCATGGTTTTTAAGCTCTTTTAAAAAATATCAACTTGGTTGAAACTTGGGCATTTTTGGAAGAAATTCGATTTTTCCACATGGAATTACAAGCCTATTTAGTATAGAAATATAGTAAAATATAAATAGTATCATAAAATCGTAACGAATAAAAAAATAATAATAATAAAAGTACCTGCTTTTGTACCAGAAGAGTACTTATTAAATGCATTGATCAATATATGTCAATAAATTGATTTATAAAATGAACTCTAAATGTGTGCCAGAAGGATTTGAATTTATAAATCATATAAATGTTAAAACAGCCATGGTGTCAACATGCCAGAATAGTCTATACTTTCACAATATTCTATAAAAAAATTGATCAAATATGTCATTATAATTAAAAATTACATAGCCATATTCTTAAATACTACTTTTGGTATACTTGTACTAGCAGCTAAAGTTAACTGCAACCGCAACAAATGTAAGTAAATAAAGAATTGTCTTTAATAACTGTACCTATTAACAATATCTTATATCAATAACCCTTGTTAATAAAATAGAAAAAAAAAACTACAAAGTGAGCAAAACAAATCATGCCAGTAACAAAATAAAGAACAAGCACTAGTTGACCTAAATTAGCCAATTGTATAACTTTACACATCTATAAGACACTTACAAAAAAAAAATAAGTAATGAACTTTTTAAATATTAACTAAAACATACATAAACAATACCAACAATAAAAAAACAAAACATAAACAATAACAAACATAAACAAACCAACAATAAAATAAAAAAAATGTATTTACATATAATTATTGAATTTAAATATTCAATTAAGTCATAAAAACAAAAATATATTTCAGGAAATGCTAGCTCATTTCATTATCTTTTTATATAATCAAACTTAAGTTGATACTGCTACACAAATATATTGTCGCACCATCATACCGTCACATTTCCTTTTTAAAAAAAAATCACAATCATTTTCATGTACAACTCTATGCACTAACAATGGAACATCAACTTTACTTAAACTATTAAAGAGTGAATCATAAAACTAAACACACTTTCAATGTGAAACAACATCAGGACACATTACTTAAAAACACCCAATATAACTTTCTGAAAAACCACTTGAATTAAAACAAGTAAAAATGCAAAAAATCTCAGATATTTTAAACTTGGAAATCTAAATATTTTAGAAAACTGATATAAAATAAACTTTGTGCTATATCCATCAAGGTGCCCTCTGGCCAGCCAGATGAGTCTCTTAAAATATCTAAGGTCTTGTCTTTAGACTGTATTGAAAGACTTTAAAAAAAACTTTAGAAACATTTGAACTTTGACAGCCCATTTTTACAATGATACTATCATTAACAAATAGCTTTTTTCAAAGCACTTTGTTAATTTTAAAGCATTTTGTTAACTGGTAATACCATTACCAGTTTAAACTCTGAACCTTTTTCTTGTTGATCGGATTGATGAAAATAAGCAGACTTTATTAAATAATCTAAAATTTTAGAATTTTTTAAAGAGTATCAAAAATCTATAAAATAAAGTAGTTACATAAATTGTTATTTTTTCAGTATATTTACTTTAACAATCAGTAATTTTAATAATACGTTTTTTTCCAAGTTTTTTTAAAGCAAGAGGTCCAACAAAGTCTAGGGGAAGTTTGTGTAAAAATGGCGAAACTGATACAATCATATCTCTATACTAATTACTTTATATAAGTATATTGACTTATACTAATAAATTTCCGTCAAGTAGAAGGGTTTAAAAAGTAGTGGCCCTAGAACAATAAGCTTTTTTTGGACTGTACCTAGGGTCACTTTATGAAAATTAGGTTCAAATTTATAATAAATTTACAGTTAACTTAATCTTAGACTGTTTTTAATAAATATTTTTAGTAATACTTAATTGCAACACTTAAATATACAGCAAATTTAACTAATAGTTTTAGGCAAAATTGACAAATAAGTCAATGATATAAAATACGTATTTTGTAATATTGTATGTTTCTGAAGTTAATTTTGTACTATGTCTCAGCATCTCAAAAACTACAGTTGTTTTAGGATTTTTATTGTGTATGTACACAATAATCATAAACTCTTAAACATGTTTATCAACGCTGGTGTGAAATTATTTGAGAAATATGTTCTTATTCATGGCAGAGTAGGTTATTTAATTATTAGTTCATTATTAAAATAGAAATAGCTTTCTTGTTTTTATTTTTTGTCCTAATTTTTTTAGGTGAAACACTCTCAAAAAATGAATGATGTACCATTACATCCATGGATTATTTCGGAGAACTCAGGAAATATAGTTTGTGCACATTGCAATTGCATGGCTGGTCTCGGAGAAAGTTGTTCATATGTTGGTGCGGTACTATTTCATATTGAGTGTATAGTTAAAATTAGAAATTCAAAAACATGCACTGATGAAAAAGCTTATTGGTTACTACCAAGCTCTAAAAAGATAGAATTCAAGCCTGTTTCAGATATTGATTTTACATCACCCAAATCTTTGCAATGCAATTTAAATAATAAAGTTCAAGGCATAATCTATGACAAAAAAATAGCACATAGAAAAAGTGTTTCTATTCCAACAAAAGATGAAACTGATAAATTTTTTTTCAGACCTTAGTCAATGTGGAACAAAATCAGCTATTCTTTCAATTATTCCTGGGTTTACCAAACCTTATCAACCATCAATAATAACAGAAAAATATCCTGAATCATTGTCAGATCTTTATCAAAAAAATATATTTTTAAACTTTGAACAACTCCTAGCTGCTTGTAAAAAAAAAAAAAAATTACAATAACGATTGAGCAAAGTGAAAATGTTGAGAGTACAACGCGACTTCAAGCAAAAAGTAAAAACTGGTTTTACTTTAGGGCAGGTCATATAACTGCTTCAAAATTTAGGAGTGTATCCTGCGCAAACATCACCCAACCACCAATCAGTTTGATTATGCAAATATGTTACCCCATTCAAGCACGTTTTTGCACAGCAGCAACAAAATGGGGAAATGACCATGAAAAAAAAACCATTGACTATGTATTCCACAATCATGGAAAAGAAACACTCTAAATTTTCAATAAAAAATTGTGGGTTTTTTATTTCAGTTCAACAACCCTTCCTTGGTGCATCACCAGATGCAGTTATTAATTGTGATTGTTGTGGAATTGGTTGCCTGGAGATAAAATGTCCATATAGTATGAGAGATAAATACATTAGCGAATTATTAGATTTTAAAAATTGTTGTCTGGAAAATAAAGCTGGTTATATATCTTTAAAAAAATCGCATAAATATTACTATCAAGTTCAGTGTCAGTTATATGCTTCATCAAGTAACTACTGTGATTTTGTTATTTGGACATCAAAAGATTCGTATTGCGAAAGAATATTGCTGGATTTGGAATTTATGGACAGGAATATAATAAAATCTAAACAATTTTTTGAAGAATGTGTTTTACCTGAACTAATTAACAAATTTTACAGCCAAAAAAATCAATTAATGAAAGAAATATCAGATAAAAATAAATTTATACTAATAGAACACAGCTACTTTAAAAAAGAAAACAAAGTTTTTAATGATAATGATTATTGTATAAAATTGAAATAAAAATGTACACTTTTAATAAAAATATTTTATACTTAATTTAATAATATTTATATTTGTTTATAAGATCTAGTTTCAATTAATTATTCAATCCTGTTTAATTTTTAAAAATTATTCCACAGGAATAATTGAATCACATATATTTATCAAAGAAGAACAAACAATAACAATTTTGTCTATTGTGCATAATCCAGAATATTTAGTATATAAGTAATCTAATGGCATAATACTTTGCAGAACTTTATATTTGTTACATAAGAATCCAATAACTCTCTCAACGTGTACTCAATTTTCCGGGTTGTTTCTACATCTGAACAAGTCAGTTGTAACTTTCTTTTTGTAAATCCTGGAATCTTTAGCTCCCCACAATAAAAACCAACACTCTCAGCAATGTTAAAACCTCTATCAGCTAAAATAACATCTCCAGGAAAAATGTTTTTTAAAATTGAACAATGCTCTGTTAGGTATTTATTGCTAACACGTCCTCCCCAAGCTTTAGAAACAAATGTTATCACACCTTGTGGCCTTACACCTATTAAGAATTTAACAGTATTGTGATGTTTGTACTGTGACCAAGTTGCTGCTCTTGCGCATAAATTAGATGGTTTTTTTATGAATATTTCAAAGCAATCAATTATCACAGCCACTTTTGTTTCAAAATATTTTCTGAAGCATAAAGGCATAGTTTCTATAAGCTCATTGCGAGCAGGCCATTTAATTAAATGTTTCATTCTGAAGTACATAATGTCAATCCATCTTAAAAATAAAAAATTCTTCAAAGATAAAACGATAAAACTGAGTTCTCATTTTCAGTTATAAGAGGCTTTAAGTGTTGAAGCCTATTTGGCTTCCCGCGAATAATCTATTGGTTATAACTATTTCCCGCAGTGCATTGCGTCTTAAGCCATGCTCTCATGCTAGTTGTATATTATATATTGACCTTACTAACTTACAACTCTTCTTACTATTTAATATATTATTGAAGCTCACATAGTAGTTATTTCTTAGTGTTCAAATTATATAAAGTAAACCGTTGAGTAGATTTAAGTACTCAATATTTGGAGCCTACGGAGATATTTGTTGCTGATCCTAAAGTTATCAGCTATCGTTCAAGTTTATTGCTGATCCTAAAGTTATCAGCTATCGTTCAAGTTTATTGCTGATCCTAAAGTTATCAGCTATCGTTCAAGTTTATTGCTGATCCTAAAGTTATCAGCTATCGTTTAAGTTGCTGTTGATCCTGAAGTTATCAGCTGTTTTAAAGTTGTTGCTGTTCTGAAAGTTACCAGCTGTAATTAAATTTCGTTGCTGATTCTCAAGTTCGAACAAAGATTAAAGTTTGTGAGAAGATAAAGTTGAAGTTAAGTAATAATTGATATTGTACTTGTTTTTTGGGTCAATCCCTTTTTTTTTTGGGGTTGTTGATGCACGTGTTTTTATTAGCATTAAAAATTATATATATTTGTAATTTATTTTTGTTTGTGTCAGAATTGACCATAGTTTTTTTTTAAGTAAGCATCATTTGTTGTTGACATTTATAGGGTTGATTGATTAATTTTAGCCAGGATAGTAACTCTTTTGAGGAACTATCTAGTTTTAAGGAAGTTTTGATCGAAAAATATAATAAAGTTAAAGCAATTGATGATGATTTGATCAATTTAATTGAAGATGATGAGGAATTGTTAAATGAAGAAAATTTAGCTAATGAGTTTTCTTTATTTTTCAAAAAGAACATGAAAATAATTGAAAAATTTAATAATAATATTTATAAAAGTATTAACGAGTCGCAATCTAGCAGTTTAAAAAGTTTTTCAAATAATAACATTAAACTTCCAGTTTTTAAAATTAAGAACTTTTAGTGGAAAGCCAGAGGAATGGCAGACCTTTTATGAAAATTTTGAATGTGCCATCCATGATAATAATGATCTTTCCCCAATACAAAAGCTTAACTATCTAAGAAATTTACTTGACGGGAAAGCTTTAAAAACAATTTCAGGCTTAGCATTAACAAATGACAACTATCATACATCATTGGAATTACTTAAGGAAAGATTTAATGATAAACAACTGTTAATTTCGACACATATGAAGTCACTTCTATCTCTAGAGAGAGTGCAAAGTATTAACAACATTTCTTTATTAAGACGTATTCATGATAATATCGAAGTTCAAATTAGAAGTTTAGAAAACTTAGGTATAGATTCAACTATGTATGGACCTTTATTGATTCCTATTATAATGCAAAAAATTCCAGAGGAGTTAAATTTGATTATTGCTAGAAACTTCGATTCCTGTGATTATTGGGATATAAAATATGTTTTAAAATCTTTAAAAGCTGAGTTGCAAGCTAGGGAAAAAGCTCACTCAGGTAGAGAGTGTAATTTTGATCCTTCAACAGCAGAAGTATTACATTCTAGTGCTTCCTTTAAGCCACAATATGAATTAAAATGCATTTTTTGTAGTAAAAGTCATAAAAGTGATAGTTGTAAAACTGTAACAAATATAAATTCAAGGAGAAATATTTTAAGAGATAAAAGGCGTTGCTTTAATTGCCTGAAATCAGGTCAAATGTCTAAAGATTGTCGTTCTAGAATAAGCTGTTATGAGTGCTCAGGGAAGCATCATGTTTCTATGTGTTTTAAAAGGTTTCCTTTGCATATGATGATAGTAAAGAATCAAATAATAAGTTAACGTCTGTTGCTACTACAGAAGCATTGAAATCTAAGAATGTATTGTTACAAACTGCTATGGTTACAGTAAAGAATAAAGATAAGACACTAAGATGTCGCCTTTTATTCGACAGTTGTTCTCAGCTAAGTTATATTTCCCCATCATTACGAAAGAAGCTCTTTCTACCCACATTAGGTAGAAAGCAATTAAATATTAAAACTTTTGGCAATCAGAGCCAAACCCAAAACTTAGAGATGGTTAAACTTTCTATATTGACTTTAAAGAATTCCTTAATACCTATAACTTGTTTTGTTAAGCCCATATGTGCTCCTCTTAGTGGTCAGTATATAGAGGAGGCTGTCGATTCCTTTGAACATTTAAAAGGAATCAATTTAGCTGATAGTAATGTAGATTGCAAACCATTGGAAGTAGATGTACTTCTTGGAGCAGATTATTATTGGTCATTTTTTAATGGCAAGGTAATTCGTGCCAATACAGGTCCTATTGCTTTACAATCATCAGTTGGTTATATATTAAGCGGAAATGTAAATGCATCATCTGCAAAAGATTGCTGTGTCTTTTCCACACATACTTTAAAAGTTGAAACGGAATTCATTAATGAAATTCCCCAATTTAATCAGAATATTAAAAAATTTTGGGAACTAGAGAATTCAGGAGTGGAAGATAATATTTTTGATCATTTTAAAAGTAATATTTATTTTGATAATAAAGAGTGTAGATATACAGTTAAATTACCATTTAAAAATAACCATGCATTATTGAGCGATAACTATAGTTTATGTATAAAACGTCTGAATGTAACTCTTAATAAATTAAAAAATGATTCTGAGCTATTAAATGAATACAATAAGATAATTATAGAGCAATTAAATTAAGGGGTAATAGAAAAGGTAAATAATTATGATTCGAGTATTGGTGAGGTGCATTACTTGCCACATCGCCCAGTATGTTGTAAAGATAAAACTTCAACAAAAGTGAGAATTGTTTTTGACGCAAGTTCCACTCTATCGGGTCCATCATTAAATGATTGTATAAATGCTGGACCAAGTTTAGCTACACCTCTATTTTTTATATTATTACGTTTTCGTGCTAATAAATATGCCTTTATTGCAGACATAGAGAAAGCATTTTTGCAGATTGCCCTTGATAAAAATGATAGAAATTATTTGCGTCTAATATGGTTTGATGATATTTATAATATTAATAATAGTAATTTGTTTTCATCTGCATTGGCTACATATCGTATATGTAGAGTGCCTTTTGGTGTTACTTCATCTCCATTTCTCCTCAATGCCACATTAATTTATCATGCTGAGAGATATTGCCTTAATGATAATAATATTTCCTCAAAGTTGTTGCAATCCTTGCATATAGACGATTTGATTTCTAGCTGTGTTACCATTGAAGAAGGTATTTTATTTTTTAATAAATGTAAAGACATATTAAAAGAAGGAGGTTTTAACTTAAGAAAGTTTGAGTCTAATTCTTCAGCCTTTGAGAAACAAATTAACGGTGACAATTATGAGAGATAAACGAATACAAGAGTTTTAGGCCTCAAATGGAATAAGACAGAAGATTCAATAATTTATTCATTTGAGGATTTATTAAATGTAGCCTCAATAGTTCCAACAAAGAGAGAAGTGATGAGTTTTATTGCCAGTATTTATGACCCAATAGGTCTTATTAATCCAGTAGTTGTAACTTGTAAAAATTTATTTCAAAGGATTTGTGTTTCTAAGTTAGGATGGAATGAAAATTTGTATGGTGATTTATTGTCTACTTGGAATCTTATTTTAAGTGATTTCAAATCTGTTTTTCAAATAGCAGTACCTCGATGGTATATGAGTCCTGGGTTGGGTAATATAAATAATGTAAAATTTGAATTACATGGTTTTTCTGATGCAAGTGTTAAGTCGTTTGGGTGTTGTGTTTATCTTAGATTTTTTAATGCTAATTTTAGTCGTGCCTCTTTGATAGCCTCGAAGTCTAGGGTTGCCCCATTAGGCAAGAACACAATGCCTCGATTAGAGCTTTCTGCAACTTTACTTTTAGCTAAGCTATTAGCATCTATTTACGAGCAATTGATATCTATTTATAACATTTCAAATATAATATATTGGACTGATTCAACAATTTGTTTGCATTGGATTTTTAATACTAATAATACCTATGAACAGTTTGTACAAAATTGTTTAAATAAAATAAGAGAATTGACTTTAATTTGTAATTGGAACTATATTGAATCCTTTAGGAATCCTGCAGATATAATATCACGAGGATCTTTGCTTAAGAAATTAAATAATAATGAACTTTGGTTTTATGGACCCAATTTTTTAAATGATATTAATATTAAATGGCCATATTATGAACATGTTAATCATTCAAATGAAACACTTGAAGTTTTGTGTAATGTGGTACATGTTAAGGTTAATGTTAATCTTGACTTTATTAATGTTGATAAATTTAGTGATTTTAGGTATTTACTTCGAGTAACATCGTGGATTCTTCGGTTTATCAATAATGCGAAAGATAAAAAGAAGAACATCTTCAAGACTTGTTTAATTACAGCTGAAGAAATAGATAATGCATAGCGATTGTGGATTAAATTTTCACAGATAAATCTAATCGATGAGATTAAATTTAAACAATTACGAAAGGATTTACGTTTATTTGTTAGCGATGGTATATATCGATGTCGTGGCAGAATTGATCATGCTGATTTAGAATATGATACAAAATTTCCTATTTTTATTTTCAATAACTGTTATTTTGCTAAATTATTAATTTTACATTTTCATAAGCTTGTCAACCCAATGGTGTGAAAGAAACAATTAATGCTTTAAGATCCCAGTATTGGATACCTTGTTGTAGGCAATTAGCAAAGAGCGTGATACGAGAATGTACAACTTGTCGACGTATAGAGGGTAGGCCTTATTCATACCCACCTGCTCCACCTTTGCCTGAAAGTCGTTTAAATTCTGATTTCGCCTTTAAAAGTATTGCTTTGGATTATGCTGGTCCGCTGTATATTAATAATATTTATGGCGATTGTACGTTGAATAAAGCATGGATTTTCTTATTTACATGTTGCAGTAGTCGTTCGATTTTATTAGACTTAGTAGCTGACTGTTCATCTAGATCATGCATTATGGGTATCCGTAGATTTATTGGAAGACGGGGTGTTCCAGAAATTATTTATTCAGACAATGGTTCACAATTTGTTTCAACTGAAACTCAGTACTTTGCTGCAAACCATTCTATAAAATGGAAGTTTAATGCGCCTTCGGCACCATGGTGGGGAAGGATGTTTGAGCGACTAGTACGAATGACTAAAAGATGTTTGAAGAAAGCCTTAAAGAATTCGAAGTCTTATGAAGAAGTACGAACGTTGCTTTCTGAAATTGAAATGGTACTAAATAACCGACAATTAACTTTGGTACTAAATAACCGACCATTGCTTCATCACCTTGATTGTATAACAATCAAGGTGATGAAGCACTCACACCTAATCACTTAGTTTTTGGACATAAGCTTAAGCTTGAATCAAGTCTTAGTGCTTGTAACGATATAGAACAAGATGTGCATATACGAAACAGTATGTTATCGAATACATTGAATCATTTTAGAAGTAGATTCAAAAGTGAGTACTTGACAGAGTTGCGTGAATTTCATAAATCAAAGCGGAGTAATGGATGTAATGGTATTCGTGTTAATGACATTGTATTGATTGAAAATGATAACTGTAAAAGACAATTATGGAAATTAGCACGTGTTAAAGAATTGTTATATTTAAACGACGGAGTTGTTCGCGTTGCTAAAGTTTGTTACAAACAAGAGAATGGTAGTTCGTGTTTAATTACTCGACCCATTAATAAACTATATCCTACTGAATATTCAGACAATGAAAAAATAGTAACTGTTGCCTTTATTAACGAGAAGAATATTCCTTTACTTGTAAATGGTGGCCGGGAGTGTTGAAGCCTATTTGGCTTCCCGCGAATAATCTATTGGTTATAACTATTTCCCGCAGTGCATTGCGTCTTAAGCCATGCTCTCATGCTAGTTGTATATTATATATTGACCTTACTAACTTACAACTCTTCTTACTATTTAATATATTATTGAAGCTCACATAGTAGTTATTTCTTAGTGTTCAAATTATATAAAGTAAACCGTTGAGTAGATTTAAGTACTCAATATTAAGAAGTTAAATAAACAACATAAAATTTTCTAATTTGGCAATCCAGTGTAAAATGTTACTTTTGAATCGGTATCAAACCATTCAATAGTTCCCACATAGAGTTTGAGTAAATTTGCACACAAATCATAATTAAGTTTGTTTTTATATATAAACTCAGTTTCTATTTGATTGATATTTTTGACAGTCATATCAGTTTGAACACTTGCATCTACTAAGTTTCACAATCTATTGTAACACTTTTTGAGACAATTGATTCACTCCTTTTAAAATTCTCTATTTGAAAATCTACATTGAATCTTCAGAAGGGTTTAAATTAGTGATGCTGTTTCTACAAGACATAGAATCATTTCGACTTGTTAACAATGAACGATTTTTGTGTCGTAAGTATCTTTCTCTAGGTTTCTCAACCTCAAACTTAAACTTTTTGTGCCCCATATTTAAGGATGGAACCCAATCAGGATCATTCTGTGAGAAAAGAGAAGCAGGTTTTCCTAAATAAAAAAATAAAAATGTTAAACAGTTAATGATATTAAACTTTCAAGGTAATAAAAATATTTCAAAGGTAAGAAGGCTTATTCTACCTGTAATAAAATGATCACTTCAAATTCGAGTGTAAAGGATATCAGGATAGTTACCAACTCTGTTTATGGCATTTATCCATTTTTCTCTACGTTCTTTTGATAAAATCTTACCATCATTGCCTTGATTGCAAGCTACTTTTGGTAAACGAAAAAAAGATTTTCCCTTTTCACGATTTGAACATCCAAATACAGCACAAAAGTTGACCCTATTATAATTTTATTATTACAATATTTGCATATTTCTATATTAAACTTTAATTTAAAATAAAAAAATGATAATAACTAAATAAATCAGATCAGGATTTATAATTTCTTATTCTGGTTATACATTAAATTTTATAAAATATTATATTTTTTGAAAAAACTATGAATATATAATTAATATATTAGTTCCGCTAACTTAGTTGTCCTCCATAATGGCAGAATTGAAATCAAAACAACTCTTAATTATTTCGTGACGTCGAGCTAGGAACGGTGAATTTAACGATAAATTTGACTAACCTAACGGAAGGGTAGGCTCTCTTGTCAAACCCCTATTCCGACACTGTCCTCTAAGTCTGCGAAATGGCGAGTTATCCATCTAGTAGGAATAACGTGACTTATTGCGCAACAAAAGTAACCATATTGAATGTAGGGAAAACAAATCATTACACCTTAACGCAAAGATAAAAAAGCGCTCGTAATAATGTCGTTCAATTATTTTGAAAGTTTATCAAAAGCAGCAGCAGAAAGATATCAGCGAAAATTAAGTCTTTTAGGTGATTATTTTTCATGTTAATTTACTTTTTTAAATAATTTTCGTCAGAATAAACTAAAATAATGCATAGCATTTTGATCGTTTTAGGATTGGACAAGTGTCCATATAAGTATCCGGCTGATTTTTGGATTGAAGATCCAAGTCAATGGCCTTCCTTAAGTTATCATAATCTATATCAATACCTGATTAAAACTCCGTGTAAGAAATATTTCTAAATAGTTGTTTATAAGTTATTATATATTTATTAAGTCATTATATATTTAATTCCTAAATCCTAAAATTATGTTAGTTTGCTCAGTGAATATTAATGTTTGCTTACACTTATTTAAAACATTCAACACTATGTAGGTATCTATTCTCCAGAAGCTATGGAAAACTACAAGTCATTGGAGGCTTGGAAGTTCTTTCAAGAAGGTTGGGTGCAAACTGTTGTCCATATGAAGATAAGTCAAGATATCATGACCTTAAAATGTGATGTTAGACCTTCTTACAGAACCACATCCCCTAATCATAAGCCTTGGATTGCTCTTGGTTCACTTGGTAATGTAGTGACTGCTCACTGTAATTGTATGGCCGGGTAAGTGTCTGGAGAGCACTTGACTATAATAATTTAACACTAAAAGTTATCTTGTTTTATGAACTACTAAATTTTATGTACATTATTTAAATCTGTTGAAATTATTTAAAGTTGTTTTTGGATTATTTAAATCTATGGTTTATTGTTTTTAACAGCCTTGGTGAAACATGCTCACATGTAGCTGCAACATTATATAAAGTTGAAGCTGCTGTTCGCATTGGAATGACATCATCCACACCAACTAATTTACCATGTCAATGGAATCAACCATTTGTAAAAAATATTGTTGGTTCCCCAGTTTCTCAAATAAATTTATATTCTGGTGCTGCTAAAGAGAAACTTACAGGAAAAAGAACTAGGAAAATGCCTGTTTCTCCAACAAGTATTGAAAAATATCAGTTTTTGTCAGAATTGAAAAGAAAGTTTGTTTAAAGATTTTGATACTGGATTTATACACTTAGAATCTACTGTTGTAGCAAAATTGCCTTTATCTCTCAGAAATTTTTTCAATTCAAACTATAAATCTCTAGATAATGAACAGTTAAATTCTTTTTTTGATGAGAAAATAAAAGATTTAAAATTAAATTCTGATGACATTGTCTATGTTGAAGAAGCAACTCGAAATCAATCTTTGTGTGATTCTTGGTATCAGGTACGAGTCGGACGAATAACTGGTTCTACTTTGTATCAAGTTTTTCATGCTAGAGTTGAGACACCACCTAAATTTTTAATTTTAAATATTTGTTCAGAAAAGAATATAACAATAAAAAGTCCTTCAATAGTGTGGGGAAGAGAAAATGAGAAAAATGCATTGACTTTATATACACAACTTTATTCAGACTGTAATGAAGCTCATAACTTATTGGCACTTTCAGACATTGTCATCCATCAAAATTTAAAAGTTGAAAAATTAGGGCTTTGCATCGACTATGAAAAACCATGGTATGCAGCATCTCCTGATGCTTCTGTGTATTGCACTTGTTGTGGACATGGAGTTTTAGAATCCAAATGCCCTTTTAGTTTAAAAGACAAACTTTTGAAAGAAGAAATACTGAAAGATGCTTTTATGTAGGATTAAATACGGATGGGAAATATTTTTTACAAAAACAGCACACATATTTTTTCCAGGTTCAGCTTGAAATGAGAGTTACTGGAGTGAGCTATTGTGATTTTATGGTATGGACACCCAGTGAGTTTATAGTTTTACGTATTGAACCTGACATTAGTTTTATGGAATCGGTGTTTAATAAATGTGATGTTTTATGGAATAGATTTATTTTGAGGGAATTAGTAACAAGAGAAGTTGAATCAGGAATGAAATTGCCCTCCTCTACATTAACAGAAACCATAAATAATGATGATAATGTTTTTTGTATTTGCAAATCTAAACGCTCAGAAAATGATGATACAATGGTCGGCTGTGATTCGTGTGATAATTAGTTTCATCTTAAATGTATATCTTTGAAATCTGTGCCAAGATCGTCTGTATGGTATTGCAATAGCTGTAAAAACAAGGAAAAGTCTGCACACAAAAACGTAATTATTTTTTATAATTTTAGCAGCAAATAGTTTTTTTTTAATAATACATTTTTTTATTATTATCTTCTTAGAAACCAATACATTAATGCAGCAGTATTAATGCTGTTCTCTTTATCATTTTCATGATATTTGTTGTTAACATTATTATGCTGAGAAATGGAATGGAAAAATCATAATTTGAGGTGAAATAAAGAATATCCCATTTTTAAAAAACGGCTATTTTCATAGCCACATATTATTAAAAACATTAAAGTATATGATATAATATTGAAAAAACTGTTACAGATTAACAAATAATCAAACTTTTCCTCTTCCCCGAAATCTCGGTGAATAGGAAGAGTTTGATTACCTGGTCTAAATAAAAAAGAAGTAAGGCGGTATTTTTCCTTAAGTTAATCGGTTTCTTTTTTGGAAAAAAATATTTTACCTTATTCCTCGGGGGAAAACATTTTGTCGTATTTTATGTTATAATATTGTTTTAAACCAAGGGGTACTCTTTTTCCGAATATTTTTCTAAATTTTATGTTTTTCCGGATATCCAAACTGTCTGACCTACATATTATTTGTTTGTATTTTTGTAATTTATATATACTTTATTTGGTTTTTCATTCATGCAACAATATAAAAAAGAAATAGGAAAGTAAGAGTAAATATATAACGGATTTTTTCCGAATATACAACTGTTTATACACAACTGTGTACCGGATTTTTTAAATATGACTTGGATAATCACTGTAATTTATCGTTGTTCGATGACGGCTCATGTATGCAAGATTAGTAATGAAGGAAGTGTGAAATAAATACTGTTTCGCGGTGCTCTATAAAAAGACCCTTAGCACTCCTTGGAGCACCTAAATAAACAAAATCTTTTTTATTAATGTTATAGAAAAAGTCTGATGCGTAAATTGAACTCTCAAAATACTAATGATAACAATGTTTCTATTGAATAGATTCCAACGATATTTTTTTACGCAAATTTACTCAAAATCAAATTTAGGAAATAAAATTCTAGTAACAAATTATTTTACTAAAAAATCGTATTAACAAGTTATTACATTTTTGACAAAGCGGTATCGAAATGTATTTTCATATTTAATTCAGACGCCGGTCGATATTTTATTCATTTATATTTTTATGTTGTAACTTCATAAAGTTTTGGCTCGTTTTTTTCAAACCTAATAAATATTCTAATCCGTATTTCGCACATTTATTAGGTTTATAAATATTCTATTAAACTTTTTCAACACACCTAAATAACTTTAAAGATTGGACTAATATCATTTTCCGTATCGTATTGTATTCCATACCATATACGTTTCGTATTGAATAGTGAATATCCTTATTTACAGGGCTTTTAACAGCAAAAGTAGATCCCAAATGTATTTGTGGTCTGAAAACATGTACCATATAATGCAGAAAGGCTTCTCCTTTTTCCGGGGCCCCAGGGACGATATACATAGATCATCCAGGTAATATTTAAAAAAAAAAAAGGAAAATTCTTTGCGTAAAATATCTGCAAAAAATGCGGAATATTTTTTCTCTTATTTTCCTCATAATTTGCTTTCAGCTAAATTGTATCTTAACTTTTTTGAAATTTTCATTTTTGAACGAGTGATGACTAAAAAGTCGCTAAAAATTAAATATATTATCCAAACATATATATAAACTTGTATGTATAGAAAACCTTTTGAATATCCGAAAAAACTAAATAAAATATCCAGAAAAAGATAATCCCTGATTATACATTGATCATCCGGGTCATATTTTAAAAATTAGGTAAGATATCCGGTATAATCTGGATTATATTTTCCACTTTATTTTGCTATTACCTGAGTTGATTTCCATTTTAATTTTAGTATGGCATACAAAAATCATTAACTTTAAGTTTCCCCAGATATCCTAAAATTTTCCAGAAATTAAAGCTGAGGTATATATTTTGGAAATATATTTATTTTTATGCTTTTTCACTTATCGCTAATACAGTATGAGCGATAAGTAAAAAAGCTTGAAAATAAATATATTTCCAAAATATATACCTCAACTTTAAATTCTAGAAAATTTTAGGATATCTTGGGAAACTTAAAGTTAATAATAATATCCGAAATTCCAAAATTTCCGGAAAAAGAAAATCCACGAGTACAACTCTTGTACCACCTTTTGAGGTCCTTTTTGTCAAGTAATGCTTTTATTAAGATATGTGGCTATGAAAATAGCCGTTTTGAGAAAATTTAAACGGTTCCTTCACCAAGGTTTGTTAAAGCAGCACAAACTGTTACATTTTGTCACAATTAGAAAGAGTAACTGAGGTAGCTTCATCAGTAATGTTTTTAACAGTTTGTAAAGGCAATACACCTTGAACAATGGTGTAACGATTTTTCAACAGCCCAATAACTCTTTCTATGTGAATTCTAACAGATGATATTTTGCGAGATTTTTCTACCTCCGAAGCAGAAAGTTGTGCTTTATCCTTTGTAAAAGCTGGATTTATTAATATAGAGCAACTTCCAGCTGCAAAATCGTCTTGTAAAGTAAAACCTCTATCTAATAAGATTTGATCGCCTGGCATATGGTACTTGCTAGATGCAAATTCTGATTCCCGAGTTATTTGATTGTCAGAAGCTCTTCCACCATAGCATTTGGAAATAAAGTTAATCGTTCCGTTAGGTGTGCATGAAATGAGACATTTTATTGTACAATGTTTTTTATATTGGCTGTAAAATAGTGCTCTTGCCATTAGAGATGATGGAGATTCCACAAAAACCTCAAAACAATCAATAATTGATGTTAGTCTTGGGAATTTGTGTTTAAAAACAGGAGGAAATGTTTCGTATATATAATCTAGATCTTGCATTTTTATTAAATATTTTAATTTCACATACATAATATCAATCCATTTCCAAAAGTTATCCAAGGCAGTAGTTTTTTTAATATCAAACATAAATGATAACATATCAAAGTTAATGTGGCGCCTTAATTTAACTAAACAGAAAACAATTTTATCTTCTGTATTAAATCTTTTTAATGAACTTTCTGGAGTTCCTTTGCATAGGAAACTCAACAGTTTTTCTAAAACAGGAAGATTAAGTCCAGTGAGCATATTGCACTTATCAGGATTGGCTCGAATTTTATTTATTCCTAAACTGCAATTGCTATCTTTTAATGATATCCACTTCGACATAAATAAATCTCTTTCTAATCGAAGATTATTTATTTCACTATATAGTTGTTGTCTTTCTGATGTTTTAAGAGGTATTTCAATATCAATTTCAGATTTTTCAGTATAACTCTATTCTGACTTTAAAGAACTATTGGTTGAACTTTGCTGAACATTGATGTTAAATTTTAAATTTGCATATGATGTTTAAATAACTTTTAAATTAATACCTTGTATATAACTCTTACTGGAATCTTGAACATAAACATCTTCAGTAATTATAGGAACACTAAATTCTGAAATATATTATTAAATTATTTTTCAACTTCTACAAAAAAAGATAATAAACAAAAAATAAACAAAATTACAAAAACAAAAAATACAAATAGAAGTTAAGTTAGAAGTAATTGAAGACCTTAGTGCTAAAAAAAACTTAGTTCGCACAAATTTTTTTAGAGAAAACATATTTTAAACTTATATTTGTATAGCCATTTTATTTTTATAATTAAATTTATGATGGTCAACGTTCTATAATAGCTCTAGTAAGTATAGAATTATTAATTTCTGAAAAATTGTTAAAAACAAAAATCTAAAACTATGCAAAAGTGTAAAAAACTAAAATAAAAAGTTATTCAATACCATGACTGGAAGATTGTTCTAAAAAATTTTTAGAGCATATAGGATTACTGATATCAGATTGCTGCAAATAATCTTCAGTACTAACTTGGATATCGATTTCTGTTGAGTATGAAATACATTTATTTTATAAAAATTTACTGGAGCAGTTTCATAACATTTACAAGATCTACATGATCGTTATTAATTATAAAAAAATTATACAAATTTACGTTGTAAATACCTAAATTTAATAATTATTTTTTCAAACTTACCTTTGTTACTAAAACTCCGTTTTTCAATGACAAAATCAACATCCTCACTAATTGATTGAGCACATAGTTTTAATTTTTTGCATGCAGGAACACTTATTTCTAAAAAAAAAATTTAAAATTAAACAACATCAAAGTAATTATTTACAAATGAATTGAAGCAAACGATAATATTTACTTTGTCTATTTATCTTCCTACTGACTCGGTTGATTTTGTGATTGTTGGTATTTCTTTGAGGAGAACCTTTCATTCCAGTATCAAAAATTGATGGAACTGAACTTGGATGTTTCTCAAAGAGCTCTCTTTTACCTGAAATTTTTAAACAAGTAGTATTTGTTTTAATTTATTTAGTATATACAATCAAATTATAATAAAAGTTGTTTACCAATAATAAAGTGTGCTGAGCAAACATAAACATTCGAAGACGTAGGAGACCACTGTTTTGACGAAGTGCTATCTGCAGCACGATTAATTGCATTTAACCATTTTCTTCTGACCGCTTCATTCTTAGGAATACGATAAAATTTGAATTCATTATTTTTTTTACAATTGTTTGTGAAACCTACAAAACAACAACTCCTTGGCATCTTTTTGTCATAAAAGTTTAAAACGCTGTTGATATTTATATGTTTGTTTTCCCTCCATTCAAGATGGTTAACTTATTTCGCAATTTGGCGTGACGTCACGCCGACTAGATGGATAAAGCTTTAAAGATTTTTTGGCGTTTAAGTTGAGTAAAACTTGTGTTTGAATAGAAGCAATTATTTAATAAAGTTTATAAAAAATTGTATTTATATGTGCATAAGACTCAACAAAAGAATGTTATGAAGATACTTTGTTATTTTGATATTTTTTGATATTTTTAAAATTTAGAAATTGTTTTTTGTACTTACAGTCTGTGTTTTCTCATTCAATATACTCTTAGTTCTATTCAAGTTTTTACATGAACACATTCAAGAGTGAAGATTGTAATTATTGTTATTCGTAATTACCTAACTTTGATAAATATCATAAGTACGCAGTTGTGCCTCCTGCGTGTCTATGCGGTTCTCCCCCAGAGGAAAAAAATGTTGGCAAAAATTGTTGGCAAAAAATGGCAGGAAAAAAATACTTGTTTAAAAATACTTTTTATATAATCATAAGGAATAGAATGGAAAGTTAGTCACCACGACGTAAAAATATTTTATTTATAGTCAACATTAAAAATTTTTTAACTTAAATTAAGTTAAAAATCTTTAAATTCATTAAGATGTTTGACTGAGATGTTTATACATAATAAATAACTTTAAACTTCACACTGTTAACAACATGTAACATTTTACATGTTTTAAAGTTACAGTTAAATTTATTCTTCCTTCCTAAAGTTACAGTTAAATTTATTCAAACTTCCATATGTATGTTTGACTGAGACGGTTATATAGCCATTAACATTTAAATATTAAATAAAATATTTTTTAAAATTTTCTAAAGTTAAAGGTTTAATTTATTCAGTCTTCTACTCCAAATTACTTATTTACTGTGTACTTTTCAGTAAACAAACTCTAATCAAACCTTATTTAAATTGATACTCTTTTACCAAATTTTTTTGTAGCCAATTGGCCAATTCTTCCAAGTTTTTTAGAAAATGGCAACCGTGGAAGAAATAGGTAAATCTTTTTATTTTTTTAAATTTCTTTATTTACTTTTCGGTTATTAAATTAATTATATATTATTATTAATATTAAGTTTGTTATTGTATTTATTTTTACTTTTTGTATTTATAATTAGAATTTATTATTTTATTTATTTTAAGGCAATGAAGTGATTAATACCACATTTTCTGTGTTTGGCACTCTACAAAATGCAGAAGATTCAAATATTAAATATGAGATACAAACATCCTCAAAATTTTCAACGTTTAAAAAAGATAGAAATTTTAGCGTAAAGGGTATAGATTTTTTTAATTTGTTTCTTAGTTTAGTTTATTATTTATATATTCATTGTTATTTATATTATTATAAAAATGAGGGTACACCCCTTATAATAGAAAAGAGTTTACACCTCTAATATACCAAATTACATTAGGGGTGTAATCCCATAAAAATAGCAAAGATTTGTCTATGCTAAGTATATATATGATAATAGAAATAATTTTTAATTAATTGATTATGTCAAAAAAATGTAATGTCAATAGTTGGTGAATGTCGTTCACCAAACCCTCTAGTGCCTTTATTAGTTATTCAAGCGGATGTCATAAAAGCTGATGTAGTACATATATTGTGGGATATAGATTTGCAGAATAATAAATGTAGTGAAAAAAATGGGTTCATTGGTGTTAGAGCTATTTTAGAGTTAAGAAATTGTAAAAAAATATAATTAACCTTAAAGTACCCTGGATTTTAGGATTATTGGTGCCTAATTTCCTTTAAATTAAAGACATAAGTTACATATGAAATAAATTTATATTTGAGCGTAATGATTGTTTTTAAGATTGCTTTGTTATTCTCTGTGATTTTCACCGTGAGCAAGCGTGGTAAAGATGGTTGTCTGCTAATGCAAATGGAATGAGATCAGTCAAGCAAACTGCTCTTTGTTTACTTAGACGAATAGCTGCTTCTGAAACACAGGAAGAATATGACATTGCTATACAAGCTCTACACTAGGATCCAATATGGATCTCTACAAATAGCATGGTTGCCTGAGAAAAAGGTAGGATCTTGTTGCTTACAAGTTTTATGCAATATAACCATTTATTATCCTATTATGTATCCTATTATGTGTATGAATTGACGTAATATTCAGTAATATTCGTAATATTCGTAATATGGCGTAAGCATTCAGAAGTGGAATATTAGAGACAGTTGTAAATACAAACAACGGTGTTGAGCGAAAGAACAGAGATTTCAAACATGAGTTTTTAAATCAGTATAAGGATAACTCGTTAAGTAGAATGGTGACAGTTCTTGTTGATCAATTTATTCCTGAGACATACAGCAGGTAAACTTTTGACAAAAGCAATTTTTTCATTATACTGAAATGACAATGCAAACATTCAGAAGTTGTTAATTGATAATATAGACATATATTGTCAAATTTATTAGAATAATAAAAAGGGATTTTATTAGTTTCTATGTATATGCAGTTTTTTAATAGACCTTTTTATTCTTAATAAAGTTTTTATCAATTTTAATAATTATTGTCTTGAGAATAATATTAGCAAATAACTTATTATTATTCATTCTTTAAGGTACGTGGAAGCTAATATTCGTCGCTGCTCAGACTACAGACTCTACAATAGCAACCTTCCAAAATGGCTTTGTAATAAACCTGAGAATTTTACAAGACATTGTATAGAAAAGATTAGTATTGTGAAGGACTGTAACAACCTAAAAATTACATTCCATGAAAATTCTAAGAATAAGCAAATGTATGAGGTAAAAAGCTTCACAAGTGCAAAAAGTTATATTGTCAATATTGGAGGTCAGGACACTAAGTTCCCTGATTGCCAATGCATTGAATGGAAGAAAACATTGATGCCATGCAAACATATGGTAGCAATCTTTCAACATTGCGATGGAGTTAGTTGGGATTTATTGCCAGATAGTTACCAAATATCTCCATACTTTTGTTTGGATAATTCAGTCATTTATGGTAATGAATCTTGTCATGAAGAAGAATCTATGTATAGAATATATGTTATATATATGTTAAGAATATATGTTTTGAATAAGAATAAATGTTTTGAAGACAACTTATCTGAGACACAAGGTCATGTTAATTTGGAAAATGTGCAGAATAAAATATACTCTAAGCAAACAAATGCATCATCATGTAGAGATATCCTTTCTCAAATAAAAACATTAAGTTACTTAAGTTAGAATGTGGTTAAATCATTAAAATTTCAACTTCAAGATACGAGATACTAAATGCTGATACTAAAAATGAGCTTCAAACGTCTCTAAACATGACAACATTAGAATAGAATGAAGTTACTAAGAAAAAGAGGTGTGTATGTGCTATTTCAGATAAATTATCTAAACCAAAAATTTTGAAAACAAAATTTACCGGCAGAATTGGAATTTCGACAGAAAAAAGAAGAATTGCATCTAGTATAAAAATTTTAGAAAAGGAAAAGGAGAAACAAGATATAATTGAAGAATATGCACCTTTAGACGATTTATTTTACAATATTCCTATCGAACCAATGGGATTTGTCTATTTTTTACAAATATCAAACCAAACACTTGAGGCCCGAAAACCCTAACAAATATTAGAATCACTGGTTTGGACCTTTCAATAGTCCAATCACATTTCAGATTTATGGTGACAAGAAGAGAATAAGCTCAAAATCAAAATAATTTTAAGAGGGACAAACAGTTATTAATAATTCTTTTAAATGAAGATTGTAAATATTTTAAACTTATTAAAAAAAGGTTGATTTGAAGTTAGTGTTAAAAGTTTAACTTTTTAGTGAGACTGCTTAGAGAAAAATAGTTGATAACAACAATTGTTTGTCACTAGTATCACTTTTAGTTTATTGGTTTTTTTAGTTTGGCTTTTTTTTAGAAATATTTCAGGTCTTTATTTTAATAAAGTTTTTTTCAAAGTTTAGATGAAGCGTTTGAGAGGATCTGTCAGTATTTTTATTATTAGTTTTTTAAAATAAATTAAATTTCTTCTTTACTTTAGACTCAATGGAACCTGGGGTATGAGTCTTATTACATTGTATTATTCCTAATATAAGTAGGAGTCCAATATTGTCTAGTTAAGGTTTAGCATTATTTCTGTTGATTTTCTTTAAAAGCCTTTTTTTCATGTCATATTGTTAAAAACCAAGAAATATTTTTATATTTCAAGATTTTTAACAACATTTTTTGTATATCAATTAATATTTAATTATATAAATAATATAGTTATATGAATAAGTAAACTTTTACATGTATAAATAACAAAATATGTTTTTTAATATTTTCTTTCTTTTTTCTTTTTTTTCTTTTAGTGTCTAGCTTTTGTTTAAATTTGGTTGAACCTACTGTTGAAATATGGTTTTAATTTGGTAAATTTTAATGATTTGAAATTTACTGTATTGATCATTAGCCAATAGTTTAAAAAGTAAACTGAGTTCATTATAATTAAAGTAAAAAAATTTTGTTTTGTGGCAATATATTCTATTTTTGATGTTAATAATAATAATTTTTAATAAACTTACGTTAATAATGATACGTTCATATTATTTTAATCATTTAATAAATATTTAAATTGATAATAATCGGTAGAGTACCTGTGTTCAGTTTTCTGCAAAAAAATCAGTGAATAATGAGTGAAATTGGGTTGAATTTTGATAATTATAATGAGTGAAATTGGCTTGAATTTTGAAAATAATAATCAGCGAAATCGGGTGAAATTTTGAAAAAGTCACGGAGTAATCGAGGAAATGGCTGTGTGGCTAACTCACATTACATATGTCAATTGTATATAATATATTAATAATCTAAACATTTTTAAAGTAAACAATTTCCCGGCAAAATTTTCGTTTTATTTTCCCTGCAAATTTTTCGCATGACGCTTCGAACAATTGCTAAATATAATTTCGCCATTAAAAGGCAAAATAATCAAAGTACGTAATAAACATTATTTTAACATAACCAAATAACCAAACAATAAAACTTTTATATGCTAAATATTTTATTTTTATTATAAGTATTTGATGTTATAATTAAGCAAAATATAATAAAAAGTAAAGCCAACTTATTAAATGGTATTCTCCTTGTGGCGGTGCGCTGTGACATGACCATTAGGATTTTTTAAAGCATCTTGATAAAAAAAAAAAAAATTAAAAATAAACTCTGTAGCAACTCCATCGCGAAATCTTTAAAGCGTTATAACTAATCATTTCGCGGACTTTAAGGACAGGGTCGGAATAAGTGTTTGACAAGAGAGCCTACCTAACGGAAGCTTTACACCGTATTTGCGCATGCGTCACGCTTGCGCAGTACTGACTGTTTACTTATTTAACGATCTACTTATTTAACGCGATACCGGATATCCAACTTCTATGCCTACAAGTTTGGGTGTAGTATTTTCGATATTTAAAAAATATTTAAAAAGTATATTAATAACATTGAAAAGTTTAGGTGCTATAGTGACATATTTTTAAGCTCTTCACTCAGTAAAATGAAAAGTTTAAAAATAAAAGAAACAACTCAGCTTAAAGCAAAATTAAGAGTAGAACATATTCCCAATATTTACCTAAACAATTTTACGGAATTTGAAAACTTGACATCGATGTTCTGTGCATATAATTCAAGTCATTTTTAACTACTACATGGTTGTGATTTGCGCGTTCAATGTCTGAACATTGCAAAAGAAATGGTTAACTTTATCTTTAATAAAGCTAAGAGTTCTCTTAAACTAAGAAGCCAAGAAAAATAAAAGTGAGCTCAACTAAAAAATGTATAAATAAATTTATATTTTATTAGAGAAAGTAAATATAGATCAAATTGTTAGTAATGATTTATTTACTACTAACCCGTATTACGGGTAGCTTTCTGTATAAATAAATTTATATTTTATTAGAGAAAGTAAATAAATATCAAATTGTTAGTAATGATTTATTTACTACTAACCCGTATTACGGGTTGCTTACTGATAGTTAGATATAAATATAAGAGGACAATTGTGCGCGGAATTTTCAAACTGACAAAAATGATTCAATATCTAAAGCTGCTATATTTCACAAAGAACTACATATTATAGTGAGATGTTTAGCAAGCTAAAAACTTTATAGCTAAATTATATTTTTAAGGGAGGACATTTAAAGATATTTTGCTTAAAAAGGAGGCTTAAATTGGAGAATGACGGAGAAAGGTTTACTTGTTTATGATTCCAGACAAATAGACAATTTAATAGATAAACGAGATCATGCAATTAAAGCATTTTTTGTACAAATAAAAAGAATGCCTCGTTTTTTTAGGTTAGATAATCATAAAAAAATATGAGACTTATTTTGTCGCCAAACCTAAAAAGCATAACTGAAACGCAGCCATTAAAGTAGAATGGATAAATCATAATTAATATGCTTGTTAGTTTTATTTCATGATTTGTTGGTGTCATTTTTTCATGAGTAAGTTGGTATGGTCGGCAAAATGGTGAACTGATGAAAATTTTAGAGAGATAATAAAATCACTTATAAAATAAGGAAAAATAACAGTCCTAACATAGAACCTTGGGGTAAACATGTAAAGCATTTTATTTGGAAAGATTTAGTATCATTGATGGAGACAAATTGCGATTCATCAAGAAGAGTTGATAAAAACCATGGGAAAGCATTAACTCGTAAACCGTTGTGTTCCAATTTACTTTGGAAGATGGACAGATCAATAGAATTCAAGGTTCTCTCCAAGTCAAGAAAAATTTCACATGCCGCATGTGAAATTTTGGCATCATCTTTGGCATGATGCCAAAAGTTTATTGCCAAGAGCTTTTCTAATAGTTTCAGTTATTTTATTAGGTGCGCGAGTTGTGAAATGTTTGTTACATAATTCATACTGATGTTTGAAGAGACGTAATTTTGCTATAAATTCTGTTGTGCATAGCTTTTTCAAATATTTTGCTAATGTTAGATTAAAAAAAGAAATTGATCATGAGTTTGTGTGGTCCATTAGAGAACCAGTTTAATGGATAGGAATTACTTTGGGTATCTTTAAAACATCTGGAAGAAGTCATCTGTATATGTAACTTATATATGGCTAATTGCTATATATAGGCCACATACACAGGCCCGCGAAGAAAAGTTTAGCTCACTAAAGAGCATCATTACTCGGTTTGCAGACTGAAAGTCAGTGAGTTTAAAAAGAACAAGTTAAAAAAGACGAGTGAAAATCAAAAAAAGTTTAATTAGAAAGATACCATAAAAAAAGCGGACAGATAATGCACTAGATGGTATAATGTGCAATGGAATACACAATAAAACTAGCCTTAACTAAATATATTTTTCAATATGGTACAGAAAGGCTTGCAAATAACATTAGAAATATGTTTAAGAAGGTGTGTGGGGATACTATTTCTACCTAAACTTATACCGTTTTGTAAAGTACCGTAAACGGGGGTGAATATGAACGCTTTTTGAACATTTTTGCATCATGAAAGAAAACTGTTGGCCTAATTGCAACCATTTTTTCTGTAACAGAACATTATACTACTCAGCTTCCTGTATTAGTCGTAAGCCTTATCAACACTATGCAGTAAATACTTTAGTTTTCTGGTTTTATACGAGCATATACGTATTTCCGAAACGGGGTGAAAATGAACGGCCAATTTGGCGTGACTTTGAACACTACATATTATTTCTATATTCTAGTATATCGCTATATTACCTTATTACAATGGGGGAAAAAACTGTTAAAGATCAAAACAGATAACATGAAGTTTATTTTACATAGAACATATTTTTATTTAAACTAAGTTCATGTGAAAAATTAGCATACTATGTTTAAAAACTAGTTTTTTCAATATATTAACATGTATCACAATATTTACAAATCTGTTCCACATAAAAACAGAACATTAAATATCACTATCCTCAAATTTCTTCAAATGACTCACACATGCTGCATACAAAGCATAAAATATTTTCAATATTGAGCTCATAATAATCATCTTTATCATAAATGAGGCCACAACACTGGAGGTGATATGGTTTACTGCATTTGTCGCATTGAACCCACACGTCGTCGCTTAACTCTACCCATTTTTTGTTACAGAAAGTACAGTACCAATCATTATCTGTGTTGCTTTTTAGCTCTGTTGAACTTGATGGAATTGACTCAACTAAAGAATGAATTCTTTTACCTAGTACCACCTTTGGATTACGAGGTTTGCGTTTTGTAGTTGGATTTGTGCCTAACCCTAGATTGTTTTTTAGAATATCTAAAACAGATTCGTTAAGAACCATAACAGTGTCATTACCACCAGGGTCTTTATATTTTCCTGGAAGACGTTTTATAACCTCTGTTCTGTCCATAGGGTAGATTCCCGTTGCTTTAAATCCGCTAACCAAAGCTACTGGTCGCAAAGTATTATTTAGTTTATTTAAAAGCGTAGGTAAATGTTCTTTTGGGATAGCTCCTTTGATACGACTTTCTGATCTCCACTTCAAAAGAATACTCCTCCACGACTGCTTTAATCCTCTAAAAACAGCAACATCTAATGGTTGGCAGAGATGAGTCGCATTTGGAGGCATTGTTATAAACTTGATGTTATGTTGAATAGTGGCTTTAATAACTTCAGGAGAAAAATGTGAACCAAGATTATCTCCAATCAATAGTGTTGTTCCGGCTTTTGAAATAGCAACAGGCAAATATATTTCCATAAACCATCTGGTAAACGTCTTACCATCAAACCACCCGTTAGGGGTGATGTCGTAAACAGTTCCAGGTGGTCCACCTTGAGTCCAACCCTGGTAAAGGTTCTTTGCTAAAAAGTCTTTGACTAAAAGTCTTATATCCAAAGAATCAAATGGTACCCTCCAATCAGTCATATGTACAATTGTTTAGACAAATAAATTTTCTGTTATACTATCAAGTCTGGTTTGTCCGCCGTTTTTTTTCGGAACTTGATCCCCAAGCTTAACTTTTTGTGTAATGTTCCTAATGGAATATTGTACTTTTTTGAAGCTTTCTTGAAGCTAAATCCTTGGTTTTTGATTATAATTAAAGCTATTTCTAAGTCTTTTTTTGAATAACTTGTTTTATAAGCTCTACTGTTTTCTTTTTTCTTGTAATTTCGAGGCATAGTTCTAAAAATTAACAAAATATAATAAAAAATCGTGTTAAAATAATGTCATTTTTAAATAAGCTTATAATCGGATACAGACAAGTTATACATTAAATTATTGTTTTATTAGAACATTATTTACCTGAACCTAAATTGAGGTAACTTTGATGACGTTTAGGTGAGCCGTTCTTAAGATACTCCTTGATAGGTGGGTTAATAACACGAACCACGTAGCTTGTACTGTTTATATGCGATAGAGATTCGGGCAGCCGAAAATTATCTTCCACACATTATATTTAAGACAAGTGAGTCAAAAAATTTCAATTTTTAGCTACATTTTATGTGCTGCTTCACCAATAAGTTAAGCTAGTACTAGTGTTCATTTTCACCCCGCTGTTCATATTGGTTAGCGTTCTATCGGATGATTCAAAATAAAACTTTGAACTTTTAAAAAAACGCAGACCTAGAATGTTTTCATCTGCTTGTACGCATGCGTTTAAATTAAAAACAAGCACGCTGGATTTTTATAAAACGAGCTCTTCTGACATAATATTCTATATACACTATAACAATATATATGCAGTATAGTTATATATGTACATATGTAGTATGTTGTATATGTACATGTGTAGTATAGTTATAGTTATATATGTATAAATGTGTGTTTATAATAATATTATATACACACTTTTACAATATTGTTGTATATGTGTGTATATAACAAACGTTGTATATATTAAATATATACTGATATACAATATGTATATATATAATTATATAAATATATATTATTAAATACATATATAATTAAACAAATATATAAAATTATATATATATATATATATATATATATAAAATTATAATATACGTTGTATATGTTAAATATACAGAGATACACAATATATATATATATATATATATATATATATATATATATATATATATATATATATATATATATATATATATATATATATATATATATGTATATGTATACATATATATATATATATATATATATATATATATATATATATATATATATATATATATATATATATATATATATATATGTATATATATATATATATATATATATATATATATATATGCATATATATATATATATATATATATATATATATATGTATATATATATGTATATATATATATATATATATATATATATATATATATATATGTATATATATATATATATATATATATATATATATATATATATATATATATATATATATATATATATATATATATATATATATATATATATATATACAATTGTATTATTTCATAAAACTAATTGTCAATATTTATTTTAGTTAAAAAGTTATAATGGAAGCCAATGACCAAACTAATGAAAAGTTAACTTCTTTAAAGTCAATTGTGGAATCTAGTAGGTTTTCATTATTTTGTATTCATAATTATATTGCAAACCTCCTTTTTAAAAGAATATATTTCCTTTATGAAATGATATGCCTTTTTTTATAAAACAAGTATCACCAAAAAGAGTTATATCTTTGAAAGAGCAGATAGGTATTTGCTATTTATTTTAATTTACATTTAATTTCTGATACAGCCAGATTTATATTACAGTTTATTTAGAAATCTTTTTTCTTTTTTTAGCTTGCAAACAGGATGAGTTAGGTAGGTAATTCATGTTAGAGGTTTTGTTATTAATTAAAATACAGTTTTATATATGATATAAAACAAAGCTTGTAATATGTTGCATCAAAGATTTAAAACTATTTTGTTTTGTAGAAAAAAGAAAAGCAATACTTGGTAATTTTTAGTTATGTATTTATTTAAACTGTTAACAAATTTATTCATATTTAAGTTATTTTTTACATTAGTTTAATACTTTTTTTTTAATTCTTATTTTTTGCTTTAGACGTTGCTGAGAAAAAGAACAAAAAGATTTTTTAACAGTTTTTCAGGTATGAAATACCTGAAAAAGATTTA
Organism: Hydra vulgaris; assembly: GCF_022113875.1. Taxonomy (NCBI): domain Eukaryota; kingdom Metazoa; phylum Cnidaria; class Hydrozoa; order Anthoathecata; family Hydridae; genus Hydra; species Hydra vulgaris. The sequence continues at coordinate 58,862,680 of NC_061159.1, read as the reverse complement.
TATCTTAGGATTTTTTTGTTTCAAATAATATAATACTTTTGCATTATTTGTTTCATTTAAATTTTTTCATGCACTTTTATTTTTTCTCTGGTGATCTTTTTTTTTTGATTAATTTGTTTATAAACTAATTCACACTAAACAATGCTGCATATCTTACAGTATGTTTAATAGTTCAATGTTGTATTGTTCAAGAATACTTATAAAGGACTGGAACATTGTCTAGACCACAAATGTTTTTTATGTGAGAAATATCTTAAGCAACGGAATCAAGAGTAATTTGGATGTCTATCAGTGGATTAACTGGTTATGCTGGAATGACAGCCAGAGTTTGATCATAAGAATCAAGAAACAAAATAAAGGAAAAGTTCTTTGTAAATAGTTTTTGCTTTATCTTTGAGAGAGATACTTAAAGTAGAGGTGGAATGTTAGATGTTGGCTACTCTGATGATATTTCCCAAAAGTTTATAGAACTTAAATTTCTGAAATAAGATTCCACATTTGGTTATCTGGGACAATGACCTTTAGTGTCAGACAAGACCTTTTTTTGATCAATTTTTGCAATGATAAAAGAATCTTTTTTTAAGAATCTTTTGCTTTAAAAAATGATCAAGAATACCAGTAACAACTGCACAAATAGGGAAAAACCTTCGGATAGAGTGAAGCTTGACTTGAAACCGAAATAAACACTTCTATCCCTTTCTCAATCCAGGAGATAGTAGGTAATTGTTAGAAGTTTTATTTATTGCTATGAAGATTTATTGGATTTTTTACTTTGTGATAATGTAATTGTAATTAGATTATTTTAAATATGTATATTTTAAAAATAGTTGCTGTTGATGATAAAGATTATAAAGGTATTTAAATTAATATTGGTTTTATGTTTACTAAGTTAACATCTTTTACTCATTATACCTCGATTAAAGCATTAATAATTATGATTCAAGATTTGTGTAGTTTTATTTGATAACATTTCTATGCGTTTCGTTTATCTTTAGAGAGAGAAGTCTTGAAACAATTGGGTTGTTACACTTACAGTGTTTATTATACAACTTACTTATTATATTGAATTTTTTAATTTAATTAATTTTTTTGTTTTTTGTTTTAATTTAACTCTTCTTTTTTAATGAAACCTGTTCATATTCAGAAGCCGAGGAAGATGAAATTGGTAAGCTTTATAATCATAAAATTTAGAGGTTTAAACGCTGTTTTTTTAAACTTTATGATCTTCATTTCACATTTAGCTTTAAAAGAAATGCAAATGAAGCAAGGTAATATATTTTATATTGTTCTGTGGTTTAACTTATTTTTTGTTTTGATACGCAATTGAATTATCTTGGTGATTTATTTTTAAAAATACTCAATGAGGAAATAAGTATATGTTGTTTGTACTTATTTTTATGATAAAATAACTTTGAAAAAGCAAATGTTATACAAAATTGCTTATCGTTAGTTGCAAAAAATTAATTTTTTTTTATGATAATAAACTGATTATGATTATTAACAAAATGTTATGTAAACACTTGTGCGTAAACGTTTTTTATAGATATTTACAACTTTTACTTTTTTTTTTTTTTTTATATAACACTGTTACTATTTTTTTCATTGTTTCAATATCAAATATTTTAGTCAATTTAAGGTTACTCTGTTACTAGTAATATGTAACCTTTCAAAATCTACTTCATTTATAGGGGGGGGGGGGGGGAAGGCTCATCGACTAGAGTGAAAGCAGAATAGAATCTATGATATAAAACCCTAATTTTGAGTAAAGGTAGGAGGAGTAGCACGTTAACCTGGGACGGTAATTTTTCTAGTAGTAGAATTGCGTGATAAAATACTCCTTTATCTGTATAACAGGTAAAAATCAAGAAGGTTTATCTGATTTAAAAAAAAGTACTTTGACTCTTCTCTAATATCAAATATGATACGTTATGAATATAATGTAAAGCCATGCATATCACACAAGTGGGAATACATGAATGTTAAAAAATCGGTTGGTTTCGATTTAATCAAGTATATTTTGGAGCCACTTTTTCACTTCTATTTAAGCAAATTCACAATAAGTAAAGTTTTTGCAATTAGTTTGAATATTAACAGTTGTTAAAAATAATTATCTGGTTTAATATTTACATTTTGTTTTGTTTAATATTTACATTTTGTTTTGTTTTGTTAAAATTACTTATCTAGTTTTAAAATGTACTTTTGTTTATAGTTCGCAAACAGGATGAGTTAGGTACGTAGTATGTATTGCAGTTTTAACTAATTTACTAATTTTGCTAAAAATATTGTAAAAAGTTGCATTAATGCAAAAAAAATTTTTTTAGCTAAAAGAAAAGCATTGCTGGGTAAAAATAATGTTTATCTGTGTATTTTGTATATTGAATATTCTGAACATTATTAAGTTAATATTGAATGAATTAGTGTTTGTTGACTTTTCTATCCTCAAGAGCCCATCATTACCTGTAAAAATAAATAATAAATTTGTTTGGTTTGCTAAAGTTATTTTTACTTTTTAAGTTATGAATCATTAGTTGAGTTATTCCAAGGTATTTGAAATGTGTTTGCATTACTAGTATCTACAAATTAAAAACCTTTAGAAATCTGTGCAAGCTAGATTAAGATAAGTATAAATAAAATTATAATATTTATAATAAAATTTGACTAGTACGCAAATGTTTATACAAAAAGTTTATTTAAGGACCACAAGAAAAGATTTGCGAACCAAAAAAGAAACGTATGTGTTATTTTTTTAGCACATTTAACTTTTAGTTTTATCTCGTTATTAATTTCTTACTTTCACATTTTTAACATTTTATAGAACTTACGCGGGACGATTTTCTAAGTTGGCGACGAGAGCACGACGGGCCAAAATCTCGTAGTGCCTTCAAGGTTTGGCGACGCAATGGCGGTAGAGATTTTGAAAATTTCCGTAACAACTCACGTCGTGGAGGTGGTCGAGGCGGTCGGGAAAGAGGCGTCGTGGTGAATCACTATTACTAATTTTAAATATAGTATATACATGCGAAAAAGTTGTGTTTTTATATTGTTAACCTACTTTTGTACTTTTTTTCCTTAACTTTGAAAAATAGATTAAAGTCAACAAAAAAATAAGAATAATATACACACACTTTCAAAACGTTACAATTCTTCAAGTATTCTTCACCCATCTCCCGTCCCACATCAATGGTTTTTTCGTTTATTTAGTCAGCAAATTTGACCCTTTTAGACAAGTCAATCGGCTAAATTTGTTTTTTTAGTCAGCATAATTTTTATTGGCAACCCCACGTGACACCTACTCGAGCCGTCCATGTTTATATATATATATATATATATATATATATATATATATATATATATATATATATATATATATATATATATATATATATATAAATTATAGCAAAATGGCATAAAAAAACAATTTAGTCATTAAAAGATCCTAATATAATAATATGCATTTGATGATTTCTCAAGTTTATTTTGAAATATCTAAAAAATATAACCAAAAATAACTGCAGAAAAAATGCAAAGAATATAAGAATCTATGGATGATATTAATTTTCATTAAAGCATCAAAAAGAAAACAAAAACTTTACGTAAAATACTTAAAAAAAAATAAATACAGATAATGGAAAAATCTCCAAAAACTATAAAACATTTTTTAAAATAAAGTAAAAAAAAGGTATTTTTATATCAGCTTGATTAACATAAATTCGACATTTATAGAACTTGGACTGTTATAAGTGAAGAGGAAGAGGAAAAAAAGTTATCCTAACTAACCACAAAAACTTCTTTTCGATTAAAAAATTATAACTAGCGAAACAAATATATGTCAAGATCTTAACAAATATTTTGTTAATGTGGCGTCCCAATCTTGAAATGTAACCCCACTCTCATACTTTTAACATTGTGCAACTAAATCAAACATTTGATAATTTTTGGGAGAAGAACCCAATACTAGTATAAATAATGAAATGATAACGAAACTTGAATTTAATAAAGCAACTATTTAACTTAACCGCAACAAGTTATATTGTCAAAAAAGGTGATTTCAATGTTTCTCTTTTCATTTATTAAATCAAATACCGTAAACCGGGGTAACTTTGTACCAATTTTAATAAAGAAGATAACTTGAGTATAAACCTACGGGGTAACTTTGACCACCCTGTAAAAAAACTAGAATGCTGTTACTTGAGCCAAAAACTTTTCGCCTAATTTTATCTTGTCTTTAAAACAGAAGAAAAACTGAGTTGTTTGCTATCATTTTTTATCTTCGCCCAGACAACATTTTGTTTTACAGTTTTTGATGGTGTTTTACCAAGATGTAGTTTTTATTCTTTTTTACTTATAGTAAAAAGCATTTTTAACAAACTTCAGATCAAAATTTAAGCTAGAAAGATTGCATTTACAAATAAAACTTACCCTTTTTAAAAATTACCAAAGTTAACTGTACTTGTATTTTTTTTTTTTTTTTTGTAGTTGTAAAAGGATTATTTAATCTTATTGGTTAATTTTTTTTTTTATAACTACCTCTCTACTTTGTATAAGTTTTAAGTTTTTTTATCGGTGGTTTATTTTTTTTATATAACTATACTTAGTTTAAGTTTTTCATCATGTTTTAATTTTTTCACCGGGGGCTCTCTGTGACGAGACCTGATGATTTTCTTAGAGTATCTGCGTTATTTATTTATTTATATTTACGTTATCTTCACTTGTACTTTTTCTCTTGTATATTGAATATTTTAATAAAGAACAAAACAAAAACACACAAAACAAAATTATCCATAAATTGTGGAAAAAAATAACTTTACTCTTTTTGTATATCTACATATGTGTATCTATATCTATATCTATATCTATATATATATATATCTATATCTATCTATATCTATATATAATTTAACAAATAAAAATAAAGTACAAGGTTTCATTTATCCAAATAAACAAAAAAATTATTTTTTCATTTTCTTTAAAATTTACAATTAGTTTATATTCATTTTATCAAAGTTTCTCAGATTAATTTTGAGTTTTTAATATTTAGCGTCTATAAAAAGGGATTTTTATTCGGTGAATATTAATTTGTAGCGTTTTCAGTTTAGATTAATTTTCTTTTTCGTCTTGGCATTTAGTTATGAATCAAAAGGAAAGTATATGAACTTAACCTTTTGAAATCATTTTTATCAGTAAGCACCAACGTGAAGGTAGCCAAGATACGCTTACCGCCCTAAAAAAAAGTAAGAAGCATTCTCAGATTTCATTAACTGGAAAACCATTTTACACTCTATGTCACTATATTAATAGAGAGAATCTAAAATGAGGCGCCTCACAGGAAAAGGTACCAAGTCTTTATTTCTAGACTCGAAGATATACGCGTTTTAAGAAAAGAAAAAAAAAGTTGAAAAATTTGAATCTAGCTTTATTCTTTTTTCGAGCAGTTTTATAATTATTTAGTAATAGTTTTTAAAATAAATATTCAAAATATACATTAACTTTATTACTATTTTTAAGTTACACAGTTTTAAAGTATGTCAAACTTTAATAACTCATATTATACTGTAATTTCATTTTTAAAACACTTCCTTGAAAAACTATGTAAAAAGAAAATGTAACAATAATGATGCTATCAAGTTAATTTTTGTTTTATTTTGTGTCTTATTATTATCCTCTATGCAACTGTATCAGTAACTCCATTTCTAAGACTTGGTACCTTTTCCTGTGAGATGCATCTCATATATATATTCTTTTTATATAGCCCTAACGGCTTATACCACAAAAAGGCTCTATTTCATTAGTATACCGATTCCAATTAGGTATAAGCAGTTCAATGTCAATAATATTACCAGCACAATGACACAAACAAATCAAATAGGGCATTTTATACCAGTACAAAGACAACAGTATATTTGTGCCAAATGTTAAAAATACATGTCATCAAAATGGTATAAATCTATAGTGAAAGATTTAAACTACATTAAATCATCATGTAAAATGGTTTATTGCAATAATACTATAGTTGCAATAATTATCAACAACTTAAGACAATGCCTAAAAAGATTTAATTTTTAAACTATTGGCAGATATATAAAATTAAAAAACAATACAAGCCTCATTTCATGACAAACTCTTTTTATAGCCTCAATTTTATGACAAACTCTTCTTACAGCTGTGACAATTCCATAGTTCATCTTCTGTTTCATAGGCACTCTGCGGTATCTTTTCGCATTCGCGATGATACCATTTTTGGCAAGTGTTACATTGAGCCATTTGTCTTAAAAATAAATTTTGTCTAATGTTATTATTTGTACTATTGATTATTATATTATTATTGTTAATTAATATTATAGAAAATTAAACAACATCTCAAATGATATATTTTACCTGTTAAAGATTTTATCATCTTTAGGAGACCAAAACATGCGACATGAGCAATGTAAAAGTACGCGGAATGTCTTTGCTCCACATCTGCGAAACCCATTTGAATTAACAGCGAGTGGGAAAACATCTAACTGGCTGTTTAATATACAATGTAGAAGATGTTTTCGCATTTTATTTTGCTCAAATGTTATTGTAGTTGATGGTACACCCTTTGCCTCAAGGATTTGTCTAGCCCAGGCAATAGCATACATTCCACAATCAACACCATTAGTTTGCTGTTGAATGGGTAATACTTTAATAACAATATATTTTAGATCACAATGCAGAATGGAGCATATTTGTCTTTTTGTGTCAAAAGAAACTGATCCATGAAAAAGGCTGTCAAAAAGAAATATCTCTCCTGGTTTGCAATTGTAAGTGGTCACACAAACCCAGTGGAGATTGCCATCATGTAGAATTTGAACAAATGGAATGCTTTGAAGTATTTCAAAGGATAGAACTTTTCCTTTGATAGGATCTTGCAGACCAATATTGATACCTAATTGCACTGACATGACTTGCTGACAAAAATGAATGATATTATCATTAATCATTTGTTCTTTTTCAATTTCATTCCATTCTATATTTCCAATCAAATATGATTTCAGATATTTAATACGCTGAACAGTGTTTTGCTGTTTATTTGCATCATTACATACATTAGCTTTTAAAACCTCATTTATCAAAACTTCTTCAGTTTGAATGGAACTTTGAATAATAGATTCACAGGGAACTGTAAAGATTTCACAATTTTTATCTATGGAGTGACATGTAATTATCTCAGAGTCACATGACAACAAAGAATCATTTTTATTTATTACACTAATAACTGAGGCTGCTTTATACATGTCATAGTTTTTACCAACTTTTTTAGTCAGTTTTCTTTTGCGTCTTACTGGTAGCTGTCCAAGTCTTGGTAAATTTGACTGAGACTTGTTCCAAGTATTTGGTTTATTTTCTGGATGCAAGAAAATACCTTGTTCCACTGGAAGACTTTCTGCTAAGTTTGTTTTGAGTTGATTAAGCCCTGCAAAAAAATTATCAATAGCTTTTTGCGAGGTGCATAAATAAGTCATTTGTGTTTTTGATTTATAAGTTCACGACATTTTTCAGAAGTGGGATGATTGTTTTTAACTTGACAGTTTAGCTCTGTATTGTTTTCTTTTTTATTCTGACCACTTACTACTGTTTGCTCAACTGGATTTTGCATTAATTTTGTTTGCGCCACAAGATTATTTTGCAACAAAATGTTGCTGGAATGAAGAAACTGTTGAGATGAAGTGGCATATTCATTATCTTCCAAAAATAAATCTAATGTGAAATAGGGTGAGTTGGCATATATAGTACCTAGTGCAGACCATGTGAGATTTTCTTTGAGGAATATACCAAAGAAATGTTTGCATGGATATGCTGAATCAAACCAACTAGGACATGAACAAGTGGGCAAATTTTCACCATCACCAAGGTAGCATTGGTAAATTTCTCTACTATTTGAATTAAATGAAGCAACACTGTACAATCTTTCTGTTACAGAAATAATACCACTTAAGTCGACACCTTGTAGTTTATCTATTAACATCATGCAATGTTTCACTAAAGGTCGAGGACGATTAACTAAATATTCTGGTATATTGTTATTGTATTTTCTGTAAGATGAATGCGCCTTTTTATTTTTATCACAATAGCTAAAAATAATATGTATGACATATCAATATAATTTAAAAACATATATTAAAAATACTGTACATTAATATAATTTTTTTATTGTTATTTTTTATTTTAGTTTTTTCTTATTCTAGTGCTATTAGTTATTGTGTAGCTATTTTTTTAAAAAAAAAAATTTTTATTTGGAAATTTTAGAAATTTTTTTTACTTTTTTTACAACAAAATTTTTTAAAACAAATACAAGTTATCTAAATTACCTCATTCTTAATGAGCTTATTTGGAGTACTGAGATTCATATTGTATTTAATTCAAAAGTTCCAAACTACCCATGTTACATTTATATCAAACCTCTCTTAAATGCAATCTGACACTATTTTTTAACAAAATATATTTCTTAGTTTCTCTAGCAAACAAACTCTAGAAATATACTAATTCTGCTGTGACAAAAATTTAAATAAAAAACTTTTTGTACAGTCACACTGTAGCTTAACACCCCCATCCTTATGTGAAATTTGGTTGCACTTTCCACTTTTTAATACACTTTTCCTCATTAAGACTTTTACTTATTATTTTAACAGCAACATAAGTATTTGAAAATATATAAGTTTAACAATATAGAAATCTTGTAGTGAAAATTTAGTTTTTATTCCTTTTTTTTATTATAAAATCTGCCTGTTAATCCCCAAAAACCTCAATTAGCAATTTAATTTTATCATATTTCATGTTCTTTTAAAACCCTGCACTGTAAACTAACCTGTCATAGTTATGAGGAAGAAATTCTTCAATGCAAATATTAAGCATAGAAGTTAGTGAAGAATTCTTTCTTTTTTCAAGGAAGCTGTATTTAAAAGTTTGGTTTTGTCTTTCAATGCCATTGTTGGTGTTAACATTCAGCAAGAGACGATCTTGCCTGTATGCAAACGCCCATCTCTAAAAGAAAAAAAAAAAATTTCCCAAAAATTGGACTCTTTATTCTCAGCGATTATAAGAAGCTGTATGTATCACTAAAATACAAGTAAAGATAGTCTATAACTTATTAGAAAAATTTTTTTTGCTTGAAAACCGACAAGCAGTTAAATTCTAAACAAAACTCGTACTAACCTTTTGAATACACAACCATGTATGTTTCAAATATTCTGCCAGTTTTGGACTATTTTGCCACTCTTGCGACTCTTCTAATTCCTGCACTTTTTTTTGGAAAATTTCATCAGTTTTTGCATATGCAATAGCTCGAAATTTTTCCTTTACTTTATTTTTCACCAAGCAACATCCATTAGCGGTTTTAGAAAGCCATCGTTCCCATGCTTGTTCACGATGAAAGTCACAAATATGTACCTGGCATCCTAGTTAATGAATCATTTGTTAATTTTAAAAAACTCTTCATTATATAGCACCAAAGATAAATTTGCCAATTTGATGTTTACTAGAGCACCACTATTGGTACATATAAAATAACAAATTCTAAAAAATCTTACCAGGGAAAACAGATTCAAGTGAATTTATTTCTTCATTGCTGTAATCAGTTAAAAAATAAGTTGGTTGAAACAATGGATTCCACTTTTTGATGTACATTAGGGCTTCTGTAATTGCCTCAGTTGTTTCATTTTCAAAAACAAAAATTGCAACAACTTGATAATCAATATTTGTTTTGACAACAAGAAAAAAAAGTGGAAGTGCATATCGCGTTGTATGATATGTTGCATCCAGAAAGGCAAGCTCATTCCCATATCGTAAGAGTAATCTTTGTTGCCATGCATCTTGATAAATAAACAAAAAAGAAACTTTAGGATATGGACCATTGTCTTCTAGATTGCATTCTCCTTTTGGCCGAAACATTATTAACGCATCTGGAAAATAGAGTTTCCATTCATTTATCTTTTCACGAAGACATTCTTGATCGATCAAAGATCTGCGAAGACTTTGTCTAGCTTTCTTTATATGATTAGCAATTGTTTCATCACGCGGAAAAAATCGTTTGTTGGATTTCTTTGCAGTCACATCTGACTGAAGTTCCAGATGAACAAAGGCATTCAGGTGACGTCTCATTTCCGGAACCGTATTGACACCATTTTTAACAAGTTCAGCAATTTTTGTAATAATTTCTTTTGATAAAGGCTGATTAAAACCTGCTGCCTATATATATATATATATATATATATATATATATATATATATATATATATATATATATATATATATATATATATATATATATATATATATATATATATATATATATATATATATATATATATATATATTTATATATATATATATATATATTTATATATATATATATATATTTATATACACACACACACATACAAAATATTGTAAACAAAAAAAAAAGTAAGGTAAAAATAAAATAAATTTTCAATCAAATGTAAAAGTGACACATTAAACTTATTAAATTAAGTATAAAAACAAAATTTACATCATTAATAAGATGATTTTTATGAACGGAAATGTCAGGTAACAATAAGATATACTTTCTAAGAATTGAAAATTCAGTTAGAGTTGTCAAAGCTGAATGCAATTTCTTTGATGCTTCTTTTCTACCTCTTAGAGAATCTCTATCCAGCTAAAATAAAAACAAACAGATTTAGTAAAATATTTAAAAGAAAAACCTATTTGCCATAAATGAGAACAGTAAAATATAGACTTAAGAAATTTGAAACCTCCTAAAATTGTAATATTAGTTAAAGGTTTATTTAAGCATCAAATATAATGAACAAAGTTGAAAATACAAGCAACATTTTTTGATTCGAACCTCGAACCTCTGGGTTCTGAGCCAGAACTCTAACCACTATGCCACAGCTGCTCAAAGTTTTAATATTTATTTATTATCTCATTTTCCCTCATTTCTTGTTTATTATTTCAATTAGGATTTAGCTATTAATTTTTGTCTGTTTTGATGTTATAGGAGGCTCAATAATTCTTTTTGATTATGGATCAAATGATCGAGACCGGTAACTGACTGATAATAGTTTTTTAGTTGCTTAGGATTACAAATATATAACTTTCTATAATTATATACAACAATGATGTCTATGATGTTTTCTTTGAATTTCTCTTATACTCTTTTTCTTATTTTCTATGCCTCTAGGCTATCTTCTTCTCTTCTAACTGTTTGCTAGATTTGGAAGTTTGGTTGTGTTCAGTCACAGCAGAGAGTACATAGAAGAACTGACTCAAATAGAGTTAAATGCAGATAAGTGTACATACATCAAGCAAACTTTAAATAAGTTTATAAGTTAGACTACCTCACCTTAAAAGCAGGGAATTCAACTATTTCTTTTAGAGAAATATTGGCAGGACAATCAAACTTCTTGGTATCCTGCATAAGAACTCGCTTTTTCTGGAAAGAATGATCTGCTGTCTGTGAATTTAAAAAAAAAACTATTGTATTAAAAATAAATCAACATATATTGTTGTATAATTTACCAAAACACTTTCTTCTGAAAACACAATGAAGATTATATATTTATTGTATAACTTTTAAACTGTAAAATCTGAACTAGCACATTGTAGCAGACAACATACCAAATAAAATCTACATTTTACTTACTGCTTCTTGTTTTTTTTCATTCTGTACTTATTTTTTGCTGCACAATTTACAACACACAGTAGATATGTATTATATTCATACAATATTAAAATATATTATACATTAAAAATTAATTTAAAACATTACATACATATAAAATACATAAATACAAAACATGCACATACATTATGTATATTCAAAATATGCACTAACGTATGCACGTATGTAAATATTTTATTAAAACTTTTCATAAAAGAGACCTTTGTTTTCTTATTCCTGAAACATTATTCTACAAAAATATCCCATTAAAAAGTTACATTAAAGAATAAAAATTACCCGATAAATCTTCCAATTGGAGAGAAAGTTCATCTTTACTCATTCTTATTTAAATAATAATGCAAAAGTTTATATAAAGCAAACTTCGTCCAAATTTTTATAAACTCGTTTTATAAAAATCCAGCGTGCTTGTTTTTAATTTAAACGCATGCGTATAAGCAGATGAAAACATTCTAGGTCTGCGTTTTTTTAAAAGTTCAAAATGTTATTTTGAATCATCCGATAGAACGCTAACCGTTCATATTCGCCCCCGTTTACGGTATTTTTTTATTAAATCACATATCTCATTTTCGATCACTGGATTAAGAAAAAAATCAAGTTTTTAAAATAGCCAATGAAAATACGTTTAGAAGAAATCTTTTTACCTTCGGGTGGGCATTGTATTTTTCATAGCAGTTGTTAAAAATGCGAGCAATGGTATTACTGTTTAAAATAGTGTTACAAATACGTTTGAAAATGCAAGATTTTTTTGGTGCGGATGGTTTTATGTCTTTTTTTTTAATTTTTATGATAACTATTTCTTGTATTGCTCTCCGTGTATTTTTTGCATTGTTGAGGTTTTTTAAAAATGGAAATGTAGTATGAAATTTTGGAAATTCCTAATTATTAGGAATTTCCAAAATTTCATACTACATTTCCATTTTTAAAAAACCTCAAGTCTCTTCAATAAATTTAAATTAAAATAAATTTAAAAAACCCAAAGTCTCTTCAATAAATTTAAATTGTGCAAAAATAAAATTTGCAACTTATTAGGCTAATAAGTTGCAAATTTTATTCTTGCACAATTTAAATTTATTGAAGAGACTTTTTGTGTTATATATAGGTTATATCATCTATATAGTTTAGTAAGTAGTAATAGACTAAGAATAGGATGTCCAAAATTTTAACACAAAAATTTATTTAAATATAATAATATTTATTATATATTATGTATTACATAAAAAAAAAAATTATATAAATATTTTATTAAATTATTTCAAAATTTTTCCATAATTATCAAAAAACCAACGTGGTTTTTGGGGTGCATATGATGTGGTTTTTGTAGTACATTTGAAGTGTTCTATAGAATATAAGTTAGCAGTGATGCAATCATCCTAAAAGCAATTTATTATAACAATCTTCTTCAAAAAATCAGGTTAAAATTCTTAGCAGTTAAGAAATTATTGTTAAATTAGTTAATGTGGTTTTCGGGGTGCATAGCGAAAATAAGAGTCAGCTTCAACATTCAAGCAAAAGAAAACAAGTGAGACACCATATTAAGGCTTATCTTTCAATAGTAATGACTTAAAAAATATTATTTTTCTCAAAAAAAAAAGTTTTGGACTCTCCTACTTTCATGTGGTTTTTGGGGTGCAACCACCTGTAGTATTTAATTTGAAAAAAAAGGCCAATTTAAGTCTGTACGTTCTCGTATAAAGATTAATAGACTAATGGCTTTAAATTGACGTTACTCGTTTACAATTAAATGAGCGCTCGCACTGAAAATGTCAACATTGCAAAATAAACAGTAAACAATATTTGTTTTTATGATTTGCTCATGTCAGTTTTCTCATATCAGTCTTGTTTCTTGTTTTTACAATTAAGCACAGTGGTTAGTATAGTCTTTTTATGTCAAGTAATGTGTTGAAAGTAACTACCATCGAATTCTAAATGGAATTGTTAGCCTGATTTTAAAACGTTATATGTTCCAAGTAATTTAGGTACTATTTTATTTTTATTTTGTTTTAATCTTTGTCAATGTGTTTGTATTTTTTTTAATTTAATAAAATTAGAGACAGTTTAGCGTAAATCACTTTTCTAAAAAAAAGAGAAAAATAAAAAAAGAAATATATATAGCGCAAATGGGCTTGATCATCAAGCCTATGTATTCATACAGTAATTAAACAGTATATATTTATATTGTAATTAAACAGTATGAATTCATACTGTTTAAATAAATAGATAAATTAAAGAAATTCATTATGTTGCCCTTATTTTAAAACTTTTTACTTTTAAAATAAATTTTATTAGTCAAGTAGTTACTATAGTTATCCAATTTTTTAATTTAAAATTAGTTTTTGTTATTGCATTTAATATTTAATAAGTTGTTTATGAGTAATTGATTCCATTGTTTAATTTTTTGTTTACTAGATCACAATTATAATTTTGTAACATAAATACATTAAAAGACATCCATTGAATATCATTGTATAATCAATCTCTGTTGGTTGGTAAATTATAGCGTTGACTTATAACCTGATAATTAAACAGCATTGATTCTTATTAAATAAAAATATACAAAAAAAGCAGAAAAAAAAAATTGACTTCTGAAGTCGTGGTTAAAAAGTAGGTTAAAAAGCATTTGAGAGATCAAGTCCTAATGTATAAAGTTTGAGTTATCAAGTCCTGAGGTATGAAATTTGTGTTAATTTGAGTTAATAATGTTCTGTAATATGAAATTTAAGTCATTAAGTTTAGGATTACAAAATTTGAGTTATCAAAATACGAAGTGTAAAGTTAGAGTTATCAAGTTCAGAAATATGAAATTTGAGTTATTTTAATTAACTTTTAAATTATAAAAAAGTAACAAAATATTTTTTTGAAATCAGTTCAAGGAACACATATTTCTTAGATTATGACAAACAAAACAAAACAGAAAAATTTTTGAAATATCTTTTAAGCCTAATCTAGAAAAATACTAAACATAGAATACTAGAGAAACATAATATAAATAATATAGATACATAAGATAAATACTACAGATAAAAGTACTTAAGAAACATAATTTAGAAAAATCTTACCGATAAAAATACTAGAGAAGCATAATTTAAAAAGTTGTTGCACTTTAAATTGTAGTTTTGAATATTGTTATTTTTGGTTGTTGGGTGTGAGAGAAAACTCCTTGAAAATAAAGTTGTCTTGTAAAATCAAATTGTAAAAATAGTGTGTAATTTTATATTATATAACATAAATTAATTAAAAAAAAAATAAATTAATAATAAAAACAAATTTGCTGAAAGAAGTTAACAAGTTTTTGTTTTATCAAGAAAGCTATTAAATCTCACTTTTTCTATTCCATCTATTGCAGATTAGAGGATTTCTGTTATTTTTAGTTATCATCAGTATATTGACAGTATTGAAATATTTATTGCATTGGAAATTTGTTGAAGCTCAACAAATTTGTTAAATTTACAACCATGATAAGAGTAGGGGATCTAGATTACAGCCATGGGTAAAGCAAGGGGTCTAACTAAAATGAAAGTAAGGTTTTTAAAGTTTATGGATTTTCTTATAATGAACTTAAGATTATTTAAATTTAGCTTGCTATATTTTATATGTTATGTTAATATAAGTAAATTAAGGAAGAATTGCTGAAAGTTATTTTAATTTGATTGTTTATAGCTCAATAAAAAAAGATCTCGAATTTTACAGTAATCACTTGAAATAAAATAAAATCTTTTTTTGTTTATTACTTGTGTATATTTCTTATTTGACTTATGGTAAAAAAGTTAATTTTGTAAAAATGATCATTTTTTTTTTGTATACTTTATTTTCAACTTAGGTTGTATGATTCTGGAATCCCTAATAAGCATTTAATGTCGATTAATAAAGTCTCAGTGAATAGTTAACTATAAAAACAAAGCTTTTATTATATGTCTACATATAATACTTATTTAACAGATCATTATGTACATCGAATAGTTAAACAACATATTCTAAAAGCAACTAAAATAGCAATTTTAAAAGCCATTAAAAACAGAACTACTTTTTACCTTACTGTGGGCCTTTTTCACCTTACTATGGGTCTGTATATATTAAATTTATATATATTTTTATAAAGATATTTACTTGGCATTAGCATATTTCTTATCTTTTTACAAGTTTATTATATGATTTATTAAAGGTTTCTACAAAAAAAATGGGAAATGGTCTATTTAGCAGCTTAGTTAAAACAGAAGGTATATGTTTTTTCAATTTTTTGTTTTTATAATCATTTGATTAATAATTAATTAATTTTTTTTTTTTAATTTTTTTACTTATTTTAATGATTTAAATTTAAAACTTTAATTTATATATCAACAAATGATAAGTAACGGCAAAATCCTAAAAATCAGTAAAAAGCAAAAACTGTTAACACAAATCACAAGGCTAGTTGCTTTAATTCTCACTCTTTAAGCTCTGCAGTTCTATCAACACATTTCTTTCTAAATATTTAAGTGTTGTTTTGCAGAATATGACTTTAGGTAATTAATATAATTATTATAAGTGACATTTGGTGTAATAAAAAAATGCTCTAGGCACTTCCAGGGTCTTAAAAAAAGAAAAAAAGAAAAAAAAGCTCTTTTTTACTCTAATCTGGTGTAGTGTATTCACTTTTAACAAAGAAAGAACTATTAACTATAAAGTCTCAACTTTATAGTTAATAGTTCTTTCTTTGTTAAAAGTGAATTAGTTAAAAAATTAAAAATAAAAATACAAACAGATTGTTTTTAAAAAAAAAACTCTTAAAGTTTAATTGAAAACAAGTATCAAGTAAAAACTCAAATTGAAATAACAAAATCAAACTGACACCAGAAAATAACTTATTGTATATTATAGTTTTATATATTTTATATGCATATTAAAGGGTAAACAGATTCTATCTGGTGACCAGCTTCGCTTCCCTTTTTCATCTATTAGACTGGTGTAGATGTGTTTATAATACAACTTTTTCTATTATCTCCTAATAATAAATCTCTTAAACAAAGTTTTTTTGTTAAAGAGATTTTTATTTATACTGATTTATTATTAAATCTGAGTACCAGCCTGAGGCTGGTACTCAGATGAGGTTTCCTAAACTCAGTAGCTCTCAGTGAGGCTGATTCCATTACCAGCCGTAAAATATTAGAGAATTGATGTTTCCAATGTTGGTTATGGATGGTGTCTATTTTCGTTATTTTGATGTGCATTGTTGAGGCCACATTTGGACTCCCTTGTTACGACAGGATTTAATAGTAATTTAAAAATTGCTTGGATTATTTTCTTTTAATTTTTTACGCTCCAATTGTCACATGCTAGGCCTGGGCATTTACATTGGTAAGAGTTCATCCATTTGTCTGGAAACTAGATTTGAATCAACAGACCATTCGTTTATGTGTTTTTGTTAAGCACCACCACTCTATTACCTTTCACTTTGTTCTATATTGCTCTCCTTTATCTCAAGACTTTTTTTGATGTTATTTTTTAATGTTAAATTTACCTAGCCCTTTCTTTTTATCTTTCAGCCAATAATTAAAGCCCACAAGTTTTGCATTTCTCAATCTCCAACATAATTAAAAAAAAAAGAAGAAAAAAAAAAACTATTTTTATAACCTAAAAATTAAACTAAAGATTTAATGTTTCTTCATTATTTTCTGCATAATAATTACTTGAAGATGTTTAAATTTGAATTTAGTTTCTCGGCAATACCTATCAAAAAAAAAAAAAAAATTTGACTTTTTATTTCTTCCCTACTAAAACTTAAAAAAGTGTCTCTATTTTTAGCATAATTTATTTAATTTTGCATGATTAAGTTATGCATAGTTTTGTATAATATACTAGTGGACTTTGACCATCTTCTGTTAAAAATATGAATTGTCCATGACTTAATAGTTCTGATTCATGGAGTGTACTTTAGTGGTTATGAAGACACAAATGTTAATAAAGTTTGTAACACTAATAATGGTTTAATTGTAGTACACATCAACTAATTGTATTTTATAGTTTTATATATTTTATATGCATATTATTAGGTAAACAGATTATATCTGCTGACCAGCTTTGCTCGCCTTATTCATTTATTAGAATGACTTCAATGTGTTTATAATACATTGTTTTCAATTGATGTTTAATGATCTTCTTGACATTTTTAATATTTTTATTTAATAGTTTAATTAATTAAGTTTCATTTGTTATACTAATTTTTTTCTGTAGCTGATTTGATTATAAATTTAGATTATAAATTTGGATTTAAAGACTGATTTTAGTGGTTATAAATACAGTTATTAACAACAATTTTTCTTTTGTTTTTAGTTTTTATTAACTTGTTTGCCTTTTTTTTTTTACATGTTTAAAGTTTAAATTTCTTATGTTTAGTGTCTAGAAATGAATTGGCTTCTGATGAATTTATTTCAAAATGTTGTGGTGAAACAAGCTATAATATTGGAAGTGATTGGTTGCGATGGGGAAGACACCTCGGTCTAAGTGATTCAGATCTTGATAACATTGGCTCTGATAACAAAAATTGTTATGAAAAAGCTGATAATGTTTTTAAAAAATGGAAACAAAAAGTTGGAAATCCTTCATGGGAGCAATTAAAAAAAGAATTAATGGCTTTCAATCGATTAGATATTGTGATTAAAATTGAAACAAAATTTGGAGGTAACAATACTAAATAAGAATCATATTTTCTTTTTATTTTCTATTTTCTGATATGTGTTTTTTATTTATTGATATGATAGAACTATAGATCATTGGCATACGCTTTACTTTACTATTTAAAAACTATAGGAATTAGGTTCGACATTCGGCAATGACGACCTCAAACACTTTTAGTTTAGCATTCAACCCCTGACCCTGACTCTAACCCTAACCCTTACATCTAGCAACTCTAGTGTTGGCGTGCGACTCTATTTAATTTATTGTACATTACATCATTACACAGCAGGCATCAATGCGCACTTTTTTTAGTGACTAGATTTCATAGTGACTAGATCATTATGTCTGCTCCACAAAACAGTTTGCCATTTATGGATTACACGCAAAAATAATCATAAATATTTAAAAGTGAGCATTTTATCAGCTTTTTACCAATAGTTAGTAAAGTATTTATTATATTTCTAACGTATTGATTATAATTCTAATGTGACAATTTGTCACATTAGAACTATTGGGTTTTATCTGCTTTTTTTTATGTTGTGAGAACTTAACTTTCAATATTTATTTACAGCTGTTATTCATTATAATTACAAATTATAAGTTGTTTATGTTATCTGTTAAAAATGTTAAAAAATGGCATAATAAATTTTTTCAACATAAAACAAGGCAGATAGAACCCTATAATTCTCATGCAACGAGTTGTTAACCATTTTATGTAAATTGCAGGAAATAATTTCAGATGAGTCATATTTAAGATACAAGAGCAGACTGGCAAACTCAACTTGATAGGGTGTGGGTTGGGTTGAACATGAACACCTAGATAATGGTCTTAGGGTGAGTGAATGACAAACAGAGAAAACCTCTTTTAAAACAGACTTGGCTAGGATTGTTAGATGTCAGGTTTTTACAAAGGTAAAAGTGTTTTGATTTTTGTAGGTTCAGTATTGTATTTTTCCTTGTAAAAGCCAGTCAACTAGCAACTCTAGTCTAAGGAAGCCTTTTCTGCCTGATCTGATTTTTCTGTAAGCTCTTAGCATTTTTACAGACACTTTAAATGTTTCAAATAATGTTTTGATAAATAAGGTAATGAATAAAATTGAATAATTTTGATAAATTGTTAGGTTTTTTTTATAGTTTTACAACGCTATTTTTTTTTTTTTGCTCAGTTTTTTAGGTGCAGTTTCATTTGTTTTTATTTCACTCTGGTGGTGTTTTGCTTTATTTTAGCTCCACATGATTTCAACTGTCTAAGTTTTTTCAGTTTCATACTAGGTTTGTTACAAGGCATGAAACACAGACCATAATTTTTTATAATTTGTCAGGAGGTCAAAAATTATATGAAAAGATATTTGTAGTTAAACCTTGCGGGAATGAGTTGAACCCTTTTAGAATTTTTTGTTATTATTTTCTATAGATACATTTTTAGTATTTTTTTTTTACTCCATATTTTTATTTCAAGTTATAAATATATATAGTTATAAATAAGAACTTTATATTTTATTTAGAGATTTCAAGTTCACCAAACAAAGATATCACTGATTCTTCCAATAAAGGTAATTTTTTTAATTGGTTTACGCTTTGTTTGCTTCAAAAGTAAGGAAATTATTTTATGTTAAATAATATATTAAGTCAAGTACTTTTATTAAGTTTTAACTTTTTCATTTGATTTTTAATTTTTTTCATTAAACATGCGTTTTTATGTTTACTTACTTTATTTGCTTATTTTATTATTTTTGCTAATCATCAATTTTGTTCATTGTGTTTTCGAATAATGTGTGTTTATTTTTACTGTATTTTTTCAAAGATTTATTGTAGTGGCAAGTTTGACTTTAAAAGTGTTATATAATAAATTAAAATAAAAAGATGTTAATTTGATTCACCAAGTATTTTAATTGAGCTCACTAAGTATGTTATAATTCCTAGATGTAGCAGTGTCACAATTTAAATAGTAATGATAAATAATTCTTTATTTTGTTAACAAAACAACTGAAAAATCTGGCCAGTTTTTTGCAACTAAATATTATTTCTGTGGTCAGTAACCCCACTTCCTGACCAAGCTTGCTCTAAAAATGTTAACTACTCTTAATAGTTGGTTGGTAAGTACACTACTAATGTTTAGTATTTTAATTGCTTACCACAGCAAATCCCATATGTTATGAATGTTTTTTTATTGTTTAACTTTTATGACTATCTAGATATGGAATATCGATTTTGTAGGTTTTAGGGGAATCAATGATAGACTATCACAATTTAAATGGTTATGATAAATAACTTTTTATTTTGGTATCTCACAACAACAAATCCCATCTGTTATGAATGTTTTTTTATTGTTTAACATTTATGACTTATCTAGATATGGAATATCTATATGGACTATATATTTTGTTGGTGGTTTAAGGGGAATCAATTACCAAAGAGACACTTTTTTGTATTATGACCCTGAAATAAATTATAAATAACAATCCTTTGTAAAGTAGGCATTTCTCTAAAAGTGTTCACTGCTCTTAATAAGTGGTTGGTTAATATGTTTGAAATTGAACTAGAACTAGTTTTAAAAAAACTTATTAAAAGTTATTTTAACTCACTTGAGGCTTTTTTCAGTAAACAATACCTTTTGACATATTTGTTTTTGTTTATTGTTACTGCAATAGTAGTGTAGTGGCACTTTAGAAATCACATCCAATGATTACATCGTTTTCCAAGAAAATTCTACTAAGGTATTAATATGCATATTTTGGAAAACAACTATGTAATGTTTTAAAATACTTTATATTGTTCATAAAAGCTTTTCAAGCATAAATATTTCGATAAAAATCTTTATTTATGTTTAAACTGAGTTCATTAATTCTTATAGTTTATTCATTAATTCTTATAGTTGCTAAAATATAAAGAAAGATCAATCTTTTCTACCATCTGTTTTTAAATTAATAATTTTTTTTTTAACTAATTTACTCTAACAAGGCTGCAGGCAACTACTTTTATGTTGGAAAAAAACAAAAATATGTATGAATAAATTTATCATCAAATTTATCATAGAACAAATTTATGATGTGTATCTAATACGAACACTTTCATACTGGAACTCATGCAATTGTTGTCAACAAACATGTTTAGTCAAGGTCATTAAGAAAGATTAAGATATTTAGAAATACTTAATTTTATCCATTCCATCTAATCTATTGCATTCACTAATTGGATTCACTAAGTATGTTATAATTCGTAGATGTAGCAGTATCACAATTTGATTTACTAAGTATGTTATAATTTCTAGATGTAACAATATCAAAATTGGATTCTCTAATTATGTTATAATTTCTAGATGTAGCAGTATCACAATTGGATTCACTAAGTATGTTAAATAATGTCCTTTTATTAAGTTTTAACTTTTTCATTTGATTTTTAATTTTTTTCATTAAACTTGCATTTTTATGTTTATTTACTTCAGTTGCTTATTTTATTATTGTTGCTAATCATCAATTTTGTTTATTGTGTAACTGGTTTAAGTAAATTCATACTTCATTAGTTATTTTAAAACATTGTTTTTTATACAATGATCACTTAATAATTTACTGATGAAAAACAATAATTTGTTATATTATTGTATTAAATTTTTCATTATCTGGCTATTTTTATGACTATTAAAGTCATATAATTTTTTGTTATCTGCATTATTTAGGTTAAATTACCACAGTTTAGAAATTATAACCTTATAAACATGACAATATATCTCCCTCAATTTACAAAATAAAAAAAAACTACTTTAAAGACATAATTTATATATTATTTCTTATTATTTCTAGAACTATTATCAGGATTATCTATTTTTATATCTGTTATATTATTTTTTTTTTATATCTATTATGATAGAGCCAGACGTAATGTCTACAGAATGGATTTCAATTGATTGAATGCACACATTAGTCACCATAGGCCACAAGCCATCACTCTTAGCCAAAAGACCTACTGCCCTGTGCTGGTGTGGAATGATGTGCTATGAAGTGAGATTTCAGATCCGAGCACATAGTCAGCGAGTGCTGGTCTGATGTGCATTGTGGAGCTTCCGACTGAAAGTGTGCGTGAGTGTCAGCATAGTCATTAGGTTATTGAGCGCCGTAACCACATCCAGCGGGATAGCTATTTTTATTTTATCTATTATATTATCATTTTTTAAAAGTATTTTATTAACTTTCATCTTATTAGAGATTAATGTCTAATTTAAATTCTCTTCAACTTTAAAAAAAGTTTTAAAACTCTTGATAAAATACCAAAATAAAGTCAAATCAAGTCTTTTTCTATTCATTTACAAGTCTTTACAGGTAACTTTTCCGATTAACTTCTATTGTTTACAATAAATTGGCAAAACATTAGAACTCAAATATATCTAAAAAATTGTCAGTTTTCCTAAAAACTCCAAGTTAAAGGTACTATTGTTTTCTAAAACATAACAACTATAATTTAAAAAGTTTACTTTATTTGTTTTTATCCCAACATAATTTTTTGCAGCATAAAAATATGTTTTTTATTGCAACTTAAATAAATCTTGTAACACTAAATTGATTATACTCTGAAAAGAAAAATTACTATTTGAATACAAAAATATTTGCAAATAGAATAAAAGTAAATTAACTGTAATTTAAAAAGTTATTTAATATAAATTAATTGATATTGAAGCGATTATTTTTATTGCATCTTTAATAGTTCTATACTAAAAATTTCTACCAGAAATAGAGCAAGGACTGGAAGATATTTTCAATATGTTGAAAATAAAACATTAGTCTTCTATTTGATACAGTTGAATGGAACTTTCGGGTTGAAGAAACTTGACTTCAAAATCAGCTTCTTCTAGGTTAATTTCAGTTATGATGCTGATCCACCACTTATCATCATTGACTACATAACTTTCTATACTGACAGCATCAGCTTAAAATATATATTGTCTTTTTTTAAGATAGTGGATTGTTATGTAGTTAGTGTATGTACTAAACCTTTTTGTCCCAACTGTTGTCCTCAATATATACTGATGAATGCTACAGGTACCAGAGTTACTGCAATGTTGTACCTTTCTTGTTGTGCTTCATGTTGCAATTGTAATTTGTAACTTTGATTTTCTCAAAATTCATACATGGCTCCTGATGAACTGAGAACTTAGTTTCATTATGATTATTTCAAACTTGCTTACACTGTCAACTTTTTTAGAGTACAAACAATCCAATCACATGCTGACTTTTTATGTTGAGCGGCAAAAAGTTTCATTCAGCTTTAAGGCCAAAATCTTTTTTTCAAATTAACATAGATTGTAAAATCTTTTATACTGAAAACTATTGATACATTATCAATTTTTGTACTGCCATGCACAAGCATCAGTGAAATAATGTACACAGATAAGGAAATTTTATTTTTAATTTGGGTAAGATTAGTTGAAATGTTTTGCACACATAGATTATATCATGTGTAATGTCATCTGATATAATAAAATAAGAAATATGTTTAAATACACCTTCATTTTCTTTATGGATGTTAAGAATATTGTGAAGGGTTATGCAATCTCGTTTCACATTTTGTATTGTATTTTATTTGTTTATCTCAAAATCATCTTTAGTAATTAATTGTTTGACTACTGTATAAACAATATTATAGAAATTATTTTTTCAAGATTGATAAAGATTGACTGAAAAATTGTAAACCACTTTGAAAATAAATTTTTATTTAAGTAGAACAATTTCTAAACTAGAAGCTATCTTCAATTTAAATTCCCCCTCCCTTTTCCCTGGTAATACCATGCTCAATTTGTTTCTTTAGGCAGTGACCTTATTTGTCAAGAGTTGTATTTTGGAGTTAAAGAGTTGAGAAAGGATTTTATTCACATTATAGTATCCTCCTTGATTAGAGTGGTCCTCTTGGCCTTGGTGAGGTGAACAATATTAAAAGAAAAAAAAAAAGAAAAAAACGACCTAAAACGTTACTACAGATAGTTTACTCAGTTGTTAAACCTATCTAACATGCACTAAAATATTTACTTGCCCAAGTTAGCCATAGTAATGTTTCTATTTCTTAATCTTCCTACCATTATTAATAAAGTGTTAAAATCATTAGCTAACAAACATAAAATACTTATTATTAAAGAAAAGTTACTTTGTGCATTGGGTACTAATCTTCTGATTGATTTTGCTTTATATGGTGAATCTGAGGGAGTTTTTTAAACTATTGAACTATCATTCACTACTGACCTCTTACGGAAAGTATATATAGCTGCTTAGATGCATCTTTTTATCATGGTTGCCATTTTCTTTCTTCTGCTTCAATTCTATACCTTACTAAATCTTTTATTTGTCTCTTGTTTATATGTTTCTTCTTGTTCATACTGTTAACTAATTACTGTATGCTAAAGTAAGACATAATAACGAATAAAAAAAATTTGTCAAATAACATTACCTCAAATTAAAATTTTGGTTTCAGTCTTTAAAACTACCAATAAAAGTCTATTCTTTATAAATGATTTAATTCATAATAATTACCAGGAATTTTCATGTTAAGAAGTTTCAGAACTTCATTTGATACTTTAATATTTTTTTGTTTTAAATATGAAATCTTTAAAAAATAATTTAGTGAAAAGATCAGATAAAGTTAATGGGTCAACAGATTCTATCTGTTGAACAGCCTCGCACCCCTTCTTCATCTATTGAGCTAGCACAGATGTATTTTTAATACATTGTTTCCAGTTTAGGATGTTGAACGCTGGATCTTCTTGACTCGATTCATAGCTCTCAGAGAGGCTGATTCCATCAACAGCTGAAAAATATCAGAGTACTAACAGTGCCATGTTGCTCATGGATAGTGTCCCTGTTTGTACTTTTGGTGTGCATTGCCAAGGCCACATTGGAGCCCTTTGTTACGGCTAAGGGTTTATTAATGGAAATGAGCCAATTGCTTAGGCTATAAGACAGTGTACTGAGTACTATCTATGTTTCGAGTCAAGTTCTTTAACAAATTTAAAAATGAATAAAGTAACAAAAACTATAAAACACAAAAAACTTCCAAGTAACTTTTCTCCTGTTGAGTCTTATCTCTTGCAAAGTTCACCAGACCTACTTGCTCTTTGTGAGACTAATTTGAGTTCAGCTGTCTCATCTTGTGATCATATTTTTGATGGTTTTCTTCCTTTAATTCGTATCCAATAGTCACATGCTTGGCCTAGGCATTTACATTCGTAAGAATTCACCCATTTGTCGGGAAACTAGGTTTGAATCCACAGACTACTCTTTTATGTGCTTTCGTTTAGCACCACTTCACTCTATCACCTTCCTCTTTGTTCTATATCGCTCTCCTTCATTTCAAGACTGCACTCTTCTTGATGTTATTTCTGATTATATTGACCAAGCCCTCATTCTTTATCCATCAGCCAATATTGTTGTTGTCGGAGACTTTAATGTTCATCACACGAATGGCTTGGCTCTAGTGTCAGTGACTCTGCAGGCATTAAGGCCCACAACTATTGTCTTTTTTAATCCCTAACTCAAATAGTCAACTTTCCAACTCGCTTGCCAGACAACCCGAATCATTTACCTTCTCTACTCGACCTATGTCTTGTTTTTGATCCTAGTCAGTTTCTTCACACTCACCCTTAGGTGCTTCTGATCATGGTTTGGTCTCTCTAAAACTATTATCTCATTCTTCTTTACCATCAGAATCCCCCTATCATCGTACATCTTACAACTACCTTAATGCTGACTGGGACTCTTTCCGTGATCTTCTTCGTGATGGCCCCTAGGTGGAAATCTTTCGTCTCCCTGTTGACAAATGTGCTTCTTACATAACTTTGTGGATTCCTGCTGGAAAGCAACATCTGTTATCCCTTTTTTATAAATTTTAAGCAAGGTTTTTGAATCTTTAATTAAGAAACACTTAATCTCTCATCTTGAATCTCATAACCTATTTTCTGATCATCAATATGGATTTCGATCTTCTCGTTCTATGGCTGATTTTCTATCAGTAATAACCAATAGGTTTTATCGCGCATTAGATAAAGGTGGAGAAGTTAAGGCCATTGCTCTTGACATTTCTAAAGTGTTTGATAAATTTTGGCGTGCTGGTCTTCTCCATAAGCTTTCTTCTTACGGTGTATCTGGAAACATCTATAAGATTATTGAATCCTTTTGTTCCAATCGTAGTATAAAAGTTGTCCTTGATGGACAACACTCTTCTTCTTTTTCTGTAACCTCAGGGGTTCCTCAAGGTTCAATCCTATACTCTTTTTAATTTACATTAACGATCTTCCAGATATTCTTACATCTAAGGTGGCATTGTTTGCTGATGATACTACCATTTTTTCTTGTCATGATAACTCCCTCTGATTGCTTGCAGGGGGCATCTGAGCTTGAAAAGGACCTCACTTCTGCTACAGCATGGGGCTCACAGTGGCTGGTGAACTTTAATTCAGATAAAACTCAATTTTCTTTTGCTAATCGTTACCGCAATAGTTTAGACCTTTCTATATTTATGAACGGTAATGTACTCGATGAGTCTCTTACTCATCATCTTCTAGGATTAACTCTTACTTCTGATTTTTCTTGGAAACCTTATATCAAGTCCGTTGCAAAATTAACATCTGCTAAAGTTGTTTCTCCTTATCGAGCTCATCACTTGATTACTCTGGATTCTATTCTCTATCTCTATAAATCTCAAATCCGGCCTTGTATGGAATACTGTTGCCATATCAGGGGCGGATCTTCTAATGATGCCCTTTCTCTTTTAGATAAGGTGCAAAAACGCATAGTAAACAGTTGGACCTGCTCTTGCAGCCAACCTTTAACCTCTTTCACATTGTCGTAATGTTGCTTCTCTTTCTCTTTTCTACAAATACTATAATGGGCACTGCTCGAAAGAGCTAGTGTCTCTTGTGCTATCTACTAAAATTCATTCTCGTGTTACTTGTCATTCAATTAAGTTTCATCCTTTTTCTGTTACTGTTTCTAAGTGCTAAACTCTTATTCGTCTAGTTTTTTCTCGAACATCAGTTCTCTGGAATTCGCTTCCTTCTTCTTGCTTTCCTGATTCATATAATTTGCAATCTTTTAAGTTGTCTGTCAATCGTTATCTTGCTCTACAATCTTCATCTTTTCTCTTCCAGTAACTTCCAACACTAATTAGTTGTTGTTTGCAGCCTTGTTGGAAGCGAAGATAATTTAAAAAAAAAAGTTGTTTTGTTAACTTTAGCTTGCCTTTTTTATTTGTTTATATGTTTTTTATATTTGTTTTTTAATTTTATTTATGTCTTTTAAATTATTATGTCACCTCTCCAAGGTCAATGGGCCATTACAGTTGGGGAGGGAATGTTTTTCATTTACCCTTTTTTTATTATGGTTATGACCCTCTCACAGCTATTCAACTTTAAAACATGAAGCTTGACAAGCAAGGCCGTTGTGCAAAGAAAAAATTTGTGTAAGAGTTTTTTTTAAGAAGTTTGTTAGAGATAATACTTAAAATAAATTTCATATTAAAAGGTTTTTTAGAAGTCGCAACTTCAATCAATTTTAGTAAAAAAATTAATTAGTGATAATAAGTAATGATTTGAAGTAATAAGTTAAGTAAAAATTTTGTTGAATAAATAACAAGTAATAACGTAGTAATAAATAAAGTGTTTAAATAGAGACATAATAACAAAAAATAGACATATTACATGAATTATCTTTTCCCCAATGTTTATGGAATTTCAGACATTTTTTTCAATTTTCAGTTTTTTCGAATATCAAAAAGGTTTTCCATGCATACAAGCATAAGTATATATTTTTGGATTATATTTGTTTGTTCAAGTTTTTCCACTCGTCACCTTTTCTTTTTTTTTTCTTTTTTTTTTTTTTTTCAACATCTTTCAAAATACAAGTTATATGAAAGTTTGAAAATTATATGAATCAGGAAAACAAGAAAAAGAGAGCGAGTTCTAAAGAACTAATGTATGTGGAAAAAAACTAAACAAATAAGAGTGTTTGGAGGACTTTAGAACAGTCACAGAAAAAGGATAAGACTTAATTGAATGACGAGTAACACAAGAATGAATTTTAAAAGTAAAAGGCACAAAAGAATTTTGAATTTTAGAAGTAGAAGGCACAAGAGAAGCTATTTCTTTAGAGCAGTGCTCTTATATATAGGAATAAAAAGTATATTCAGAGTAAGAAAGTGTTAAGCACAAAAAGATGCAACCCTAGCAGATGTTAATTTTGTAATGGATTTGATATACAGTTTCCATGATAGATTGGATGTAAGAGCTATATCTAGAAGATGAAGTGTAGATGACTCATCAAGTACATTATTATTCATGAATATAGGAAAATCAAAATTATTGCGATAACAAATGGTTGAAAAATATTAAGATTTATTAAAAAATTAAAAAACAAATCAAACAAAATTAACAAATGAAAAATGAAACAAGCAAAGAAAAAGGAAAGACAAAAAACTAAAGTTAAAAGAAAAAAAACATTCAAAAATGGAAAGGAATTAAAAATGAATTAAAATAAAATATAAAAATTGCTCCATTTTTAAAGGAAAAAAAAGAATATTCTTTAAATTTTATTATTTTAGAGTGATGATATGTGTTTGCTTGAAATGATTTACTTTTTAATTTTAATATTGTCATTAATTATGAAAACTTTTCGTGACTAAATGTGTGTATGACACGTTTTTATTTATGAGTATCATTGAATAATTTTTGTTTTGTTTATTTATTGTTTTTTTTTAATGAAGTATTTATTTTACTTTTATTGTTTTTAATATGATTACTGGTTTTAAGATTATTATATTTGTTAAATCATTGTTACATAGCAGCTTGCTACGTTTTGTCAGTGCATAACTGTTCGTAACTTTCCTGTCTGTGCATTATATTCAATTGTTGTTTTAAAATTGATATTGATTTATTATCATATAATTTTATTATTATTCTTTTAATGAAATCTTTATTTTACTTTTATTGTTTTTATTATGCTTATAGATATTAAGATTATTGTATTTATTAAAACATTGTTACTATTTTTTTGCAGTAATTGTTTTAGTTACATGGTTGGTTGTTATGTTTTGTCATTACATAACTGTTTATTATTTTCCTATCTAAAATATGTTGATTGATATCTGAATTAAAGTTCACCAGCCATTGTGTCACTTATACAAAAATTAAGAAAAATTAAAAAAAATAATTTAAACAACTCAGCTAAAAGCAAATCTCTGATTTTTTCCAATATTTTGCTTAAACAATATTCCGTATTTTCACAGTATGACCTGGGTGATCTATGATAATAATAAATAAAATGTTTGTCAAATATAAAAACATTAAATTTACATAAAAAATTTGTTAAAAATAGTTTCCTAATTTTAATAACTTTGTTAAAAAAATTAAATGTTGTTTTATTTAAAAAACCTTGAATTAATAAAAATCACTTCTCGAAAAACTATTTAGGTTCATTAGACTTATCAGAAGTTTGATGTCAAGTATGTTATAATAAAAATTTTATGTTTATATAAAACTATAGTAATAATGGTCATCATTGTCATGATCATGAACATTAGCAAAATCATGATGATGACTTTACAGAAATTGTTTTTTTTAATTTAGATTTGTTGAGGATGTCGACTGAACTTAAAAATTTTTATCTTGAATATTATGGGAAAATAGGTGAACCTCAACCACTAATAAAAGCATCTGCAGACGTTGATCTTATACAAAAATTTGTTGATCTCTGTATCGTTGATGCAGTAAATGCTCAATTGGAACGCTCAGTGGATGCTGTTTTTAGTGTTGAACGAAAGAAATTTCTTGAAAAGCAGGTGCTTTATACACCAATTTCATATAGCGAAATATTTTTGAAAGAAAAAACAGTAATATTAATATCTGGAATAGCTGGTATTGGAAAAACATGGTTGCTTAGAAAATGTTTGCTTGATTGGTCAAATAGTTTAATTTGGAAAAATGTTGAACTTGTTTTTTATTTTGAATGCAGGATACTCAATTCATATGCAAATATTTCAAATATAAATGAATTATTAAATATTTTCTACAAGGATATTGTAAAGGATTTTAAATTTAGTAGTCACACTGCACTGTTTATAATTGATGGATTTGATGAGTTTAAATATTTCAATGAGTTATTAAATCCAAGTTTGACTAACACTCCGATTGTTAAAGTTTTACGAGAAATTCAAAAATACAAACATATAATTGCTGGTAGAGTTTATGCAATTGATCAATACCAAAGTATATCTACAAAACATAGTGATAAGTTGACCATTCAAATAATGGGATTTAATGAAAATGGAATAAATGATTATGTAAAAAATCATGTTGTGAAAGGGAAAAAAAAAATTGTAGAAACAACTTTAAAGGAGTCTCCCATTGCAAAAGCCATGGCATCTGTTCCATTTTATTTATCATCAATGTGTAAAATTATTAGTGATTCACAAAAAACAGATTTAAATTTTTTCTTAACAATGACAGATTTGTATGCTAATATTTTTTTATATTTTTTGCGAGAACACATCATTAAAATCAATAAAATGATTTATGAGATAATGGAAGATAGTTCCAATAAAAATATGATTTTAAATATTTGTAAAATTGCATATAAATTATTTGTTGAAAATAAAATTATATTTTCCGAAGAAGAAATTCAAGACTTTTATAGTGACTTTGACAGAAATGAAGGTAATTTTTTTGGATTTATAGAAAGGATTAAAACTGATCTTGGTTGTTATTATCAGTTTGTGCATTTGACAATAATGGAGTTTTGTGCATCTGTTTATGCATATAATTGTTTAAGTAGTGATGAGATTATGGCCAATGAGAAGCTGAAGAGTTGTTTATCAATGATTTGTGGATTATCCAATAAAAACAAAAATAGTCTATTAAAGTTTCTTGTTAACCTAGCTCCTTCAAAAAAATGCAATGAAAAATCATCACTCTTGTTTTTTATTTTGGGTAAGTTTTGAAACTTTGTTGCTTTATTGTGACTCTATTTTAGATAATCATTCAGGTGTTTAAGAAGATGTAAATATCATAGAGCTTTTTACTTTTTTTTATTTTTACAAGGTATTGAACAGTATAAAATATTAATTTATATTTGTTATGTTTCAGGATGTTAGGTAGGTTTTCTGAAAAAATTCAAAAATATATTTGTTATCTGAAAAAAAAAATTTTTTGTGTGACCATTACTTGCTTTATAAATGCTGAAAGTGTTTATGTGGTTTTGGTTGTTTTTAGAAAAGACTTTTTTTTTGTTTTGTTATTTTGTTTTGTGTTTTGTTTTTTTTAATTTAGAGTTAAAAGATTTAAAGATTTCTTTAATTCTTTAGGAAACAAATTATTATTTAAAAATTACCAAACTGTTTGTACAAGTCTTATATATGAATATAAATACTTCAAAAGACTATCTTAAATTTAAATATGAACAAAATATGTTTTTTGTGAAGTAAATATTTTTTTTATTAAAATTTTTACAGAAAATAAAATATTATAAAAATGGTTGTACAGTCTTTATTACAATGTTTTGATTTTCAGTAAGTAAATAAAAATATTTAAAAAAAATTGTTCACAAGATAAATTTATGTCTTGAGTCCACTTTTATAAAGCTTTTAACAATTAACTTAAATTATTTTCTATGCATGAAATCACTTTTAAAACCCCTTCAACAAATTTTTTTCCCTATGGAAAAAAAAGTTACAGTATACCTACACCAAAACCTTTTTGAGAGCAAAAGTTATTTTAAATTACGTTTGAAATAACAAGTGTTAGCATAACATAACAAAAATAACATTTGTAATATCATTTGGAATAAATGACTTGGAAACTTGAATTTTTCTAAAATAATATCATTATCAGTTTCAAAAGATTGTTTACAAATTTTATTCAATTTATATATGTGTATATATATATATATATATATATATATATATATATATATATATATATATATATATATATATATATATATATATATATATATATATATATATTGTTTTTATTTGTATAATTGTTAAGTTTATATGCTAAATTTCACTTTTTAAACAATTTTTATGGTTTAATATTTTTTTTTTAAAACGACTTTAACTTTAAACAACAAATGTGTCTTGAAGAATTATTACAATTCTTATTATCAAAATCATCACAAAATTGAAAATGAACCTTTTTCGTTTCATATTTTGCTCCTGCTAAATATTAATTTAAAATAAAAAAGCATTAAAAGTTTTTAATTTAATATGGTTTTATTTATTAGATTTTTTTTATTGTTTTTTTTGTAAATAACTTACCCAGTATTTTTTTATCTTATTTGGCATTTTAAATAATTTTATGTGCAATACTAGGTTATAAGACTGAAGATGAACATCTAAATTATGGTAAGGAGTGCAGTTAAACACATAGCATTTAAAAATTAGTCCAGGAAAGAAGTGTGTGCATATATATATATATTTTTTAAATCACTACTATAAAACAAACACCGTTTTTTATATAATTTGATTATAAACCCACAATGGCAACCAGCATGTTTTGCTTTTTTGTAAATTTTTATATACTTTGTAAAAAATAAGAAGAATATAAAACACACTCAAACATTCTCAGTTTTTTTTCAATAAAACACATTCTCAGTTTTTTAAAAAAAAAAGACAATGTTATAGTATAAACAAAAATATCAGAGTAGGGTTTACCCTATTTTGATATTTTTATAAGTAAAAGTAAATTGGGTACTTTTCCGAGATGTATAAATGGTAATATAATACATCAGCTAAGAGCTTAATAGTATACATGCAGGTGTACGCATAAGTCCTTACTGTGTTGAGCATTTAAGAGTCTAAGTCTTGGTCTTGTGAAAAGTCTTGTTTTTTGGTCTTGGTTTGACTTTGTGATGATTATGGTATTAGTCTTAAAGTCTTAGGTCTTGAGCAATAATTAGTTGGTTGGTCTTAGTCTTAACTGTCTTGACTACAACTCTAGTACTTATAAAGAATTTTTTATTGTTTATCTTTAAAAAGCCATAACTGTGCAGAATAATGTAATAAAGTCTCCTAACTTTGCAGACATAACACTACATACTCTGCAAGAAAATTATAAAATGTTTATGTTGCTCCTCACGGGACTAAAATTGAAAATAAAAGTTGAAGGTGTTTTTGATAATCATTTTACCATAAAACTAGGATATCAGATTGTAAGCAACAATTTCGTCATCATTCATCAAAAATGATTGGAAAAAATAGATTAAGATTAGCAGTTTTTATTTGTTTAATTATTATTCTAATATTTTTGCTTGTTATTTTTACAAAATAACTTTTCAAAAAAAAAAACTTTTTAGTTTGATTTTCAGCAGCTTTTTGAGAAAAAGGTAATTAAAAGAAGACAAATATCTTCTTTTATTTACCTTAGCCTTTAAATAAAAACTTCTGCAGCTATGATCTTATTTGTTTGCCTAAATGTTATGCTATGATCTTATTTGTTTGCCTAAAAGGAATCTTATTCTTTAATTCTGTCTCCTATCTTCCCAAATGGTTGAAGGCATGTTTTGACAATTCTTTTTTGCAGATCTGTCACAAGGCCAGCCAATTTTTGTACACTGCTCAATATATTACAATATAATACACGACAAGACAATATTGCAGTTTCTTTTTACCAAACTCTGATGTTTCATTATTTTTAGCATTGGTTATCTCAGTGCTTTCTTATTTTTTACACAGCCTTACTTTCTTCATTTTTTTTTTTTTTACAGCCTGCTATATCTTCTCTTTAGTGTATGACATTATATGCTATTTCTTAATTTTTACATAAGTTTTTGGGATTATAGTAATATAATTTAGGCCAAAGATATTGGCATTAGTTAGCCATTTTACCAAGAAGAAATAATATTTAATAGTTTTTTTAATGGTTTATAAAATTAATAATATTTTCTATGAATTTTCTAGCAAATTTTTGTTTTTGTTAATCTTACAAAAAACTAGTCTTTATATATATATATATATATATATATATATATATATATATATATATATATATATATATATATATATATATATATATATATATATATATATATATATATATACTTCACGTATTCCTATATATATATATATATATATATATATATATATATATATATATATATATATATATATATATATATATATATATATATATATATATATAGGAATACGTGAAGTTTAAAAATCAACATCAAAGGTATTTTATAAAATCGTTAGAAAAACATGAATATTTTTACTACAAACATAGTAGATGCACAAACCTTCTTAATATTTATCATGACTGCTTACAACAAGAACCTTTGTTTATTCCTAAAAAGGAAGTATCAACTTCCATTTTAAGTCATATGATGAAAAAAATGCGAAAAAAAAATTTGAGTTACAGCACCTTAAATCTGAATGTGAGATTCTTACAATAAGAAAAGATTAAAAACCTTGAAGATGAAGTAACTAGTTTTATTAATAACCATGCGTCTAGCGAAGAAGTTAAAGAAAAATTAGTATTTTCAATATGAGGAATGTAAAAAAGAGGATATTGATCGCATTGACAAAAAATGGGCCAAAAACTTAGCTTCTACTAAAACAGCGTATGAAAAAGACAGAAATAATCAAAACTCAAAAAATTTGCAAAATAACGAACAAGAGGATAACCACCAAAACCATAATATCAATTGCTCAACTTCCTCTAGCTCAACCAATATAAACAATAATCATAATCAAACATCAGACATTATAACTTCAAAAAACTGGTCAAGCCCAATCCAAAAAAAAATACAACCTAAGGTCATCAACTTATCAACTACACACCTGGCAACATCACAAATATCACTTCTTACAAAAGGTCCAAAGTTTTGCCCTTCTACTAAAGGAAATATTTTACACATTTATTCTGATATAAAACAATTCACAAGGAAACTAATACTTAAAGAAAAATTTCATGGAACGGAGAATACAGACATAAGCATAATTAAAAAAAGTCAAATTATAATATCAAAACAACTCTACCATATCTTGATAAAATCATTTCAAAAATTGAACAAATTAAACCTATCAAAATGCAGTCAGTTGAACATTACTCAACAAGAAAGGATTGCATTTAAAGATCTAAAAGAAATGAAAAATGTAGTTATTAAAAAAGCAGACAAGGGAAGCACTTTTATTGTAATGGATTCAACTTATTATAATGAAAAACTAGTTCATCAAGACCACCTGCTCTCCGCAAATACTTATGATAGTACAAAACCTGAATCAGATAAAACAGTTTTTAGAGATTTAATAAAAATGATGGGAAAATATAATTTTCTAACAAAAAATGAAATAAATTACATCACAAATTTTAATTTAAATGGAAATCTAGTAGTTTCTATATAACTCCAAAAATTCATTAGTGTCAAGAAATTATAGACAAAGTAAACGCATTTAATTCACTTTATATCAAAATGAAACCACCAAATGATCTCAAAGGTAGACTAATTATTGCTGGAATTAACTCACCAAAATCACATTTAAGCCAGTTCTTACATATTATTTTGTCTCCAAATGTAACAAAACAAAAAACTTTCATTAAAGATGATTGGAATTTCTTAAGAAAGATACCAAGAGCGTTAAATTCGAATAGTTGTATTTTGACTTGTGACATTGTTAATCTATATACTAGTATTCCACACAATCTAGGTATAGAAGCATTAAAGTACTGGATTGAAAAACATAAAAGTTTAATAATTAAAAGATTAACTCCTGAATTTATCATTGAATCAACATTTATTTTAAAAAACAACAACTTTCTATTCAACGGCCAAATGTTTCGGCAAATTATTGGAACAGCCATGGTTACGAATTTCGCTCCAGATTATGAATGCCTAACAATTGGATATTTAGAAGAAACAAGACTTTTTCCTAAGATTTTCCCTAAATACTTTTCCAGTAAAGATGTAAATGAAATACAGAAGTTTTATTATAGATATATTGATGATAGTTTCTTAATCTGGCCAAAACATTTATATATCGTTAAGTTTGAAAACTCTTTGACCGAAATAGATAATTCAATCAGTTTTACAACAGATATGGGCAAAGAATTTGTAATAGATGGTAATACTTATATATTATTAATTTCTTGGACATTATTGAAAACAACAGAAAAATAAAAAAGGATATTTATTATAAAGAAACCAATACTCATGACTACTTAAACTACAAAAGCCATCATCCATATCATATAAAAAAGAACATCACTTATAGCTTTGCTATAAGAATAATTGTTTTCACATCTGATTACAATAAAGAAAAACAACGTTTAACAGAACTAAAAAAAGTGGCTAAAAGAATGCAAATATTCTAATAATATTATTGAAAAAGCATTTCACAACGCAAAACTCCAAGTACCAGCTCCCCAAAATCAATCAAAAGAAATTTTTCCTTTAGTTACAACTTTTTACAGCAATCTGAACTGCCAACCTTTTATTACTGAAACAAATCTTTTGCTTAATCTATCATCAAATGAAAGAGTGAAAGAAGTTTTTTCTAATGTCCAACCAGTAATTGTGTATAAACAACCACCCAATCTACTGAGAACACTTACTTCTTCAAAAATTCAATTAACCACTAAAAAAGTAGGGTTATTTAAATGCAATGATAATCGTTGCAAAATATTGGCAGTTCGATTAGTACAGCGCTCAACATTGTCCAGGTTTGTGTTCACGTGACTTTTTTGAAATTAGTTTTCAAAACGGCCGCCATCTTGGTAAACCCGAAACATCTCACAGAACTTATGATTTTACTAAAGAGTTTATTAAATTCTAGTCTTTTGATTGCACCAAATGATTGAATTATTTGTCAGCTTATGTTTGGCAGCTTAAACTATCTAACAAAGAATTATTTGCTAACTGATTGCCTTTTGCAGTTTGTTCTAATAACATTCGGAATACTGATATAGGCATTCATATAGCTGTATTTTAACACAATACCAAAAAATTTGTTTTTCAAATAGTATAAAAGATTTTTGAGAAAATAAGACCAAATATTTGTGAGTTTTTATATATATTTAAACAATAAAAAATAAATATATATTTCAAGCGGGTGTGTTTATATATGTATTATGTATGTATGTATGTATGTATATATATATATATATATATATATATAATATATATATATATATATATATATATATATATGTATATATTTATATGTATATATATTTATATATACACACATATATATAGATATATATATATATACATACATATATATATATATCTACTAAAGCATATTTATACGCGCAATTGCTCACTTTTTTTGCTAGCCTAAATTAAGTGAGCGTTTTTAGAAAACGATGAGGGAAAATGAAGAATAATGAATGAAAATGTTGCTGACCCATACCAAACTTTCAGTCGATGTAGCAGCACTCCACTGCGAGTCAGGCTATTTGTCAGTCTATGTATGTACTGAAGCCCCCAGCAGCAGGCTATTTGACGTTAGGTGAGTATGACATCATCATGCCCACCTAACTCAGCAGTATAAGATATACACCTAATGTACCTGATAATCAGTTAGCAAACAATTCTTATTAGTTTATTACAACCTCGAAAACAACTGGCAAATTATTTAATCATTTACATTTATATTTTGACTTGTTTAAACAAAGTTTTCTCTTAAAAATATAAAGTTCCATGCAAAACATTACAATATTTTGGGTTAACTAATATGGCGGCTGCCTTCCAAAACTAGATTTATTGCATTTTATAAATAGTATATACTATGGCGTCTCTTCTTTATTAAACAAAGAAACAGTATCTAAACTCTCAAAAAATTTCAGCTATTTTTTTCTAATTTTTGAGACCGCTTTAGGTCTTGAAAATAAGAAACTAAAAACTCTCTTAAAGGGGAAATCAAATTTCCACTCACTCGTCTGTTAAACTTACCTTCCCCTGCCCCCTCTTTTCTTTCCTATTACCCCTCATTTTATACATCTGCATAAAAATTCCCATCCACCCACATTGTATTAAGCACCTGAAAATGTAATTAAACTGAAAAAGCTTAGACCATATCAAATCGTTCTTTTAGTTGTTGCTGACTTTCTTTTTCTATTTTCTTAGTAATTTTAAATTAAAGTATCCGACCTTGAAAATTTATTAAAATTTTGCATGGGGTTATTTCATTTTTAAAAATTCATAGATAGAGGCTCAAATTTTTTTTAGTTGTCT
Organism: Hydra vulgaris; assembly: GCF_022113875.1. NCBI lineage: Eukaryota > Metazoa > Cnidaria > Hydrozoa > Anthoathecata > Hydridae > Hydra > Hydra vulgaris. The sequence goes on along the minus strand of NC_061159.1, from coordinate 58,824,142 downwards.
TAAATAATTTAGTTAAAGTTATCACAATGAATAAAGCTTTAAATTTTTTTAAATATTTTATTAAATTTTAATTACTATACTAAACAAGTTTTTATTTACTAAATTATTTCTAGCGAATAGTAAAAACTTGTTTTTTTATTGACCAGTGGCCACCAATTGGTTGAGACAATTATTGGTAAAACACATCAATATTTAATAAAGTTGTTTGCTATCACTTTTTGCATTTCATCATTTTATCACTTTCTACATTAGACGCACCACAACATGTTTTATATGATGGGGTATTTATTATTTTATTTAATTTAGCATATAAAATATGAATTTATGAAACTTACAAATTATTTTTATTATATATAGTTTAATTAAATTATTAAATATAAATTATAAAAAGTTTATAAATTATTTAAATTATAAATTTAAAAAAATAATAAGGCTCTTTCTTTTTTAATATTTATAAAATATTTTTATATGTAAATTCATAATTATTAGTATATCGTAACATATATAAACAATCTACCTGTTTATTTGCTTGAAAATATTATAAAGAAAATAGTTCTTACAGCAATAGGTGAGGGACTTTCAATTGTATTTAGAGTTGTAGAGGAAGCTTTATATAAAAAATGGGGTAATATTAAATAGAAAAATTTATAGGATTTAATAACTTGAAACTTATTGCTTTTAAGCCCGAAGTCCAGGATTCCTTGTCGCCATTATACTCAGAGACTCTGGGTTCAAAAACTAAAATTTTAAATTTTTTCCATTTGTAGTCCATAGGTTTTTTCATATTTTAAAAGCTCCTGGATGCTAATAACTAGGAAGAAGTGACTGTTTTGTGACTTTTAAAGCGGTGTTCTTTTTGGAACTCCACATTCCTGAGTAAAATTTAAATAATAGGGGAAGGAGGTCTTAATAAGCTTAGGGTGGGTAGAAAAATTTTCCAAAAATTGTTAAACATCAACTTCTGGGTATTATGCACTTATGAGTATCAACTTTTTATGTCTTTTTTTTTTATAATTGTTCATTTTTATAAATGTTTTATTTATAAAAAATTTAAGGAATTTTGACCTTTTTTTTTTTTTCTTTTTCTGTTTAAGAAAAGTCCACTCTCCAATTCTTTGTTACAACTTTAACTAAACTATTCAGACCGATATTTTCAAGGCAAAGTTTGAATAGTCATATCTTCAAAACCATTTCGATTAAATGATAAAATTTTGGGAATATACTTATAACTTATTAAAATTTTTGAGTGGTGTAAAAATCAGCAAAATTTGAGACTTATGGTGGCATGCCCTAGATATTTTTACATTGAATTGTTCTCATGTTAAGAGGGCAACTTAATGTTCATTTAAACCTTTTAGCTGGTGATTTTTTTTTTCAAAATTATTTTAATTGTTACATTTTTTTATCTTGTATCATTTTCTCTAAAATATTTGTGTGTAATCTAGGCTTTTGTTAATCAACCACACTTTTTTAAACAACATCTTCGGAGGATAAGACTTCCTCATTTCTTGCTGGGAATTCTTTTTTCTGTTAGTTTTTATTACTATAGTTCCAGTTTTTTTTTAGGCTAATGTAATTGAATTATTCCTCATTAGCTTTCTTGGCAAATTGTTCTGGAATAAATCTAGGTGTGTCAGTCCATCTGCTTTGCTTTTTGTAGGCGGTTTTGCTTCCCTTTTTTACAAGCTGATCAAAATTTTTTTGATTTCTTAAAGTCAGCCTCTGCTTCCATTATTGCTAAATAAAACAAGCCAGGTCTTGGCCAATTTTATGTTTTTTAAATTATGTTATTTCTTTGCTTATGTGTTTGCAGATCTGAAAAATGATGTCACAAAATAAGCAAGATTTTAGCTCCTCTTGTGACAGATCTAAAATTACTTTTTTGATTATAGTATAAATTTACTTTTTTAATTGATTAGATACACTTAACTTAAATAGTTCATCTTTATTCCGAAACAAACTAATATTTGTTTTCATTAGGCAGAGTGAAAATTAATTCTTTTGTACTTCTTTGCAGCCAAAACAAACTGATTTTGGTGTTCTTAAGTTATCTATTTTACAGTCAAAGTAGTTCACAATCAAACTTGCATAAATGAGAATTAAAACAGTGGCCAGGTGAGCTTAATTATGTAATATAGAAGATTTTTTCCCAGTATTTAAAAGCATAGTTTAGAGTAGACTACTAGTATTTAGGTTAACACTATCTAAATTTTGTTTTAGTAATTATAGTATTTTAAATAGTATTTTAATTTTATATTCACATAAATAGGCGAGGTTTAAGCTAAATAACAGTTTTAATCTGCATTGTCTGTGGTGCAATAATGTATATGGAATTAATAACAACAATCAATAAAACAAAAACCTAATTAAATAAAAAGCAAATATGCTTTCGGCTAAATTTGATTTGAGATTTAGTTTAAGAGCTCGCCATTTTAGTTTACTAAGCTACGAGAAAGTGATTCATTTATTGGCGGACCTGTACTCGGCGCACCCTAAACTCGGTGAAGTTCGTTAATTCTCGAAACGAATATTCTTGGTGTTCGCTTTTGGTATTTTACAGAATAGGCGCTAAAATATTACGTTAATTCGCGCCATAATGATAACGTCGAAAATAAAAAAACAAAAACTTGCGTAAATTTTATTTAATAAAAATTTAACATTTTAGAAAAAAAATTAAATTTTACAAATTATCAACATATATACATTAAATATTAGATTAAATAGATCTTCTAAAGGTATCTTCTCTTCTTAAGATTTCTTTTTGTAGCTTATCTTCTTTTAATCGATCATCTAAAGGTATTTTCTCGTATCTTCTCTTCTTTACATTTCTTTTTGTGTCTAATATTCTTTTAATCGATCTTCTACAGTTATCTTCTTGTAGCTTATCTTCTTTGCATATCTTTTTGTGGCTTATCTTCTTTTAGTTTTTGCAACGTATATTTTGTGTTGTACATAAAAAAAAAAAACAAGTTCAATATAAATATTATGAAACACTTTCAATATAAATATTATATTATAATACTTATTTTACATTACAGAGGATACCTATCATTAATATGTTTTAAGAATAAAGAGAAATTTTCCTAAACATTTTTATTATAAAAGTCATAATATTCTCTGTATACAGCTTCATCTAGCCTAGACCACTTTAAATCACCCTGTGATCCAAAAACATACTTTACCTTCGTTTCATCCTACACCAAAACGACTCAACATGATTTGTTGTTGCTCCAGTGTCAGGATCAACAAAGCTTATTGTATGGTTTACAGTGAAATGATTGTAACCTAAGTTATTTAAATTAGTATAAGAAGCCCACTGATCTGAATGTATTATTGATCCAGGTGCAACCCATTGTTGAATTATTGGCACTAATGTCTGAGCTGTTCGATCCTCTACCCTTCTTAAGTATCCTTTCTTACTAGTTACATCAAATGCCCTAAAAATCCAATGTTTTTCAACGTTATGCCCAACATTATATTTTCGTTTAAAAAATAAAGATTCATCTATTTCTACAATGAGCCCTGGACCATCTAATTGATTAGCAGCAGCAACATCCATAGTTTTAAATGAACAAATGTCCCGGAAGTATTGATACCACTGAATTGAGGTTTTTTCGTTTACACCTACTACCTCAGATGCAGCGGTTACAGGGACCTCCAGGATCCATAAAAACATTAATAAGTATAAAAACAGTAATAAGTAAAAATGAAGTATCAGACTTAAAGATGTAGAGCTTTCAAAAAATCCTGCTCGAATTGACTTCGTCTTTTTGCAAGTGTTACATCGCCAAATATGTTTTTCCTTAAATAAAGTATTTTGAAGATACAAGGGATAATCTGTTTTGTGTAAATAATAATAAAAGTGTTAAGTATTCATACTTGACAACGTTCATAATTTTGCACAAGCATCCTTTGACCACAAAGACAAAGTTTTTGAAGTGGCATTAGCCTTTTTTGTTGCAAAAAATCAACCAATTTTTCTTCTTTGATACTTTCAATGAACTCAGCTAAAGGTGTCATCTTACTTATTTTAAAGGCGGTAATAAAATTGGCTTTTGAAGCGCGAATTAAAACTTTTGTGCTAAATTTTCATTCGTTAATATTAGCCAATCATTAAACGGCAAAATTATTGTTTCGAACTTTACCGAGTTCGTTTACGAACTTCACCGAGTTTAGAGTGCGCCGAGTACAGGTCCGCCCAACTATCTATTGTATAGAATTGATGATAATAAGTATTTTTTTGTTGTTGATATATTAGTTAAATTATATAATAAATATACAAGATTTAAGTGCTAAAATATATAAACCTTTAAATTTAATGTAACATTTTTTATAATATTTTGATTTCTATCTCTAAGTTTATTCTTTTTAATTTTTACAATATTTCATCACCATTTGAGTATGAAATTTTTTTGCAAGAATATTGCAACATGCAACATGTAAAAATCGCGCTTAGGAAATTGAAGTTTTGTAATCTTTAATTTTTTTTTTTTTTTTAATGTATTAAATTGTTATATGAGTTTCCTCTTGGAAATACGGAAATAATATAAAATGGGAAATAATATAAAATAATATAAACTTAGATATAATATAAAATAATTGAGTATGAAAGAGTGAGTTTTCTTTCTATGAATAGGTAAATTGAAAATAGATGTAGAAAATTAAATTAATATGTTGACAAATAAATCAACCTGCCTTCAACACGTTAGTGGTGCAAAAAAAAAAAAATTTAAACCTTAAATAATATTCTTCTTTTATGAAGTAGAAGTTAGATATTATCTACGCCACAAAAACTCTGCGCTGCAAAAATATATTTTCTTCACGTAGAAAACATTGTTTTTACAAATTTTTTAATTAAAGAAAATGTTTAACACGCTTTAGTATGCAAAAAAACTAGTACAGTATGATAAAGGTATATATGTACCTATGTCATACTAATTTTAAAATATACTCAGCTATTATTCAATTGCATTTTCAACCGTTTATTTTTAATCGATTTATTTTTGTTCTTAATATTTACAATATTTGTACAATAAGTTTAATAAGTAAATCTAAGTTTAATATTTTGGCAAGAACCTGTGTTTCTTTTGCAAAAAGTTTCAAAGAAATATTGTTTATATGAAACAGTTGTGAATGAGGAGTTATTTTCTTTTTTGCGTTGAAATGATTGTTACATGGGTTTAATTTTACTTTTTAAAACAAAATGTGGTTTATTGTAATTTTTTATTTATTTTATCAGTTTATCTTATGTTTGTTTTTATTTATTATATATATTACATTTTGTAGCTATGCTTTAATGATGAAATTGTGTTGACGATGATGTGTAAATGTCTCATTATTATAATTCAAGAATTTTTCGTATTTTTTTTTCGAATTGATGTGTAAGTGTTTCCTAATGAATCTTTATGTGTGCGTGAACCGTTCTTATTTTTGTTATGTTATGTTAATATCTTTAATTTATAACTTATATTTAAATTATTTTTAAAATGAGATAAATTCACAAAATTGTCTTAATTTTTTTTTTAAGAATTATTTTATTTAAAGGCTTCACAATTTTAAAATTTTAATATATTATTTTAATTTAATATTAATTTATGTATATAATATTATTGTATAAAATTCTATTAAATAAAAATAAAAAATGTTTTTTATTCAATCATAAATTAATAAAAATTATATGTATGAATATGTAGAATATTATAATATATACAATGTTATAATTTTGATTATTATTTTATTTATTTGTTTATTTTTATAATTAATATTTAATTTTACTGTAGATCGTCTAAGTAAAAGGGATGGCTTTGAAGATTGCCGTGATTTATTCAATGAATGTTTTTATGAAAGTCAATCTTCATTTAATGATGAAATTAAATCAATTGTTAATAAACGAGTAAAGTGGTGGATTTCGATTAAGGATGGAGAAACTTCTTACTTAACTTCTTGCAAAAATTATTTCATAAATCATTACGTAAAATCTGGAAGAAAGTTATCGTGGTTAAGTGTTTATAAAAATATTTTAAGTGATGAAGAAAAAAAACTTTTAATACAATGTTCAACTAATGTTCGCGAAGTCAACTTTGATCGTCCAATTAATTTCGAAGGATGGAAACCGAAAGATAAGATTGAAGTGTTGAATATATGGATCTCACATTATTTAATAACAAAAAAAGATTTTGAAGAAAATTTTCTTCCGTGGATTAATCTTTGTAAAGAATTAAAACTTGAACTTCACAAAGACATTGATTTTGTTAAAAAAATTTATGAATGGATTCGTTGTTCGAATGTCAAGAGGTTTAGTATCTGGTACCGTGGAAATTATTTTAATAACCTCGATGAATTTAAAAGCTTTACAACACGATAAAATATTTAATACCTTAAATTTATAAATAAAAACAATAATTATAAATAACTAGTGAAATATTTAATGTATTATTTTATAATAAATACGTTTTTAAATAAACAAATTATTTTTACTAGTTTATTTGATTTAATATTTAAAAGTTTAGTTTTTTATTATTAAAATATTCTATAAGTAATTTGTTTTCAAATATATTAATAGTTATACTTATAATATGAATTAATAAATATATTATTATAGTATATATATATATATATATATATATATATATATATATATATATATATATATATATATATATATATATATATATATATATATATATATATATATATATATATATATATATATATATATATATATAAATTTTCATATATATATATATATATATATATATATATATATATATATATATATATATATATATATATATATATATATATTAGTATTATTATTATTAATAATATTATACCTGTATAATTTTAAATTACAGTACATGATTTATTGTTTGTTTTTTAAATATTATATTTTCAGTTTTTAATTATTATGTTATTATTATATAATTTTTTAAATAATATTGTTAATAAATATTTGTTAAATATTTTATTTATATTTTTATGTTTTATTATGTTTATGAATTTTCACTAAATATGCAAATTAAAATAAAATGGTAAATTTTATTTATTTTATTATCAATTTCTTTTTTAAATATCGCACTATATTTAAGATAAAGTCATAAGTTTTTAAGTTGTTTGAATTTTGTAATTTAATTTCATAAAAAAAAATTAAAATTTTTTTATTTATTAGATTTGCACTTTTTATACACTTTTTACATAAATTTATGTTAAAAATATATGTTTATAAAAAATAGCCTTTTAAGGTTTTCGCTTTTGTTTCTTAATTCGTCATTTACATTATAAAAAAATTCGATGTTCTAGTAGAATTTTTCTTCGAAGATTTTAGTTCGATATTTCAAATTTCATCTGACGTTTTTATTTTTTCAAATCGATTTTAAATTTTACTTAATCGATCAAAATGTTTTAAATAAAATGATAATAAATATTAAACAAATATTTTAAGTAAAAATACTTTTTTTGTAATTTTTAATTTTTTTGTACTGGTTTTAAGTTAAGTTCTTTTACATTTAAAAATCATTTTTTGTTCTCTTTCGCCATAAGTAGCAGTTTTAAACTGTCATTTTAAGTATCGAGAGTAATAATATATAGAATTCGGATTAAATATAGTAAAAAAAATGGTAGAAGTTAAACTACTCGTTAAGCTAAAAAGAATAATTAAAAAAAAAATTAAACATTTTATCTTTTTTAGAAAAGTTCTGTTTCAGGTTTAGACTTATAAACACTGAGTTTAAAATGCTTTTAAAACCGTGAATAAAACTTTATTAAACGATCATTATAAGAATAAAAGTTTCTTAGGCAAAAAATAATTTGATTACGCACATTTCGATATTCAAAGCATAAAATCTGAACTTCAAAAAAAAAAATGTTTTTACTGTAGTACACATAAAGTTTAAAGTTTACTTATAAACATAAACAAAAACACTTTATCTTTGGATGCAGAATTACTTTTAGTTTCCAGTGGGCACCGGACCTAAAAAAGACGTCCAAAACGTGTATAAGATGTTTAAAAGACGTCTTTTTTACTTGGTATGATCTCCCTTACAGACGTTTGGTGCTCCGACAAAGTAGCAAACACAAAGATTTAGATAAGTTGAAAAAAAAAACAGTTTAAGATGCAAACACGAAAGGAAGCACTGTCTAAAGTCAACAATTTCAAGACCAAGGCCTTAATTATTGGCTTTAAGGCCAATAAAATTATTCTAGCAACTCTGATTAAAACTCTCGTTACCTATAAAATATTTTATCTGCATTAATAAAATGTTATTAAAAAATAAGTTTTATACAGAATCACCAACTAAACAGAAACTATGAAAGTCTTTCACAGAGTTCATGCAGTTTTTTAATATCTCAACAACTCATAGTTAATATACTTTCAATAAGAAATAGTCGTCTAATCTTTCAAGCAGGAGTATAGCGTTTTGAAAACCGTTGTATATTATTCAAACTGTCGCATCATTAACACAAATAAAAGGTATACATGTTTAAACATTTAGTCTAAAATAGGATGAAAATATTTTATAGTCTCAGTTCTTATTGTAAAAAGTAAGAAAAAAAAATACGCAAATAAATGGAAACCAATAATAAGTTTAACAATGATCTATTAAACTCTGACGTATAATGCTTGCAATAAAGAGGCTATCCATAAATAATCTCAGTAAATAAAGGAGGGGGGATGGGGGTAGGAAAGAGTTGGCAACGGAGAAAAGGGGGAGACATTGAGACTAAAATGATGTCAATTTAAAAAAAAAGTTGATTTTATACGCGCAGATTTTAAAGGTATTTACATATACAATGTGGTATAGAAATGACATATTTGTTTTGTGGGTAATTTGATGTAAGTTTATTAGATACGTAAAATAATTTAAAAATTACCAACTTTTTATTATTGTATTACAATTTGACATTAAATTGTTTACATATATTAACTGTTAGTATATAAATTTAAGAATTGTAATTCGCAATTTAGCGGATTATAAAAACGCATAAAGTCATTTTTTATTATTTCAAATACAATTTTCATTATTTTAAGAACGAAACTTTGTTTTCTCTTTGGCGACTTGTAAAATGTGATGAAATGCGAACACATACAGTCATTATTGCAAATACGAAACTCTAATTGCCCTAAAGCGGCTTGAAGAAGTTCTTTCAAACAACTTACAGCAGGAGCAAAATCATCATTTTGATTGTGATGTAAGTAATACTGATAAACCAATCACACATATATGTATAAAGCAACGGATCAGGTTATGTCTAAAGAGGACAATAACCGTTTAGTTTGCTGAGAGCATTCACTACTTATTGTTTCAATTGTAGATCACTTCAACAACCCATGGAAAGATGATGAGTGATTTAATTTGTATTACAGAATAAAATTTGCCTGTTTTTGATTAGTTTGTTTATTATTTGATGAGATATTAAGTGTTCTATAATATTATTTGATGAGATCTACTACTAAATAAATGTATAATTAAACCAGAAAAAAATCAATGCTATTTACTATAACAAATTCTGAACCAGCCAATTGACTTTAATAATCCAAATGTCCCAACTGGCATTTGTGAGCATTGCCGCTCAAACCTTAGGAGGCTTGAGGAGGAAAAGCTTTGAACCCAACTTCAGCTGTTTGATTTCTCCAATATCAAAGTCCGTCCGGTTACAAGAGATTCAGTTCTCCAAAGCAAGGCACAATTCCCCACATCCAGTCTTAGCAACCAAGAAACCGAAAGCAAACCAGAACTCAGTTGAAAGAAGATGGTTTTAATGCTTTTCAATATTTGGCAAGGGTCTTTCACACAGTTGCTCAAAGTCCACTTTGCGAAAGAATTTAGCAGAAGTTGTGTCAAAGGACTCTGTTGCAGTTGAAAGAGTAGCAGCATCAGACATTGCCAACAAGGAAGCTTCACCCCATGGAATAGTTCTTCTTAATAGACCAAATGGGAATAGGACGCTTCTCTATTCCAGATCTTCCAGGTAACATTGTATTAGATATTTAAAGTTTTAACTTCATATTTTAAGTCTATGTAATGCATAATAATGTAAAATCGTTTTTAATTATTTCAAAAGTTTACCTTTAAATGCAAGAAGACTTTTCAATAAAGAACCAGAACTGAAAGCAAAAGATCTTGATTATGTGCAACACAACAAAGGGCTGTCCAATTCTGGCGTGAAAAAGCTGGTGTCAACTCTAAATCAAGTTATTTCAAGTCGGATTGTAGAAAAGACTTTTTCACCAAGTTTGACTAGTTGAGCAAAAAACTTGACAGTCATTTTACCAAAACTTGGATCAAAATTGCAATTGATAAGGACAAAAATCAGGTGGATAAAATTGTCATTCAATGCAAAAACCTCAATGTATCAATACAAAGAGAACTAACAACAAGAACAAGAACAACATATATTCGGTAAGCAATATATAATAGAAGTCAAAAGTACGCCTGGTTTTCAAATTATAAACGGTTGCCGTAATTATAGTTTTTGTACTTTTGGCTTTTAAAACCGAGTTTTTTCCCGAGATAGAATTTATGATTAGCGATATAAAATAGATGACAGGGATAAATCGTGTTGTAATCTCGAATTCTATCGCATTATTTTAATTGTTGATATCTGTTAGATATCGCTATAATATAGCGATATTTATATGTTATATAAAACATTGACAAGTCATATGAAAAATTACATTATTTATATTTTTAATAGCTGTACTTTTGGCTTCTATTACATTGTTTATATTTTTAATAGCTGTACTTTTGGCTTCTATTATACTACTTATATTTTTAATAGCTGTACTTTTGACTTCTATTACATGATTTGTACTTTTAATAGCTGTACTTTTGGCTTCTATTTCATGGTTTGTACTTTTGACGGCTGTACTTTTGGCTTCTATTACATGATTAGTATTTTGGATGGCTTTACTTATGGCTTCTATTATATGATTTGAATATTTAATAGCTGTACTTTTGACTTCTATTATATGATTTAAATATTTAATAGCTGTACTTTTGACTTCTTTTACATGGTTTTTACTTTTGATGGCTGTACTTTTGACTTTTATTACATATTTTTTGAATATTTAATAGCTGTACTTTTTGCTTCTATTACATGATTTATACTTTTGATGGCTGTAAATTTTGGCTTCTATTATATGATTTGAATATTTAATAGCTGTGCTTTTGACTTCTAATACATGATTTGTACTTTTAACAGCTGTACTTTTGGCTTCTATTTTATGATTTGTACTTTTGACGGCTGTACTTTTGGCTTCTATTACATGATTAGTATTTTGGATGGCTGTACTTATGGCTTCTATTATATGATTTGAATATTTAATAGCTGTACTTTTGACTTCTATTACATGATTTTTACTTTTGATGGCTGTACTTTTGACTTCTATTAGATGATTTGTACTTTTGATGGCTGTACTTTTGACTTCTATTATATGATTTGAATATTTAATAGCTGTACTTTTGGCTTCTATTAAATGATTTGTATTTTTTAAGCTGTACTTTTGACTTCTATTACATGATTTAAACTTTTGATGGCTGTACTTTTGGCTTCTATTATATGATTTGAATATTTAATAGCTGTACTTTTGACTTCTATTACATGATTTTTACTTTTGATGGCTGTACTTTTGACTTCTATTATATGATTTGAATATTTAATAGCTCTACTTTTGGCTTCTATTACATGATTTGTATTTTTTAAGCTGTACTTTTGACTTCTATTACATGATTTATACTTTTGATGGCTGTACTTTTGGCTTCTATTATATGACTTGAATATTTAATAACTGTACTTTTGACTTCTATTACATGAATTTTACTTTTGATGGCTGTACTTTTGGCATCTATTTTTATTTATTTATTTTTTTTCAATTCTTTTCCTCAAGACTGAGAAGGCCACTACAGACGAAGAGGCTACTTATTTGTGGTTATAACCCTCTGTCAACTCTATAACTCCGAAATACGAACCTTGACGAACAAGGCCGCTGCGAGGAGAAACGAGTTGAGCGCGGTACTACTAGGGACGTGGTGGGGATCGATTATATGATTAGAATATTTAATAGCTGTACTTTAAGCTTCTATTACATGATTTGTGTTTTTTAAGCTGTACTTTTGGCTTCTACTATATGATTTTTATTTCTAATAGCTGTACTTTTGACTTCTATTTTGATTTGTATTTTTAATAGTTGTACTTTTGACTTTTATTACATGATTTGTACTTTTGACGGCTGTACTTTTAGCTTCTATTATATTATTTGTATTTTTATTAGCTGTCCTTTTGACTTTTTTTACATGATTTATACTTTTGATGGCTGTACTTTTATCGCATAGTTTGCTCTTTTGATAGCTGTGTTTAAATAGATGTACTTTTGACATCTATTACATGATTTGTACTTTAGATATCTGGTTTATATTGCAATATATAAAATGTCTTTCATTAGCAAAATCGAACATGTCAGAGATTCAACTAACGCTATATTAGATTGTACTGTTGTTAAACGAAAAAATTTATTATAAACTTTGTTAAAAAAAATAAAACCAAATCACTTACTATAAGTAAGTGATTTGGTTTTATAGTAAATAATTTGGTTTAAAAACCAAAAAAACCTCCATAAAAACCAAATCACTTACAATTGTTACAATATTGTAACAAAAAATTTTTTTTTCATTAGGCTAGGTGAATAGTAATGAGCAATTTCTTTTACTCAGTAATTGGTCAGCTTTATGTGAATAAAAACTTCAACAATTTTGCTTAAGTTTTTATTCACGTAAAGCTGAGCAATTACTGAGTAAATTGCTTAAATTTACGTAAATAAAAATATGAGGAAAAATGCTGAAGTTTTAAAATTAATTCACATAAAGCTGACCAACTACTGAGTAAAAAAAGCAATTGCTCATTTTTATTCACCTGGCCTAGTATGATTAGCTGTAACGTGACGAATAGCATTAACAAGTTTCTTAATGTTACCAAAAAAACAAAAGTATTACCTTGCGTTGAATCAAGCTCTTTTTCTAATCTGTTGGCATATGATTAATAAAGTAAATTTGAAATCATCAAAATTTACTAAATTAAAATCATATTTCCACAGTAGAAAAACTTTAACAATTTAGTAGAATGGCAGAACTAAAGACATTAAAAAAAAAATTATAAAAAACAAACAATAAAAACAATAAAAACCTTTAAATCTTTAAAGGTTTTTAACCAAAGTTTCTAATTATAATAGTAAAAAGTATTTTAAAATGATTTTTTTTTTTGCTTTAAACAAGACTGAAGATTAAGACTATAAAGCATGATAACAATTAACAGAACATTTAAAAGATAGAGAGCACTCAGAAACAGATACAATTTAAGGACGAGACACAAGAACAAATTTTAGTAGATGACACCTGAGACGCAAGCTCTTTAGAGCAACTACTATTGTACTATTTGTAGGCATCATAGGAAGATCCTTAACAGATATGGCAATAGTATTCCATACAAACACAGATTAAAGATTTATATACAAACACAGATTAGAGACAAAGAATAGAATCCGGAGTAAGATATCTGAAGCATGATAAAGAGGTGCCACCTTAGCTAACTTTGTCATGGATTTGATATGTGGTTTCTAAGAAAGATCAGAAGTAAGAGATAATCTAAGAAGATGCAATCTAGATGACTAGTCAGTACCATTCATAGATAAAAACAATCCAGATTATTGCAATAATGATTAGCTGAAAATAATTAAGTTTTATCTGAGTTAAAGATCACCAACCAATGAGAGCGTCATTCCATACCAGGAGTGAAATCAGAAGCTTAAATGGCCCATTCAAGCAGTTAGAGTGTTGAAAAGAATCAATAGTGGTATTATCAGAAATTAATGCCACCTTAAATCTGAACATTTCTTAGAGATCATCATTGAAAACTATAAAAAAAATTAGAGGGCAGAGGAATAGAACTTTGAGTCGACCATGAAGTTACAATAATGGAAGAAGTCAAAAGTACAACATGAGTTCTTTATCACTATTATTTTTTAAATAAATAGCCGAATATATAGAATGTATGAAATAATTAAATTAATGAAATATAGCTATAAATTAGAAGTTTAGAATATAGCAAAAGATTAAAACTTTTCTTGAAATCAACATTTTAAAAAATGCACAAAGGAGCAATTTAATTAAAAAAGGGATACTGTTGACATTAAGTTCAGCATTGGAGATATTTGTTAACAAATGTTAATGCATAAAACAACAACCGGATCCTACTTGATTCATTAAATAAATAAATATTAATATTGAATCAATCCATGAAATGTAAAATTGAAATAAGTTTCTCACCACTCAAAAATAATCTTTGCTAATAGTACACCAAAATAACTATACCACAATTAATAATTGTCCACCAAAATAACCATACCACCACGATAATACAACATAGAGGCGTTGTTGATAGAAATTAATAGTTTCACATTACTAATTTCCATGCAGTATTTAACTAATATTCAAAAAATGAAAAACTTAAAGCTGATTATCTCTACAGGGTTAATAAAGTAAAGCATATATATTGCTAGTAAATATTTCATAAATTACCACTACTTAGAAATACTAGTCAACTGAAATTAAATTATCTTATCCTTTGAAACAATTATTTAAAAATTAAACGCTACAAAACTCTATTCTCAAACATAACAAACAAAAACATCTCAAATTTTCAATCAAAACGCAGGATGAGAAAGGATTATTATTAAATGAAAAACATATCCCACTTTATATTAGTCTGACATGTAAAACCATATTAAAAAAAATGCTATAATTTGTTAAATTATCGTTATTTAGATATTTACTACAATACTTAATTAAGTATTTATCAAACTGCTTGTCCACAACAACAACAATATCATGGTGTTCTACGGTTCTTTTTAGAAAAGACAAAATCTGGAATGTTTTTACACATTTTGTGGAACCACTGTTGACAGTAATTACACTGTGCCATTTGTTTGATTTTGCGCAGAATTCAATGGCATTCTACAACTGCAAAAGAGTTCTATAGAGATATCCTTTTGAATGCATCTTTTGCAATCTGCTAACAGTTAAGGGAAAAAAGAAACTTTGTTAACCAGAATGCATTGCAACATGTGCGCCCTCAACTCTGGTATAGAGAATGTTATATTAGCAGGGTTTGTTTTTGTGCTAATAATATGATAAATAAAAGAAATAGCAAAGACACCACAATTTGCCCCATTTGACTGCTGTTGAACAAGTAATACACGAATAGTTAACATGTCCATCAAGAAAACCTCACCAGGTTTACATCTATATGTTGAAATGGCAACCCAGTGACTATGACCATCGTGCAAAACCTGAACAAATGGTATATTATTGTAAGTATTGAAAGCAAGATTTTGTTCAAGAATAGTGTTTTGTAGACCATTGATAACTTTGAATTGGATTTTCATGTTTTGAAACCTATTTATAACATTATCAGATAGCCATCCATTGTTTAATATATCTGACAAGTCATTTTGACAGAGACTTATTTTACTTTTTTTTTTTTAAGCTGCATTTGTAATTTCATCAGAACCTGTATATTCATCATCACTGCAAACAATGGGGCTACCTTTAAACTCTAATATGTTTTCATAGTCTAATAAAATATTATTTATTGCTTCAGCTACTACTTTTTTTTTCTGGTTTAAATATTACTTCGATTTTAAAAGCAGCCAATAATTTTTCTTTTTTTTCTCCAGCTCGTTTAAAATTTGTATTTTTTCTTTTTGGAGCTGGTAGCTTATGATATTTAACAAAATTTTTTGTTAAATATCATAAGCTAAAGTGGCAAGCAACTTTCTTTAGTTACAGCCTTTTTTACATTTTCAATGATGTTACTCAACTCCCTATAAGTGTTTTCAAGCAAATTTTCGTCATGGTCAATTAGAAAACTGAGACTTTTTAATTCACTCTAAAGGTTCCTTATTTATTTACTAGTAATTAATTTCCGAAAAATTATCCGATTTTATTTAATTCATTTTTTGGGGAACAATTACATTCAATAAAAAAAGTAAAACTATAAATAATTATAATATAAACTATTTTTAACACTTTAATGTTTGAGATTTAAACAGCTTCATATAAATTCTTGCCATAAATACAACTTGAAAAAAAAAATGAATTTGTATTCAAAATAACCCCGCTATACAAAGTAACCCCGGTTTACGGTACTTTTAATTTGTTTCTTTGAATTACTGCCATCAAAGGAATTTTTTTAAGCAAAGAGTTTTGTCATATATTAAAATTTACTATGAAATAAATTGTGTTAATAAGAGAACTGGAGCAAGCAGAAGACATAAATTGTCTTATCATCAAGCCCCATCATAAAATTTACACTAAAAAATCGTAAGTTAATAAAAAAAATGAAGAGTAGCTAAGTACATAACAAGAATTTTAAATACGTTAGTTACAATATAACTAATAACATGATATAAATATTACTGTTGAAATATAACGCATTATATCAAAGATTAACAATATATTAAAAGTATTAAAATTTTTCACCAAAAAATTAAATTAGATTAAAATTGCAACAAAAGAGAAGTAGTGTCAATAACTACTTTTGACTACCATCCTCGCCGCAACGGTAGCACGTTATGGTTTTTTTCCGCGTCCTTTAGGAACTTGTCTTGAACTGATGCCAATCGGATTCACGCAACTGACAAAACAAGACTCTTTGCGACGTAAAATTACCAAACTTCTAGATTTTTCAGCAATCTAGCACAGCAATATTGTTGATATTGAGCATACAATTTGCAGCTGTTTTCTTGCTTCGTCGGGTAACCCAAGAATAAATGCGCAAATTATCGACTCTTCGCTTACGTGAGATGATATTAGCTTGCTCAGTCTTGTTAATTCTGCGAAATATACGTAAACGGACTCATTCTTTTTAAGACGGCGATTTACGGACTCTTCGTATGCTGTTAGCGGAGAAGCAGAAAAGGCAGTATTCAGTGCAGTTTTCACTTCATTGTAGTTTTCTTTTTTCTCAACACTTAGGCCTTGATAAACGGCATACACCCCGCCAGAAACAAATATGGGTAGCACCACATGCGCTTCGTCAACTTTTTAAAGTTTTGCTACCACTTCCAATTTCTGTATCCATTCTGAAAAATCACCTGAACCATCGTATTGTGATACCAGATCCGCAAACTTTATAATGATACTCGTTGCCGAAATAGCTTGTAATAATAAATATATATTTGTTTTTTCTTAATGTCTTTCTGAATATCTTTACTTAATATATATACAATTGCAAATAACCCCAAGAGTATAATAATCAGTATAAACGTTATGTACAATATAATATATAAAATGACGCGCCCACAACTTGTGATCCACATTTTTTTAATGTGGGTCACAATTTGGCAGCATAAATTCCGTCGAATTCTGCAACATTTCATTCTTACTTGATTAAGAACCTTACCACAGAAAAGATTATGAAAAAAACACATCTAGATTCTAACGAATTGCGATCCGCTTTAAACAATCTAAAAAACAACAAAAGTGCGGGCTTTGATAATATCAATAGCTTTGTCGTAAAATCAGTATTTGATATCATTGAACCATCATTGCACCACATCTTCGATCTTTCGCTAAAATCAGGCATTGTCTCGGATAAACTAAAAATTGCTCGAGTCACCCCTATTTTTAAATCTGGAGATGATTTTGATACTACCCGACGGGCATTTGTTTTTAAAAGTTACGTTCTAAATGTGTTTTAAACGTCTTTTAAACGTCTTTTAAACATTAATGTTTAAAAGACGTTTAAAAGACATTTAAAATACATTTAGATCGTAACTTTTAAAAAAAAATGCCCGTCGGGTAATAATTATAGATCTATATCAGTTTTACCATGTTTTTCCAAATTACTAGAACGCGTCATGTATAATAGACTTTACAATTATTTGACGGAAAACAATTTTTTATACGGTAAACAATTTGGATTTAAAAAAAAAAACACTTAACCGACCATGCTATAATTGAGCTAGTTAACCAAAAATCTAATGCTTTTAGTAATGATTGCTTTACGCTAGGAGTTTTTATTGATCTTTCTAAAGTTTTTGATACCGTAAATCACGACATTCTTCTAAAAAAACTCAAAGTGTATGGAGTAAAAAATAATAACTTACTTTGGTTTAAAGATTATTTATCAAACTGAAAGCAATATATTCAGCATGAAAAAACAAAAACAACAAATAGCGCCATAACTTGCGGGGTTCCCCAAGACTCGATCTTGGGACCATTATTATTTTTACTCTATATAAATAATTTATTTTCAACATCACACTTATTAAATTTAATTTTGTTTGCGGGTGACTCCAATTTGTTTTATTCGCATAGAGACATTAGGACACTTTTAACATAGTTAACAAAGAATTACATAAAACAAACGAGTGGTTTAGGTGTAACAAACTCTCTTTGAATGTCAAAAGAACCAAGTTCATCCTATTTCATAAACCAAATAAAAACGACAATATTCCTCTTAAACTACCTGATCTTCAAATAAATAACACTAATATAAAAAGAGAAAATTTTAAAACTTTCTAGGTGTGGTCTTGGATGAAAATTTGTCGTGGAAGCTCTATATAAACACTTTAGAAAGAAAGCTCTTAAGAAATATTTCACTAATGTATAAAACAAAACTTTTCCTAAATATCATTTCCTTAAGAAGTTTATACTTTTCATTAATACACAGTCATCTAAGCTATGGTAACATGGCCTGGGCAAGCACAAACTGTACTAAGCTTAAAAAACTCTACAGTAAACAAAAACATGCCTGTAGAATTGTCTTCGGAGTAAGTAAAAAAGCGTCTAGTAAACCTCTCTTATGCAAACTTGGAGCATTGAATATATACAAAATTAACATACATCTTGTTTTACAGTTTATGTACAAAATAAAAAATGAACTATCTCCGCCGATATTTCAACCCTACTTTAGCGAAATAAGTCATAAATACCCTACTAGATTCTCATATAACAACTTTGTCATCCCAAAATTTACATTAAAGTTAAATTCATACTCAATCCAACACCGCGGACCCTATTTGTGGAAAATTTTTCCCCAGATTGTTACTATCAAAAGAAATACACTTCAATTGATTTTAAATAGTTAAACAGTTCAAATCTGAATCAAAGCGTTTTTTATTATCTATGGACTTTAGTAAAAAAAATAAACTTGCACAATTTATTTCTTTTATTTGTTTTAACTTTTATTTGTTCTAAATTTATTTTACTAAACGAATTTATATATAAACAGTTACATCAATTGTAAAACGTAGTTTTTCATATTTTTACATATTTTATCACAAACAATTTATCACGATTTTATATATCTTATTGTAAAAAACGACCTGTAAAGAAGTCATTATGGGGCTCGGTGATAAGACAAACTGATGTCTTCTTCTTGCTCCAGCCATTTGTTTTATTATTTATGTTATTTTATAAATTGTAACTTTCTACGGCAAAATTAAATTAATAAATAAATAAAAAAAAATAAAAATTCCTTCTGATGCAACAAATTAATAGTTTATATTAATAGTATATATATATATATATATATATATATATATATATATATATATATATATATATATATATATATATATATATATATATATATATATATATATATATATATATATATATATATATATATATATATATATGTATATATATATATATATATATATATATATATATATATATATATATATATATATATATATATATATATATATATATATATATATACCTTACATTGATTGAAGTAAACTCTTACAAGTTTTCAAGTCTTATAAATGAACTGTTCATAAAATTTAAGTGTTTAAAGTAAGGTGGGGTAATTGAGCACTTTTATATGGGGTAAATGATCACCTTTTGAATTTAGTGGTTTTTATTCTTATAATATTTTTGATAATAAAATAAATATTCAAAGATACAAATAATTTGAGTTTTTATACCATGTATACATATTTTTTACCTTTTTGTAACAGATTTGTGGAAATGGTGAGAAACTATTTAAAAAATCAACTCAAAAACTGTCAAAAACTTACTTAGAAAGTGAACTTAAAAGAGTTCTTGAACTTGTTTATGATGAAACCTTGGAAACTTTTGGCAAAGCTGTTAAACATACCACACATAACTTTTAGGTGTCATATTGTGGTTTATGCAAAAATAGTGTGGTTGGTCGAAAGAGTTATTTGCTATCAGACGAGGAGATGTCAATTGCACAATACATGCAACTTTTAGTGATTTTAGGTATGTATTAGATAAAATAGACCTTAAATTATTTGTACAATGTTTTCTTTACAAATCTGAAAGATAGTGCCTGTATTTTAATAAAAATTTGTCTGGTGATGAGTGGGTAAGATCATTTTTAGAGCGGCATAAACGTCTTTGTCTTATCAAGCATGTCAAAATATTTGTAGAAAGCGTGTTGCAATTTTATGTGACATTTTATGCAATTTCATTACTGGTTGGCTTGATGGCTATTGTTTAAAAAATTGGATGCAAAGATTAATAATAACTTACTTCAGACATGTTGATATTAACACAATAAAACTTTTTATAGGTGATAATTAAGCATGCCATTTATCTATTGATGTTATTGAAGTTTGTGAAGCAATTAGAATGTTTGTGAAGATATTAGGATGATCATCTTACCTTCTAATAGTACACATTTATTACAGCCTTTTGACCTTGCAGTTTATAGACCCTAGAAAATAGCATGGAAAAAAGTAATTACTAAATAGAAAATTGGTGAAATAAGATTTCTTACATCCCTACCAAAAATGTTTTTCCGAGATTGCTCCTTCATCTCTTGACTTATATGAATCACATACAATAGTTCGCTGTAAATGGGTTTAAAACATCTAGTATCTACCCACTAAACAAATATATATATATATATATATATATATATATATATATATATATATATATATATATATATATATATATATATATATATATATATATATATATATATATATATATATATATATATACATATATATATATATATATACATATATATATATATATATATATATATATATATATATATATATATTTTCATTATCAATATTTTCATTATCAATATTTTGATACTCATTTTAGTACTAAAATGTTATAACAGTATATTGTGCAGTATATTGTGCATTTTTCAGTAATATAATATTTTGCTTCACTAGGGTTATGGCTTTATAATCTGTAAAAAACTAAAAGAATGATTTGGCTCTAATCTTATGACCAGGGGTCAATGTTATAAAACTTTTTATCGGCGTAAAATGCGACCTGCTGTAAATTTTATTGGCGTAAATGATTTGTTTCAATGTTATAAAAATTTTTAAAAATTACCATGGATAAATTTCTACAGCCGAAACGATTACAGTCAATAAATGTTCCGGAGGACCGACCTACGGAAGTTTTTGTTGAAGATCCTAAAAGATGAATTTTACAACAAGTTTCTACAACTAAATAGTTGTAGAAACCTGTGGTTTAGAACTTTTCAAAGTACTAACCTTGAGTTGAAAATTTAATACAAATTCATTCATTTTATTTAGGTGCACAATTTTTGGTAAATTTTA
Source organism: Hydra vulgaris (assembly GCF_022113875.1). Lineage (NCBI taxonomy): Eukaryota > Metazoa > Cnidaria > Hydrozoa > Anthoathecata > Hydridae > Hydra > Hydra vulgaris. The sequence goes on along the minus strand of NC_061159.1, from coordinate 58,802,523 downwards.
ATTTCGAGTTAATATTTTTTTACTGAATTTGTCATGTAAGAAAATGTCATTTTCAAAATTTAAAACTGCTCTCATAAACTAATTTTTAGAAAAAGATTGCTTATAAATTTCATAATTTCATTTAACTTATTGTTTATAACCCTAATTCTGAGCTTATATCGTAATAAAACCGTTGTCTAAAAGTTTTTGATATGTAGCTATCAACCAGGTATAGATTTGTAGATATTTTGTAGCTAGCTACAAAGCTACGATATGTAGCTAGCGACATATTGCTACAAAATCGCAATGTTTAAAGTTCAATCATTTTCATGGTTTTAATAGACTCAACACTAAAAATCGAATTTTTAAAGATGTTAAAGACATTTGCAAAAAATAAAATAAGAAAAAAAAAATCGCTAGAAAATCGCTATAGAGCTAGCTAGTCGCTAGCTCATTTCCCACCGGGTAGTAACCAAATGGACTTATCCAGATATATAAGATTAGGATTAAATGAGTTGGTTCCTTATTTCCTGCCTAAGCTTCGGCTTTGCAAGGATTTTTGCGCATTGGGCAATAATGAAAAAAATGCGCCTTTTTAACAGTCAATTTTTGGCTCCTTTATTTTTTTGGCTATTTTAGCTATTTGAAATAAATAGAAATAATTCAAAAGAATCAAACTACATATCCCTTTTTGTTTGTTCTTGGGTTATTTAGAAAAAGTTCTTCAGCATAAGCACAGTCGAAGTTGACTTTTTAAGGCCGGAATTGAACTAACCAATCTAGACCAATTACTAGATTATACTGCAATAATAATCTTGTTATAAAACAGTTATTCTTTTAAACAAAATAAAAAAATGCACTGAGAATGCAAAAACATGACTTGTCTTGCAATATATTAATAACAACAGTTATGCAAAGAGAGTTTTCTAAATTTTTCAGAGAGCGCAGGATAGATTTTCTACTACCACATATCTCACTGGGATTCCTTCAACTACCACATATCTATGGTGCTCAATGGGATTCCTTCAACTACCACATATCTATGGTGTTCAATGGGATTCCTTCAACTACCACATATCTCAATGGGATTCCTTCAACTACCACATATCTGTGGTGCTCAATGGGATCTCAATGGGATAAAACTAAAAGTTGTCTTACAATATATTAACAACAACAGTTATACAAGTTTTTTGTAATTTATTGAAACTTTGACTCAATTATGAAAACTTTTTCTATCAATCTCAAGCTATAAAATTGTAATACCAATTAACATGCCTTTTTTTAAATTTTTTAAACAAAGTGTATCAATTAGCCTAGCCCGCTTGCGACTTTACAAACCCACTATAAGCACAGAATAGCCATTAAAATTGGCCAATCTGATTCGCTTATTTTGAAAGAGAGGCAAATCCGCAAAATTGGAATATAAGAAAAATATTCGGCGTTAAACATAAAAATAAAGAAAAATAGTTCGATTTTGTTTACTTTTTGCTCATTAGTTTTTGTTTATTTATTTAAAATTGTTAATAGATTTTGTATTTATTTATTAAAAACTGGACTCCGTTGCTTACTATTTTATTTAATTCAGAAGTAGTTTATGATAATAAAACTGTTTATCAGAGGAGAAAGCTAATCAACACTTAGAAAGAGTATCGAAATAAAAATGCACACTAGATACAACTTACAAAATATACAACTTAGTTAATGTTCAATGCATAAGAGTTTGCTGTACCCAGTAGATTTGATTTACATTTAGCTTTTATGCTTTTAACCAGCTTGTATGTGTTATTTCTCCTTACTCTAGCTGCATTTATATTACATTGATATAACAGTATCATAATAAAATAGTCATATAACTGAAAAAAAAAATTAATTTGTAAACTGCATTTATCAAAACATCTAAATAAATATTAACGTAAATATACACATAAGATGTTAATACTAAATTTAAATAATATAAAAATATAATTTTAATTTTGTATTTTATTTTCTCTGCTCAGAGAATCTTTTGTTGAAAGTAATAAGCCTTGAAACGCCACATCAGTTTCCTCTGTGCTAGTAATATAAGGATTAATAATTGGGGCAGGTGAGGTTTCTTAACTGTGTTGAAGGAAAACTTCAATTCAAAATCTTTTGTGATATTCCGACTTATGTTTAATGTAAATAGCCATCAAATGAAAATTTAAAGGCTCAATTTTAATATTAAACAATCTATATCAATAGAAAGAAAAATTGGAAATGTGTTAAAGTTGTTTCAATGCAAAGCAAAACATTACACCTCAAAAAACTGGGAAATGCTTGTAATATGTTGCCAAATAAGTATAGCGAATTGATAAAAATTATTATTAACTTCATGAAGGTTAGCAAAGCGATCGAAACAAATATTTATTTAAAGATGTATTTAGAAGTTCGAGCAATTATTCCGAGTTATTATTTTATATAAATGTGCAATATAATTGTCTTGTATAGTTTCATTATTATTTGTATGATTAAATCAGTATCGTATTGAATCATTAAACGAGTTTATCTTAAATTACAGTGAAAGAATAATGAAATACCATGTCAAATTTTTCCAAAAAGGTTAGCGCAAAAATACTCAAGTATATTCGAATAAAATATAAATTATATAACAATACTTTTAAGACTGCTAAAAAAATACGTTAATGACTTTGAGCATTAGCAACATTTTGTTCAACAGCTAGACTGATATTTCTTTGTCGCTTAACTTTTTTCCGTTTCAAAACTTCAACTTTAGTTGGTCTTCCCATCGGCACTGGTCTACTACCACGTGTCAGACCTTCTCTTCGTCTCGCAGCAGCAGTCGGTTGCGTTTTAATTTGTCCGAATCTTCTTTTTGAGCATAATGCTGTTTTTAATGAAAACAGAGTTGCTAAAGCGCTTTCGGTGGTATTGACACTTTTCAGTCTAAGCTTTAAACTATTAATAATTTTTTTAGAATTGGGAATGATTTTAGCTAGATCTAATAACTTTTTAAATTCAAATATAAATTCTTCACAATCTGTATTTAAAGATTCCGATTGGTTTTTTTTTTCAGTACACGTCAATGACAAAATATCTTCGTTATTTGCATCGCCAGAGATCAAACAGTTTTCTTGAGTTTCAACTGCGAAAATAACAATTTACTGTTAATTTAATAAATGTAAACCATGTTATAAAATTATTATATTATAAAATCATGTATGTATTCAATATAAATTACAAAAAATTAAAACTAATTGCAGATATCAAGGTAGTTGGACCAAAAAAGACCCGTATCGAATAATAATAATTTTACATACATACATACATACATACATACATACATACTTATGTGCGTGCGTGCGTGTGTGTGTGTGTATGTGTGTTCTAATAAACAAATATATTTTCAGATGAAACAAAGTGGGCTTATATCGATGCAACTACTTTATTTGCCTTTACAATTCAATTACAAACCTAAAATATTAGAAGATATTTCAATTTCGCTTTAATCTATATCTCTCAAACTTAAAAAAAATTCTGGTTCAGGGCACTTCGATCCAAGTGCAAGCTTCCCAAGTTCGTATCTGTCTTTCGATGTAATAGGTGGAGCGCACGGAAAATTAATTTTAAAAAATTTATGTATTGCAGCCATGTGTTTACAGAATCCACCTTGCCTACCACTAGGACATGAACAGTAGCCAACGTCACTATTGACTGTATATTCGACATTTGAATTTTTAAAACTAGGTACAATGTAAGTGTTCCTCTCCAACAATTTAATAGAACTAATGTTTATTTTTTCAGATTTTTGACATAATTTGTTGTAGAATATTTCATAGGCAGAGCAACGATTATATGCAGTATTCAGAAGACGGTTGCTATAATATCTGTCCCAAACATTGACAGTATAGTCTACAAGTGCTGCAACATTGAATGCTTTTGTTCTACATAAAACAATATCTTTAAGGATTCTTATTGTTGCTTCACTAAAATTATTTGTATTGTGGTTTCGAATAATTAAGTCTTTTCTATATAACATGACAAATTCAAACTTTCTCTTGTTATAGTATTTTTTAACCCTAATATAAAACTTTGGGTGCGTTAATTTTATGCTTTTTAATTGGTGCAACGATAAGTCAAGTTTTTCGCTTGTATCAGCATATATAATCTAGAAAACAAACTTGTAGATAATTACACTTGAAATTCCATATAAATAACTTTCATTTCAAAAAATAGTAAACGAATTAAGAATTACTATATAATTAAGTGGTTATAAATCTATTTTTATATGTAACTTAAATACATTTTTAAACAAATGGTAAAAAAAGTTTTTGACGATCAGTTTTTGCAGCTTTTTTAAGCAACCAACGCCATTGTGCTTGTAATACATGAAAATAACATAATAACATTGTTGCTGTTGGCCATACAGAACTTAGTGCATTTTTTTCTTCACTTGAGTCATCCAGCATAAAAACTTGGGGCTCCTACAAAAAAATAGTTAAAATACAATGTAAAACATTTAACTAATAGAAATTCCGATTTAAATTAGGTATTGTGATAAACATTTAAGTTTAAAACCTTATCTAGATCTTTATATGTTTAAAGTTCAGCCCTTATGTAGATCAGTGTTTTGATAAAGTTCAGAAAACCTTTAGCCAAAATATATTTTCAAGAGTTATTGAAATGCTGCTTAGTTAATTAGGAATTGCTGTTTAGTTAATTAGGAAAGAGCTTGCATTTGATTTTGAAGTGATCATCCATGTTATATTTTAAAAACTCGGAAAACAGTGCATAAAACATCCGGTATATATTTTCCTAATTTTCCGTTTAACTTAGCTTTTAATGTGTGACAACTTTAAATCCAGACAAATTTAACAAAAGAATGTCTTGTCTAACGGAGTTATCAATCTTATTAATTTAGAAAGCATAATAACAGGTGAGGTTATCAAATTATAAAACATTGTTAGACATATCAAAGTTTGTCAGGATTTTTTGTTGTCTCATCTTAGCTGGTGGGTTTCTTCATTTTTCTGAAATTTTTCTTAATTTTTGTATGGATTTTCTTAATTTTTGTATGAGTGATGACTGCAAAAGTTAATAAACAAATATATTACAAAAATTTATACTTTAAATTAAAACATTTTGGAAATCCAAAAAAACTAAAACTTGAGAAAAATATCCGGAATTTTAGAAATAACCCGAAAAAGGTAATTCCTGACTTTGTAATACAAAGATATCAAATTGTTTATATAAAAGAAGGTATATATGTTAACCATTTCATGTATAGAGATAAAAGTAAAAAAGATAAAGTTAGGCTATTATATTATATTATTATATTATACATATGCATACATAGAATATACTTATAAAACTTTAAATTACCTCAGATCCTCCAAAACATCTTGGGCATTCTAATTTAAGAAGTTTGAATGCTTGCTCATAATTCTCTTCAGTTTTATTAGCATGATATAGAATAGCAATAGGGATACATCCTGCGGAACTTGATGTAGACACAATTGTAACATTTGTTTGTGAGATATCACAAGATGAGGTAGTATCTACAAACACAATTTCGGAAGAAGATTTTCTTAGTTGATTCCTTTGCATCACTTCAGTGACCACTAGTACAGACCATTTCAGATCTTCTTCAATAACTGTCACCAACGTTCCTAAATTAAAAAACACTGAAAACTGCCAAAAAATCTGGCAAGATATAAACCACCAATTGATAAAACGATATGGGCCAGTTCATTATACTTTAGCCAGTGGCCTGTGGGACACCAAAAAATAAAAAAAATTATAAAAAATAGCGAATAAGTGAAGTTAGCTGAAGAACTTTTCTATTAACCAACAAGGTCTTACAGGTTACTTTACTGATTAGCTATTACTATCAGCAATACATGGGAAAATTACAGAAAGCTTGTTACATAAAAGAACTCAAATGTGTCTATAAACATATTATTCATATTCCAAAATGCCCAACCAAAATGGCAGCATTTTTTAATAACCCTATTTTCTTACCTATATGAGTTAAATGTATTATTTAACTCATATAGGTAAGAAAAATTTAAAATGTAAAATTTATTGGAAAACAATGCCCCTCTAACCTGCCTGCTAACATTGAAGGGGTGAACTTGATTTTGTCATTTAATAATAATAAAAAAGATATGGTTGGTTGCCCCCTCCCTGATCTAGTCTTTATGGCTTTTTGCAAATGTATCTATTTAGGTGCTTCTAGCACAAAATAACTGTTTTTTAATACTTTTCTGTTAAAAGAACTTTGTTATTGCTTTTTTTTCAGTTTTATTCATTATATTACATTAATTATATAGGAGAAATAGCTTAAATAAATGTCCCACAAAATTTTCTTTAAATTGGTTGAAATATAACGAGCTTACACATATCTGACTTTGTTATATATTTTTTTGTAATATATAAAAATACATGTCAACTCAAAGTAGAATTTGGCAGCAAACCTTCTCAATATAAACTAGGTTTTTTATTTATCATTTATCAATCTTATTTTCAAAATAAATCATTTAAATAAATTATTTTAAAATAAACTGATTATTGTTGTTAATCTCATTTTTACCTGATTCTAAGTATACATTTCTTTTATTCTTTAACATCTCTAAAGGATTTTTAAGAGCAAAATGTTTTTCTTGCCATAAATTGTATAAATAATAAATTGTACGTGATAAAGGATTAAGTGAGGCATCTGCCAAAAGAAAGGAGCCATTTTCATGATAAATAAAGTTATCTGTGTGTATACGTTTTGCTTGAGCTGGACTTAATCCACTGTTAAAATAGTTATAAAAAAGTTTTTTTGTAACTGATGACACTGGTAAGTATTTCATCGAATCTGCACATTCAATGTTAAGGTTATGGTTTTTATGAACTACTATAACTCCACTAAGGGGAGGTTCTTCTTTTAGATATTGATCATTTTTCTTAGTATTTGCATTTACTTTTTTGATTTTGATATCAATTTCAGCTACACAGTATGTGTTTTTCCTTGATTTAATTTCTTTATTTAGTTTTGAATGTTGACATTGATATTTTCTATGTGCCACAAGCCTAAATAAAATACATTTGCAAGATATATATACACTTACTGTTAGTTAATGCTTATATTATTATTTATTAGCCCTCAAGACCTATAAGACCTGACTCACTATTGATTGTGATATGAAAAAAATATATAATAGCTTAGTAAAGAAGCTAAGGGGGTTCCTAACAGACAAAGAAAAGAAAATACAAAAACTAGCAATAACATAATAATACAAATAACAACAATACATACCCATTTCGTAATGTTACCAAAAAAAAAAAATTTATTCTAACCCTAATGTGTTGCTAACCCTAAATTTTTCTTAAACCGTTAGCTATTGATCGATAAATTAAATTTCAAATCATAAAAATTTACTAAATTAAGATAATATCTTAACATTAAACAAACTAAACTTGTGATATAGGCTAGAACACCAAGGCAAATCTAAAGAAATGAAACAACAATAATAAAAAGTAGACATGCTTATAAAATAATACCACCATTTTGGGATGATGATGGTAAAACTTAAGGAATGAAATGATAAAAATGGAGAAAAATATAAAAATTTAAATTTGCAAACAAAATAAAAACTAATACAAAATACATAATCCTTATATAACTAAAAATATTTAAAATTTTTTATTTAAATAGCTTCAATTTATTTTAATCAAACCTTGTTTGTATTAAAGAAAGCCAAATAACCCCAAATCACTTTATTCAAATAAACCCCAAATCACTTTATTTAAAACCACAAATATTTAAAAGTTTATTTTCTGAGGTAACAAGGAAACATTGCTTTAACAAACTTATTATATGCCAATGTTATTATTAAACTACCTTGAACACAGGACATAAAATTTGCCATGCAAGAAGCACATTTTTTTTTGAGATAAACATTATCAACTGTTTGATCTTGAATTTAATTTATGGTCATTAAGTGTGCTAAACTGACAACATTTTAGCGTAAAGTTAGCTCAACTGTAACCAAGGAATAAATACCCTTATACAACTTGTAGTATGTGCGTGTTTAAATATATATATATATATATATATATATATATATATATATATATATATATATATATATATATATATATATATATATATATATATATATATATATATATATTAAATATATATAAATTATGTTAGTGTATTCTACAAGAGAGCTCAACGTTGTTAAAGAACAGAGTAAAAATAAATAAGTAAAAACACTTATCTAATTTTTTTTTTCCTTATATATATATAAATATATATATTTAATATATATATCTATGATATTTATATTAAATATATGTATCATATTTCGTGGTAAAAGATAAAATTGGTTAAAGATCCAACCTTGTAGGTTCATTCAGCTTGTATGACTTTAGCCATCTAGTGTGCGTTTTATGTCCATATTCTTCTACCCATTGGTTCGCTTCATCTTCTGATTTAATTGATGCTCGCAATTGAATAACATTTTTATCTTCAAAAATTAACTTTGAATTAAATAAAATAGGGAATGTTGAATTCATTTTTTTTAGAATCACTACCGCTGTTGTTATTAAGCAAGGTTTATTATTTTTTTTATTGCGCGAAAGTTTAAATTCCAATTTTGCAGATTTGCCTCTCTTTCAAAATAAGCGAATCAGATTGGCCAGTTTTGATGGCTATTCTGTGCTTATAGTGGGTTTGTAAAGTCGCAGCCCGCTTGCGGTTAGAATTCAGTAGTTGTGGTTTTACCTAGGTATCAAGATTTCTTCTATCCAAGTGCTAGTGTTCAAATTAATATAAAATAAAATCTATAAAACTCTTGGGAATATATTCCAAAGCTTAGATTTTTTTTATCAACAAAATATTTACTTTAAAAAATGCAAATATTCTACAAGACATATCGTTTCAATTTTTAATACTTTCCATCGCCTGAAAAATTAGGCTATTTATTTAAGTAGTATGATTTGAAACAAATATTCAACGGAAGTTCCAGGAAGACATAATGGTCTTGTCTCTGAGCACTATAATTAAAATAGCATTTGGGTGCTTTCCCGTGTTAAAAATTACTGTCACGCGTGCCAAAAGCCAAATTTAAATCGTAGTTCTTGAACTACGCATTGACAAGTAAGCTTAGGTTTCTAAAACGGCTTGAAGTAACACAACGGAAAATATTTATTTTAACCTATTAAATCTAGATAAATTGAAGCATGTGGTAGTTTAAATTTTAAATAAAATGGAACTTGCTATAAACCTCTATAATGACTAAAGAAAAAGCCACCCCTTAATGACAGTAAAAATATATTGTACACAAAACGAGTATCACTTAAAACTATACCCTAACCATGATCCTTGTGACTATGTAGTAGGTTATGTAATAACTAGGGTAGGTTTTAAAATACTTTTTCCAAGGTTTGATGCCTACTCTGACCATATAATATATTTTCTCAGAGTTGAAAGCGCTCCATGTGAGTTTAATTGTAAACTTGATGTGCTGGTCTGTTGATATCACCAAGGATCAATTCCAGATTTACATTCTCCTAGGCCTTAATTAGAATCAATATTTGAGGCCCGCATCATTTATAAGTTGCAAAAACTAAAAGACTAAAAAAAAATTCTCCTTTTTAAAATTTAACCTATTTAACAAACCCCTAAAATCGTCAGGTCCAAGTTTGGAAAATCCATGGGCCGGATTAACCTAATCTGTCAATAGGTAAATCCAGCTCAAACCAGAGTTATTAATAAGGCCAAAAATAGCAAGGCCACATGTTACTAGAAATGGTAGAAGACTGCACTTTGCAAACAAATGACAAATACTTCGAGCTGGAGTTTAAGCTAAAACTTTGGGCGCCCATGAATAAAACCGATAAATCGGTATCAAATTTGGCTAGGATAGGTCTTTGCCTAAAATTATTTTTTATTAAAAAAATTTATAAAGCTAGTATTATTTAATTATATTTAATACATTCAGTTGGTAGAAGGTAATGTTTTATTTTAAATTTTTGTTTCAAAATCCACCCTTCAAAACACGTAAATAAAATTGATTTTAAAAATATCTTTTTTATTAGTATTTTTTTTAAATAAAAAACACATTTTATTTTCAGATGTTTAATATCAAATCTTTAACTAAAAAATTGAGAAGTTTATAAATTATTACCTTATAAACAAACTTATCAAATTAAACGGGGTATAACATATATAAAAGAAAATGTATTTAAGGGTAATTAAAAGGTATTTAATGATACAACAGTTCAAAATTAACAAAAAATAGCTATAACACTATCTAAAGAGTAAGATAAACTAATAAAACAACAACAACAACAAAAAAAACACAACAAAAGCAACCTTTAGGATGTGTGTGTTCACATTGCCTAATTAATGGATCATACGGTTTTTACACAATATACCGTTCATCGTACAACTATGTTACGAAGGCTTTTGTCATGTTGTAGAGGATGACTAAAGATCCAAAAGGTGTCATATATGTTTTTAAAGACGTTAATAATAATGACAACGTTTTATAATAATGTAAATTGGAATAAATACTAAAATTACCTTTTCACATATATAACTTTAGAAAAACCATATATACCAATCAAAATTGCAAATGTGACATTTGCCTTAAAAACCTCTATAAAAAATGTAAAACATCTTTACAACATTAAACATTATATTTTAAGTCCTAAGTTTAGTAAGAAAACAAGTTTAAAGTTTAAAAATTATTAGAATAAAGCATAAATAATAAATTAAAAGTAACATCATTAACTCTAAACAACACAATATTTAACATTAACTCTAATCAACTAAACAACCTTAACTCGAGACAACTAAATAACCTTAACTCTAGTCAACTAAATAACCTTAACTCTAGTCAACTAAATAACATTAACTCTAGGCAACTAAATAACATTAACTCTAGGCAACTAAATAATATTAACTCTAATCAACTAAATAACATTAACTCTAAGCAACTAAATAACATTATCTCTAGGCAACTAAATAATATTAACTCTAATCAACTAAATAACCTTAACTCTAGGCAACTAAATAACATTAACTCTAATCAACTAAATAACATTAACTCTAGACAACTATAACTTTAACCCTAACCAACTAAATAATATTAACTCTAAACATTAAAATTATTAAGATTCACCCAAAAAAAGAAATAAAATTAACTCTAAACAACTAAAGAAATACCTCAGTAAACTTGCAAAATAGTAACACTCTAAATTGCTAAATTCTAAAAAAAAATTAAATTATTATGCAAACAAATTATTGATGATTTAAAACTATAAATTTATTGAGCACTTCAAACAAAGCCATTCAGCACTCTCATGCGCCAACACATATTCTGGTATATTTTCACATGCACGATGAAACCAGCATTCACATTTTTCACACTGTACCATATGCCTAAACTTAATGTTGCTTTGCGTACAAATATACTAATGAAAACTATAATAAAGATGACTAGATAAAAATATAATTATAAGAAATGATTGACACAATAAGTGCTACGATACCATTAAAGATAATTCACTAACCTATCTTTTATAAATTTATCTGAAACTGTCCATACTTGTCTGCAAATGCAATATAGATTAAATTTAAATTTCTTTTCTTTACAAAACATTGTTTTTTTTGAAGTTTTCGGAAATTCATTTAGGTGGTTTCCCGAAATACTTTGAAGTAAATGCTTTCGCATATCAACATCTTCAAATCCAATATAACATGGATTCAAACCAGTAAAAGCAATGTGCTTCGCAAATGCCAATGCAAACAAGCCACAATCTATACTATTTGCTTGTTGCTGTACAGGTAAAACTCGTACAGTTAAAATGTCCTTGGTACACTGCATTATTGCACAAATTTGCCTGATGACATGATTTTTGACTTTACCATGAAACATGCTGTCTAACAGGCACACCTCACCATCAGAACACCCAAAAGTACTAACTGTTAGCCAATGTACATGACCATCATGCAAAACCTGTACAAAAGATTCTTTGATTGCATGAAATGATAAACTTTGACCAAAAACTGGATCCTGTAAGCCACTAACACCACTAATCATATTTTGGACAGAATGGATCACTGTGTCTGATAACATCTGGTTGGTTTTAATATCATTCAAATCTTCAGCAGAAAGATTAGTCTTATAAACTACATTTGCTTCAAAACATTCATTAAACATAACATAGGTATATAAAATATATTGTATGAGATGTACAGGAAATATTTTTAATGAAAAAAATAATATTAAATGAAGAAATTAATGCAACACTAATTTGCAATTAAACTAACTATATTAGTAACATACTGAAATTCTAATAGGGAATGGAACTAACTGAAAAAATAAAATATTAAAGTAAATCAATATACTATTAGGCAGAGTAATATAATGTCAAATAGAGCACTGGGAATATTTGAAATATTAAGTATTTAAAATACTATTTTAAGTATTTCTTTGTATGTGTATTTTAAATACTTTTGTAGAAAGTATTTAGCATTTTGACTTAAAATACTTTTGATTAGTATTTTGTACTCATTGCAATTACCTGTAATTCAAATACTTCTTTAAACATCCACAATGCACATGCATATTTAACTAATTGTTTGTCAATGTTTCACTCTGCCACTATTTATTTTGATTTATTTTTTGTTTTATAACTCTTACTGTCTACCTTGGTTTAATTAGAGTGATTATTAAATTATTTCACATTTATCAAATAAATTTTGAAAAAGGCCATAGTTGTAAGTTTTGGTAAAGTATTTAGTACTTCAAATACTTTTTAAAATTATATTTAATTTAAATACTTTTTAAATATTTTTATTTTAAAAACTTTTATAAAGCATTTTATCCAGCACTGCTCAAACAAACAAAAAGTAATGCAAAGTTAGAACATATTAATACTACTGGATTGTTAAGATTGCTACCTGATTTTCTTTTGCTTTTATATATTTCTGCTTTTTACAAGTATTTCTATCAAAGCCATGATGACAGTCAAATCTTTTTGTTGACAGAATAATAAAAGGAGTGTTATGAAAGTCTGAGGACATTTCCCACAATACTTTGTGCTTATCAGCATGCATATCTAAATAAATATTTAACTTATAAAATCTGTTTTGAATAGTATGTACTTATATTTATTGTAATAGAAATAAAGCTCACAATGAAGTGGAAAAAAGGAATAAAACTTTATTTCTATCAAATAAAAGGAAAACTAGCCATGTGTGTAAAATGTATAAAACAGTCAAGTTGATTGGAGATGATGATTAGAAGACTTCAAAATCAAACCGAATATACTGATTCTAATACCTGTATTACCAAAGTTCTTTGGGGTTGAAAAGGCAGCAAACCGAACAGAATTATATATCTCATAATTTTGAAGACATAGATCAGCTTCTTCCACAGAATCACAAATGTAAATGTATTTTTAGAGTTTAAATCTTTTTATTCAATCAAAATTTCAGTATAACTATGACAAATTGACTCATAACAAAAATAAACAAAAACCTTGCAAACCTAATATGTTGTTTTGTTCATTATCTAAAACAAGACATTTTGAAGCTTCCTAAATAGAATTGCAAATGTGTGTTGTATTTTTTTCGAAAACTAATAATTGTTTTATTAACTTAAAAAACATGCATTTGGTACCAAATACTTTAATATTTTTACATAATTTAAATCAAAATAAATCATAAAAAATTAATCAAATACCCTTGCACATTTAAAGAATCTTCTGCTTCATCATTTGAAATATCAGTTAAGTCATTATAATCTGATAAATCTGAACTAAATAATAAGTTTGTATATACAATAAGCCCATACATATAGGCTTATCAATAAAAAGCCTTTATATATATAGACTTTGATAAGTTAATATATATCGTTGATAATTATAACTGATAAAGGCTTATCAATGATGAACCTATATATAGGCTTATCAATGATTAGCCAATATATATAGACTTATAATTTAAAAAAATATTAATTTTTTTTAAATACTTTAACTTTTTGTATTATTATTCAATAATAATACAAAAAAGTTAAAGTATTTAAAAAAAATTAATATTTTTTTATTTTTTATATTTTTTTATTTTTTATATATTAATATTTATTCACAATAATAATTATTGTAATATTTAGTGAACAATTCGATTTTACTATTTAGTCTTTTTTTTTTAATCATTCATACTTTGTTAACTTAACTTATGGAAACCCTAAATAACTTTTTAAAACTACCTTTTCATTGACACATCCATTTTTAATCGTTTCGATATTTGTGTTCTTTTAAAAACCTCTTTAAATTTCGCGCATTTGGAAATTTTATAACTGGCATAATTATACCTTACGCAAACTGAGTAGGTACAATCGGCGGGGCGGGGCGGATCAGCGGGGCGGATCATTCAAGTAACGCGGCACATTTATAGTTTGATTTCTGCAAACAAATTCAACCTAACCAAACACATTGCTAAATTTGTTTAAAAAAGAAATGACTGTTCCAGTTTTGACAGGTTGTTTAAATCATCTTAAGATAGAGGTTATTGCAAGTCTTATTGCGAAGAGCATTAATGAAGATAGACCAACTACTCTCAACAATCCTAAGGCAGGCGAAGTTTATGTTATACAAGTGAATCATGGAAAAGGTTAGGCAGCAATATTTTAGTACACTTTTAAAGTATTTGTATTTTGTAAATATATTTGTATACTAAAATAGTAATTTGTAGAATATAGCATAGTTATTGGGTTATATTAGTAAAAATCAATTACTATGCTTTAAATTACTTAAGGCTATCTTCTATCTTACTTAATAAGTAAAGTTTTTACTTTAAACACATTAAAAGAAGTTATACTTGTAATCTTGTAATCTACAGTGTATATACTGTAGACTAAAGTCTACACTGTAGGTTACATCTACACCGTAGATTACAATCTACATGTAGACTGTAGCCTACATGTAGTCTACCAGACTGTATATTTCTTTTAATATGTTTAAAGTAAAATCTAACTTTAATTAGGCATAGTTAATCGTTTACTAAAGCCTATGCTACAGTACACCAAGGTATTTTATTATTAAATATAAAACTTTTATATTTAATATTAAAATACCTTGGTGTACTTTAGTAAACGATTAACTATGCCTAATTAAAGTTAGTTTGCTATAGTAAGTTTGCTATAGAGCCATTTTACAATAATAAATAATTCATTAAACAAATTATAATAGGAAAGATAATTTTTAGCTTCAAAATAATATTGCATATTGAATGACATCTTGAAAATATTTAATATAATATTAAATGACATTTAGATGCCCTTTTAATAAAATTTTGAAGCCAAAAATTATCTTTCCTATTATAATTTGTTTAATGATTTATTTATTATTGTAAAATGGCTCTATAGCAAACTTACATGCTTATGTAAGTTACATGCTTTATGCTTTTTTATGCTTTATGCCAATATTGACATTATATAAAAAAGATAATGCAATATAAGACATGATATAAAAAATAATCTGCAGATTTTACATGACCTTTTTTATATATGGAATTTAAAAGTATCTGTGTTATGATTTTAAAATGTGAGCGCCAATGTGCTTTCATTGTACTTGCTTAAAAATAGTTATATATTATAATAATATAGTAACTGCTGTATTATTAAAAATATTATTATAAATTATTAGTAGTAGAAGATACAGTGTAGCTATGTGTTAATAGCGAGTGAATTAAAAGCTCATTTTTGATAATGTAGGTATATACCATTAAAAAGAATTGAAAATTTAATTTAAAATTACTTTAAAAGACTCAAAACCAATAGTAAATTTTGTTTGTTTTTTTTTTTCCTTTTTATTGGTATTAAGATTTTTTATTAGTATTAAAA
>NC_061159.1:58669160-58781660 GCF_022113875.1 Hydra vulgaris | reverse complement strand
GTTGTTGCAATGCATCGCCTTCAGACCTTCTATTTGACAGAAATTAAGCAGAGTTGTAGTGGTTTTGGACCCTACACTCTCGTTGACAGCAGTCTCCTAATCAGTATGTCACATTTAATACATAACAACTTTTTAAATCTTATTTGTAATTGTTTTTTTGTTTGATTTTAGAATTATTTAGTAAATATTTACAAAAATGCAATATACTCATGAGTTAGTAATGATGTTTTAAATTGAAAGTTTAAATAATGTTTTAGAAAATGCAGATGACATACCAAAAGTAGAGAGTCCAGAGCTTGTTATTGCGGAGCTGCAAGCAGCTGCCAATATACCAATACAGCAATTCATACCTCCGTCAATATGTGTGCTTTCTAACACATTTAATGTTGTACATGTTCCAAGCCTTAAAGTTTTTACAGTCTCTGCCCCTGATAGAAATGTGCATGTTGTGAAGCTGTATTCAAAGGAAAACTGCACGTGTCCTTCTTCAACAATGTGTTGTCACATACTGGCTGTTAAGCGCAGCATTGGAGTTGAATGTAGTGAACGAAAGATCATAAATTTGACCAAATTGCGGCGTAACTCACTGTAAATTAAATTACTCTGAGGTGCCTAATAAAAGAATAATCCTAATAAACAGGGAAAAAATTAGAAAAATAAGAGAAGAGTCTACAATATTATTAAACATGAGACAGTCTAAATAAGGTCTGGGCAAATGGGGTAAAAATTTAAATATTTAATATTTGGCATCTCCGAGAGCAATGTTTGTTGTTAAATATATATATAATCAATTATAAATTCTAATCCTTGATGACATTCAAACAAATGTGATTTATCTTAATATCTAACTTCATTAAATAAGTAATCAATGACTTAACTAATTATGAAGGTTTAGTGAACCTGGCAAAGCTATAAGGTTACTAGGGGTTATAACCTGGAGCTTGGATATTATTTTTAAAACATATTTGTTCTATATATCTTTAAACTTTATAATTGTATAATAATTTTTTTATGTATGCAAACATATATATATATATATATATATATATATATATATATATATATATATATATATATATATATATATATATATATATATATATATACACATATATATATATATATATACATATACATATATATACATATATATATATATATATATATATATATATATATATATATATATGTATACATATGTTTGTATATGTTTATAAATATATAAGAGGAAGAGGTGACTTGAGTTCTCAAAATATTAGATTAATTTGTTTTCCGGATTGCGTTTCAGAAAAGAAAATGCAATAGGGAAATATCTTATCTACATTAAAAATGTTACTTTTAATGTTATTATTTTTAGTAAAAAGGGTGATAAAAAATCAGGTTGCAAGGTGCCAAGAAAAGGCGATTTAAGTTTTATCCCTGCACCAGATGCAGCTTTTAATCTTGACATAAGAAATTTAAATAATTTGAACACAAATCAAATTGTTGACTCAGCGTCTCAAACCTTGCACGATAACCTTTCCTCTGCACCAAGTTTAAATACAGAGATTCTGTTATCTCAAAATGAAATGTAAATAACTTTATTTGTTTGCTTTTTAAATTGTTAGGTGTTATCCTTTTCTTTTTATCTTATATTACTGTGTAAACAATGTTATCTACATTTCCACTATTATTCTATAATTATATGTGTATTAAAAAGGATGCAAAAGAGAGAGAAATTTGATGACAACTGTGTACCAGCGTCTAAAGATTCTCTATCAAATTTTCCATTTTTATCATCAGTTGTGAATTCAGATATGAAACCAACTATACTTGAGACACCTATTTTAATTTGTGATGATACAAACTCAATGGCTACTGCAGATGTTCAGACATGGCTTCAATTTGAAAATCTGAATCTCACCAATGATGATCGAAGCCTTATTTTAAATCCAATGGGGCTTCTCAACGATAAAGTTGTTTTTGCTGCAATGTTATTGTGTAAGCGCCAATTTCCAGATATTAAGGGTCTAGAAGATCCGATTCTGTGCTTTGCTGGTCTATGTAATGCTTCTAGCAGGGCCTTTGTTCAAATTTTTAATGATTCGACAAAAGGACATTGGGTAACTGCCTCTAACCACCATTGTAAAGATAGTCAAATAAATATTTATTGTAGTCTGCAACTTTTTCCGAGTACAGACTGCATTTACTCAATTTCTAAATTTGCTTGCCTACAGTCTGTTGAAATAGAGCTTAACATAAACAATGTAGCCCGTCAGAAAGATCTTTTGTGTGGCTTTTATGCTATAGCAAATTGTGTTACTCTGTGTTTAGGAAAAGATCCTTGTAACTTTAAATATAGGGAGGACTTGATGCGCCAACATTTGCTGACATGTCTTGAAAATTACAAAATAACCCAGATCCCTGTTGATAGTTATAGAACTGTTAGAAAAAATGTAGTTCTGCCTCAAAATATCCTTTGTATTGTGTGTGTCGTAGTATTTTTAAATCAACAGACTCAATGATCCAGTGTTTGAATTGTAATGAATGGTTTCATTCTTCTTGTGTGGGTCTATCTGAATTAATGTTTACAGAGTACAAGGCAAGTCTGCGGAAGGTTTACAAATGCATTAAATGTTTGTAGAAAACTTTTTTAGATTCTTTCAGCTGTTCTTCAAGATATTTATTAATGTAAATTTTAATATATTAAAATAAGTAGATGAAACTTTTACTAGTATGACCAGATGAGTTAGAATATTATTTAGAGTTATAACAGTGTTATGAGTTTAACCAGTGTTTTGAGTTTAACCAGTGTTATGAGTTTAACCAGTGTTTTGAGTTTAACCACTGTTTTGAGTTTAACCAGTGTTTTGAGTTTAACCATTGTTTAGAGTTTAAAAATAGTTTAATATTTTAGCAGTGTTGATAGTTACAACAGTATTTCGAGTTCAAATAATGGTTAGCGTTAGCATAGTGTTTAGAGTTTTTTTTTAGTGATTCACCTCCCCAAGGCCGAGAAGGCCGCTACAAATGTGGAGGCTACTTAATTGTAGTTCAAACCCTCTCAACTTTATAACTTTGAAACACAAACCTTGACAAACAAGGCCGCTCTGCGGAGAAACAAGTTAAGCGCAGTACTACTAGGGACGTAGTTGGAATCGAACTCAGAACCTCTCGCTTATGAAGCAAGCACTCTATCACTACACCACTTCAGCATTAAGTAAGAACAGTGTTTAGATTTATAACAGTGGTTAAAGTTTGAATAATGTTTAGAGTTATAACTGAGTTTAGAGATAGAACAGTGTTTAGAGTTGAAACAGTGTTTAGAGTTAAAAAAGTGTTTAGAGTTAAGCAGTGTTGAGAGTTAAAGCAGTATTTAGAGCTCAAATAATGTTTAAAATTATCATAGTGTTTACAGTTAAACAGTGTTTAGGGTTTGAATAAAATTTAGAGTCATAACTGTGTTTAGAGTTAAAACAGTGTTTAGAGTACGAATAATGTTTAGAGTTAGAAATGTATTTAGAGTTGGTATAGTTTTAAGATTTAGTACAGTTATCAGAGTTTGAATAATGTAAAGTGTTATAATAGTGTTTAGAGATTGAATAGTGTTTAGGTTTTGGACATTGTTTAGAGTTTGATCATTGTTTAGAGTTTTAATAATATTTAGAGTAAAAATAATGTTTGGATTAAGAGTTTAAGAATCAGATTAGGAATCAGTGTTTAGAGTTAAAACAGTATTTAGAGTTAGTACAGCGTTTCAGTTATATATGATAATGAATGTGAAAGGATGCGACATTGCTGAAAGGCAAGATCATAAGCAAATATAGCTACTTAAGATTTGTTTTTTATTGTCCAGAAGATCATTAATATAGATAAAAAAGAAATAATGCTGGACCATAAAAGGTTGTGTAACACACAAGGTTTTTAGAAAAAAGTAAGATATTATATATTATATATATATATATATATATATATATATATATATATATATATATATATATATATATATATATATATATATATATATATATATATATATATATATATATATTTATATATATATTGTCATGTAACTTTTCTTATGTTATACTTGACTATGTAATATTCCATTGTATCCTGCTAATTACTTGTGTAATATTCGTTGGTATTTGTGTCTTTGTTCCTTTTTACATATGTCACTATTTATCAAGCAAATTGATTTTTTTTTTCTTGACATATCTCATTTAACTTATGTTATATCATTCATTTATTCTCCTTTATGTCTTCTATTCATATCCTTTCCAATGTTATTAGTCTTTCTTTCTCAATCTTACTATTCCTTTTTTATTGTTTTTATTTATTACTTTTTGCTTACTCATTTTTTGTTTTGTCTATTTTATAAAGTATATATATATATATATATATATATATATATATATATATATATATATATATATATATATATATATATATATATATATATATATATATATATATATATATATATATATGTATGTATGTATATATATATATATATATATATATATATATTCAGTTATTTAGTTTTGCTTTAATCATCCGTAAATAGTAGAAATATTTTTTATAATGTCATATATCTATTTTACATATCTACTTTTTATAATATTATTTTTTTATTTTTTTAGTTCAAACACGTTCTTCTACGTTGTATCATTACTTTGGTTTAGTTAGCCTGCTGATGAAATATGGTTTAAATTAAGTAAATTATCAGGATTCGAAATTTACTTTATTGATCATATTCTATCAGTTTGTGACATGAAATCTAATTCAAAACAATTAGGATATAATAATTTTGTTTACGGGTAATATTTGTAAAAGGTAACTTATAATGTTATTTCTATTTGGTTTTAATACATAGCGTTTTCGGTGCTAGAAATAATATTTTTTGCTAAACGTGATTATAATGTTATAAAAATTTCTTATCTTTTGTTTTAAATACTCGGTATCTTTAAAGCTCGACACTCTAGGTAGCACATTTGTTTATTAATTTAGACAAAAAATTGTAATTCAAGTTTTTGAACAATAAACATTAAATCTGCATTAAATCACAAAAGTGGGATCACCTAATATATAAATTAGGCAAAACACGTTTTTTGGTATAACAATCATTAAAAAGTATAGAGTTTGATTTATTCTGATCATTAAAATTTAATATAAGCAATCAAATTATTAGGCTGATCACTGTATAAAAGTTGGCGGATCAATTGATATAAACTGGCGGATCACGTTGTTTTTTGGTAGAACAGTCATTAAAATTTAAAAAGTTTCATTTATTCGATCAAATTATAAGACAGATCACTATATAAAAGTTGGCGGATCACTGGATATAAATTGGCGGATCACGTTGTTTTTTGGTAGAACAGTCATTAAAACTTAAAGAGTTTGATATAAGCAATCAAAATATTAGGCGGATCAATTAATGTAAATTGGCGGATCACGTTGTTTTTTGGTAGAACAGTTATTGAAACCTAAAGAGTTTGATATAAGCAATCAAAATATTAGGCGGATTACTTGATATAAACTAGCGGATCACATTGTTTTTTGGTAGAACAATCATTGAAACTTAAAGTGTTTGATATAAGCAATCAAAATATTAGGCGGATCACTTGATATAAACTAGCGGATCACGTTTTTTGGTAAAAAAAATTTTTAAAACTTAAAGTTTCATTTATTCGATCAAAACATAAATAATCCGTCCCGCCGTTTGTACCATTAAAATGATCCGCCCCGCTGATCCGCCCCGCCCCGCCGATTGTACCTACTCCGCAAACTACTCATAATTACAAGTGGACTTTGATCGACATTTGAGCGATAGTTTCTTTTGCCAACCAACTTTTAAATAATCAAAGGCTAAGAAACCGGCTACTAGTTTTCTAATTGCGGATGTTAAGTAAACCATCTAAAAGCTACGTCATCTTCATTAGCTAGAACCCAGACCAGCCGGTACTCTAGCTGCTAGAGCTAAAGATCCAGCAGCCGGTACCGTAGCCACTGCGTATTTTAAATTAACAACAAAACAAATTTATTGTAAAGAGTTTAAAAAAAGAAGTTCTGCGTAAATTTTTACTTGTGTAAATTTAATTCTTTTTTTTAACAGGTAAACTAACAATAGATTTGAAAGCGCTTCGCAACATTTAAAGTTTTCAAATTAGCAAATGTTTTAAAATAAATAAAAAACGACTCTCCGTTTCCAACTTCACCGATAACGTTTAAATGCTTCGAGCGGGTTCAAACCCGCAACCTTTGGTTGCATTAACCACTGCACCTCGGCTACTAATCTAATAATAATCATTTCATTTGTATCGTATCTACACTCTAAACCCGAATGGTTCTTCAAAGAACCTTTTAGGGTTCTTCGCGTTGACGCTGGTGGAACACTCGTAGAGGTTCTTGAAAGAACCTTTGAAGAACCCTTTGCAAAGGTTCTTCGGAAGAACCTTGAAATAAAGTTCTTTAAAGAACACGCAATAGTTCTTCATCGAACCGTTCAATGTTTTTGCAATTACTTCGTTGCAAGGATACTTTTTTGACTTCTTGAACATTTTTTATATTATATATTATACAATATAATTATTTAATAGATTTTAAATAGTTAATTATAATTATTTAAGATATTAAAGCTAGTTGCTTAAGGCCGAAAATAAAATTGTAAACAACGACTTTCCTAAATATTTAACATATATTTCAACATATGGCAATAAAGAAAAAAAAACTATTTTTAAACAATTTATATAAATACTTTCCAACAAATAACAAAAATAAATTTTATTTTACAATCCAATATGTCTATGTTTATAAAAATATGTCATCAATTATAAAAAAAGTTTTCTAGTGTTAAATCCATTGTTCAATATATAAATGTTTTTCCTTGAAAATAGATGAACGAATAAACGTGAGATTTCTGAAGTCGCAGTCGTTTGAAGAATTATCTAAAATTCAATATTGGAAACACAGTTTGAAAATTTAAAACCCTAATACCAAAAACAACTCCTATGAAAACCCTTTTGAGGGGTGTTAGTACATATCATAGGGATCTCATAACAAGTAATTTTGAAAATCGGGATTACCGTCCGCAAGACTTATTCAACACTGAAGTTTTTGCTTTTAAATTACGAAACCTGAAAAGTTGCATAATTCCTCCAGAAATATGTCTGCCCTAAATTACCATATTATGAAGTAACAAATGATAAAAATACATCTTAAAACATTTATTTATTACAAAATAAATACATTCTAAAAATAAACTAATAAATTCTCAAAAATGCAACATGTTCATTGATGGTCAGTGCCTCATAGCAAGCTACTCTACATTTTCTTGCTGTTATAATCAATGACACACTTCAGGAGTTGGCTGGAGTAGTCTGGATGGGTGTTCAATCTTTTGTATCGCTCCCAATTCTTGCCAAAATCCGAATGCAGTGCTTCAGTGGCTTGTTCACTGTATAAACCAAGGCTTTTCTTTTTCAGCTTGATGAACTGTGTCACATGGTGGAAAACAGTGTGAACCTTTGGAGTAACAGAGATTCCCAAACTCATGTAACTGTTTTTGAAGATGGTGATTTTTTCCTCATAGTTGGGATGTAAAGTTTTTCCAAAGCATGCAGAGTGAACTTCGTGAAAGTCTTTGAATGTCTGAATGAATTAAGATGGCTCAGAAGTGCTCTCATTTTTAGCCATTTCAGCCGATTTGTCAATTTTTCTCAGAAGCTTCATGTAGTCATTGCAGTGAAGTGCCCTCCATTAAAAGGGTAAATGAAGCCTTTGAAAAGCCATGAAAAAGCTGAATGAAGCCTTTGAAAAGCCACGAAAAGGCTGAATGAAGCCTGAAAGCCTCCATGAAGGCTTCATGCAGTCATGCAGTGAAGTGCCCTCCATGAAAAGGCTGAATCTTGATGTGCAATGAAGTTGGCCATTCTGTGGCCTTCGGCCATTTTTGCACTAAGCATTTGAACAGATGGTTGACCACCCCTAGCAGAAGGTGAAGCTCCATAGGTGGGATGAACTCCAAAATCAGTGCTTGATCAGGACCAAAGATTAAAGGACTGTGGACAGCATTTTGGAACTCCTTGGATCTTTTTACTGAGACTGGATGCCACAAACAATGTTTGCAAGTTTCATATTGCAAGAAATTACTGCAGCTTCTGATGGGATTAGTTTTTGAAGCTTGATGAGTCGAAAAATCTCTTGCACATTCCAATAATTTTCAAGAGTGTCATCAGCAACAGCCACAAGCTTTTTCACACTAGTTTGCTTTGAGACTTGTGTCGTGAGTTTGGCAGATTTTTGGATAGGACTGTGAGGCTCTAGGTTGTTTCTTCCTCATCAATAACTCCAATGCTCACTTTTAAGAATGACCCTCCTCCATCAATACCTATCTTTGCAAAGGCAGTCTTTGAGGAGCCAATTTTTTCTTCAATCCTGTCTTTCAAGTCCTTAATGATTTTGCAATGAACCACAATCCTGTTTTCTTCAGAATCCGAAATCTTCAAGCTGCTGACAGTAAAAAAGTCCTGCAATTTTTGTCCAGACTCAGCAAACTTTTATTGAAAGTTTGGTTCAACTAATCTTGTTGGGCTGATATGATTGATGACCGATCCAAGTTTCCTCATTCTGTTGTTAGACAATCCTTTATTCTGTTGAATTTGAACCATATCCCCTGTTAAAAATCTGGAAGGAAAAAGCTCTTGAGCAACAACACCACCTAATAAAACAAAACCTATTAGCATTCTCTAAAGAAAAATGTGGTAAGTTTTCATTTTACCTTTTCTGATTGGAAAATGCATCCCACTCGATTGAATTGAAGTCGAATTGTTCCTCCATGAGATGCTTCCTTGGATGCAACAATGGAAGATGCAACTTGTTCAGCTCCTTTAGGATCTGACAATACCAGTTGCTTCAAGTTTTCATGGCGTGAACCAATTGTGCAATGATGAGAAAGGCCTTGTGAGAGAACAGACAAACATTTTGTACAACGTTTTTCTGAACTTTTAGGTGGCTGACTGGTTGTTGCAGGCTGGTCTTTTTTTTCAAGTGAGTTTCTTTACCTTTGAGCCTCCCAATTTGGCAGATCAAACAATCACAGTTGTTTGAACTTCGAGTTGCCGGTTTTATTTGGATGTCTTCAAACCTGTACAATCTTGGTTTAGACGTCTTAGGATCCCCATCTTCAAACTTTTTCAGTTTAAAACGACATGTCTGACATGAGGCAAGAAGAACTCTGCAGTCATTGAAGCTCAGATCATTCTTGATGAGGCGCTGAATCCTTCGCTTTAAAACTTGGTTTTAAAGCAAAGGATTCAGCGCCTCATCAAGAATGATCTGAGCTTCAATGACTGCAGAGTTCTTCTTGCCTCATTCAGAACTTGGTCTCCTTTCTTCATGCAGATAATGCACACAGATTTTTGACAATCCTCATAGGTTTTTGCTGAATTGGGCATTTTTGATGCACATTCTACGAATTTTTTTTCAAAACTATGATATTTATACAGGCCTTTCCCGGAAAACAATCGCTGTAATTTGGTTGACATTATTTTGGTGATAAGAATTTAAAAAAATCACACTGGCGTTTTAAAATACACCAAATACCATCAAGTAACACTTTCTTAACCTTTTGATGTTGTTATATTTGGAAAAGTTGTGTAAACTTGTGTCAGAAAAATTTTTCAGTAAAAGTCACAGCGTTTCATTAAGATAAAACTAATAAAGTCAAATAAGTCTTGCGGACGGTAATCCCTGATTTCAAAATTACTTGTTATGAGATCCCTATCATATGTACTAACACCCCTCAAAAGAGTTTTCATAGGAGTTGTTTTTGGTATTAGAGTCCAAAATTTTTAAAGTATATATATATATATATATATATATATATATATATATATATATATATATATATATATATATATATATATATAGTATAAATTTTCAAAGTATATATATATATATATAGTATAAATTTTCATATATATATATATATATATATATATATATAAATTTTCAATATATATATATATATATATATATATATATATATATATATATATATATATATATATATATATATATACATATATATATATATATATATATATATATATATATATATATATATATATATATATATATATATATATATATATATATGTATATATATATATATATATATATATATATATATATATATATATATATATATATGTATATATATATATATATATATATATATATATATATATATATATACATATATATATATATATAAATATATATATATATATATATATATATATATATATATATATATATATATATATATATATATATATATATATATATATATATATATATATATATATATATATATATATATACTAAGTTCTTTAAGTTTTAAGTGTAAGCAAACATCCTCTTTACTCCAGTTCAAATAAGCTGTCATTTTTTAAATTTTAACAAATGATATTTTTGTTTATCTAAATAAACCCATTCGCAATAATAAAATTCGAATGATAAAAGCATATAGGAATAAGAAAAATGCTTGAAAAAAAACAAAAAAATCGTTTTACTTTTATAATCGCTGTTGATGGTAACAACGTTAATAAAAACATCTCAAATGTTTAAAGCGCAAATCAAATATTGTCATGATAATCATTTTCTATTGTTACTATATCACTCTTTATAAATTCATGCTAGTCTACTTATAAAAAAAAAGTTAACAACCTCTTAGAAAAATAAAACAGCGTTTATAAAAGATTTAAAAACCCTAAATTAAGGTTCTTCAAGGGTTTCTGTAAAGCGATTAGTAGATTCTTGTGGGTTTTTTGTATTACTTTGTGAATAAGCCGCCGGTTCTTCAAAGAACCATTAAAGGATATTAGAAACCCAAAGTTTCTTTAAAGAACCTTAAAATTTCTCCAAGAACCTTTAGGTTCTTCAAAGAACTGGCAAAGAACCCCGAAGAACCCTTTAGATTTAGTGTAGGTCAGAAATAAACTTTATTTATTTGAGCTTACCATCTTTTGAAAAATCTTTTGGTTCCTTTGCGACGCGATACTTTGTAATCATTTCTTCTTCGTATGTCTGTATAGCATCTAACAATGAATTATACGTCATAAACTGCAAAACATCTAAATTGAAACTGAAAAGGAGTTTTTTTTATTTACTTATTGAAGTGTTCAGGATTGTGCATAGTAGTGTCCAGGATTGTAAAGCTGTAAAAAAAAATTTTTTTAGAATTTTTTTTTCTCAAACATCAATCTCTTGCTTAATTAAACAGTAAAGTTTGCATATTTTTAAAAAAACGCAGGAGCAGCTACATTTTTGTGGCTCCTCTAAAATACAGTGACTCCACGGCTCACTGTAAATACAGTGTAAATACAGTCTTGTGGAGCCACTGTATCTAAAATACAGTGGCTCCACAAGACTGGTAGTGTCACACTATCAAAAAAGTCGCACAACTACACAAAAGAAAACACCAAACAACGTTTTGTATTAGTTTGATTTTAAAGTCTAAACACACTCCGTATTCCTTTTGAGTTCATGTTTAAAAATGATATGTTCTTAAATGATGATGAAAAATAATATGTTCTCAAGCGTAAAAAAAAGTTAAAATGCCTAGTTGCTGCGATTAACTATTCACAAGTAAATTTACAATACCTAGGGTAAGGGGGACCATATGTGCGCAGATACGGTATCCAAATGAGTAACGGATAACGGTATCCAAATAAGATTTTCTTCTCATAATTATAATAATAAACAACAGAAAAAGTTTTTTTATATAAAAGCAAACCGCTAAGAACAAAGAAACATTTTTTAAACCAAGTAACAAATATAGTGTTCAACTCAGGTGGATTATCGTTGGTAGCAAATTTTGGAGAATATATTCGGCTGTTATTCCCACAATCCATTTCTATTTTGTTTTTTGTGCAACTTCTGTGCTTCAATTGAACTTAACAGCAACTAATTATAAAACAGTATATTAAAAGTACATTAAGAACCCACATTACCTGGTTTACAAACAAAAGGGATGAACCCAGACTTTTTTAGGTAACGTTAAAGTGGTAAGGGCACCCGATAAGTTGATTATTATAAAATGGCCTAATCAACCTAAAGATACATCCTAATTAAATCTACTAAATAATAGATCCTAGTTAAATCCCTTGAACTTAAATCCTGCCAGATAACTAAAAATTGAAATTATATGTTCTACTACTATATAGGATACACTATCTCGTTTCTTAACCCTTAAACTAAACAGAATGAAGTATTCTATTAAATTGAGACTTAACTAGATTCCCTGCACAGATTGACACCATGCTTATAAAAACTACATAAAACTATATAAATGAAATAACAGTTTATAAAAATTGAATTGTGACCCTTGATTACCATTATATGATTATTTTTTTAATGATAAACATCTTGTCATAGCTAATAGCTTTTTTTCTAAATATTTCTTTACTTTTGTTGGTGAGACAGAAATCAGTAAACTTGTTGAATTGATTGCTGCCTTGTTCTTTAAAGTTCTCGATGTTTTGTTTTTAACTTTATTATAATTTAGTCAACCAGTTTATCTGATTTATTTAAAATTGATATCTCATCCAGCTCTATTGCTCACCCAATTCAATATATTGAAATAACACGAATAAAATTGAGGTAGTTAACTGTAGAAATCTCCATTGTAATTTACATGAGTATATTAAGCAGATTAATCGGCTGTACAATATAAACAATGTCTGTCCTACTCAATTTTAATGTTAGTGTCTTAATACTTTTAAATGAAGTAATAAAAATCAGCATATACAAAACTGGCCGGATTATGTAAGCTCATAAGACTGCTAAATACCATTCTGTCTTGACAAGCTTTACAAAAATCTTTAATCTCTTTGAAAATGCTTTTATTTAATGCTTTAAAAAGAGCTTCATATAAATATGCCATTTGTTACTTTAAAAAAAACAAGAAGATATTAAAAATGAAGAAAAGCTGGCAAACAGTTTAGCAAAGGAGAACTATACTAGTTTATAGTATACCCTATTGACTATGCCTCAGGTCCTCCTAACGTATGTTATACATAGCATAACAACTGTCGCATCTTGTCTAGCTCAATGTAGCCAACATGGTAACATGTTCCTACCATGCAACATATTTGTATCCTACCCTATATAGGATACAAATATCTCCTAGGTTTTTCAGGCAAAGGCTAGAAGAAGCCAACTTTGACATAAAAAAACACTTGTGGGGCTCTTGGTTGAGTAAAAGCTAGAGATAAAAGTGTCTCGATAAAAAACTCACCTTGAGCAGACATTTAGTGCATACAGCTACTGTCTAGTAGAAAGCCTTCTAGGCAAAGACAAAGAGGTAACATATTCTATACTGACCAGCTTCGCACCCGTCTTCATCAGTCAGGCTGGCGTAGATGAATTTGCAATACATTGTTTCCAATTTAGAACATTGAATGCTGGAACCTCATGACTCAATGCATGGGTTTTAGATTTTAGTCAGTGCTAGGATCTTACTTCTGCTACAGCATGAGGGTCTCAATGGCTGGTGAACTTTAACTCAGATAAGACTCAATAGTTTTTAGCTAATCGTTATCACAATAATCGAGATCTTCCTATATTTATGAACAGTAATATATTTGATGAATCATTTACACTTTTGCTTCTAGAATTAACTCTTACTTCTGATCATTCTCATAAACCATATATCAAATCCATTTCAAAATAAATTAGCATGTATCTTCTTATCGTCCTTGCCACCTTCTTGCTTCTGAATTTGTCCGTACTTTTATGGAATAGTTGTCAAATCTAAGATGGATCTTCCAATGATACCCTTTCTCTTTTAGACAAGGTGCAAAAGCGTAAACGTAGTTGGACCTGTTCTTGCAGCCAAACTTCAATCATTGCCAATTTTGCTTCTCTTTCTCTTTTCTAAAAATACTATGATAAGCGCTAGTGTCTCTTGTCCCATGTACTAAAATTCATTCTCATGTTATGCATCATTCAATGAAGTCTTATTCCTTTATTGTGACTGTTCTTAAGTTTACTAAGTTTACTAAGTTACCCTAAATTTACTAAAGAGGAAGAGGTTGATTGCAAATTGAACTTTATTGATATAATTATTAACTCTGTAAATTATAAATTTAATACTTCAACATTTTACAAAAAAAAAATACACAGTTTTACAAACAAATTTTAAAAATTTCACTAATATTAATTATGAACTAGGACTCATTAAAATTCTGATCAAAAAGGCTTTCAAAAAACAGCAAGTTTTCATTTAGATATTGTAAAAATTAAACAAACTCTCCAATAAAACTCTTCTCTCTTTAACTTAATTGACAAAACCTTCAAAAGTTTACTAAACGATCTTGTCTCTCCTAAAGAAAACATGTCATCTGAAAAACCATCTGATATACATTACTTTAAACTCCCTTATATTGGAAAATTTTCAAATACATTTCATCACCAATTAATTAAATACATTTAAAATATTGTAAAGATAATATAAAAGCAAGACTAGTTTTTACAACTTTTAAAATAAGTAGTATGCTTTTATCAAAAAACCCCTTACCCTTAAATTTAAAATCCTTTGTTGTCTATAAACTTGTTTGTTCCAGCTGTAATGCTGAATAGATTGGTGAAACTACCAGACAGTAATTATTTATCTTATAAAATGTAATTATGCTAACTATTGTAAAACTATTAAATTTTTAATGCAGCCAAATAAATTGTTTGTATATAGAAATTGTAATTTTTTTTTACCTGATGATATCAATTGATATTGATGAAAGATTTTGTTAAATTTTTTTCTTAATAGTTATTCATTTGAAATAGTTATTCATTTGAAATATATATATATTTATATAAAGTGCTTTTTTAAAAAAAAAAAAAATTGCCGGAATTCACATGTATTTTCCTTTATATTTCAAAAATAAGGCAGAAATCAGTAATTTAATTTGTGAATAAATTTTACATGTATAACCTTTGGTAGGCTCCCCCACATATCATACCCATAAAGGCAGGAACAAATATAAGAAACCGTTTTCCAATAAATGAAGTTTTTTTTCTAAATAATGACAGTTTTTTTTTGGGTAGGGGGTGAGTAGAGTGAGGGGTCATGTCACTGTATATAAAATACAAACTTTACAAAACTAAACATAGTTTTTTCAAATTTTTGTTTTAAATATCCTCTCATCTCTTTTCCTTGCTCTTAGTGTCTAATGCTGAATGCCTTCCACTAAGTAATCACGAATCAACGTACTTTGAAGGACCGAAGCTTGTTAGCGGTGGTCCCACTAATTTAATGAATAACAACATTGACACTGTTTTTGTCATTAATGAAGCCCTTGTTTGTGTGATGATCAGACTCATCTGTGAAAACCCTCATTCGCATTCACTTGAGGAAATGGGGATAGTACGTAGAGCGTGTGCTAAATAAACTAAATTTTCAGGATACATTTGTTCTGCAAGGTATTCACAAAATCTACGAATCATTTCTCTTTTATTTAACTGTAGTCTTAATAACAGGTTTCTGATTTCAGTTTCTCCAAATGTCACCTGAGTGTTTATGTTTTCAGGCCAATGATTTTGGACTAAGATGCGAGCCCATTGCGCTAAATTAACATCTTTATCAGCAAGCAACATTTTCTGAATTGACTCTTTTAGTTTCATGTAAAAAGGCGTTTGGATCAATAGCTGAATCATTTTTGAAATTTTTATTGTAAACGGAAACTCCATAAAAACGGATATTCAAATTTGCTTTAGTTTCATCACTTTAGTGATGAAACTAAAGCAAATTTGTAATAGGGGCCACCACTATTTCTTCTTTCTTCGAATACTTGAACAAGAGCATTAACTTTTTGTATATATATATATATATATATATATATATATATATATATATATATATATATATATATATATATATATATATATATATATATATAATAAAAAAAAAAAAATTAAATAAACATAATTCTTAATAATATAATAACAATATTAAATATATACAATATATATATAACTATTGTTATTATATTATTAAGAATTATGTATATGAAAGAAAAACTAACCTTAAAGAACTATTACATCCATGAATTAATAGAGTAACCCACTGTAAAAGCAATGAGGTTAACGAAATAAAGACGACGTAATAAAGTTATTTTAGTAACAATCAACAATATATCTACCAAACAAGGCACGTGTGTTGTGTTGTTATTAATAGGTAGAAACATGATTCCATAGCGTAAAGTTAGGTGACGTAATGTTTATTTTTTGGCGAATAATTAAGCATTTAAGATGCAAAAAGCATTGCTAAATTATTTGTTTTATGCAATGGTTTTATGTGAATATTTAATTATTGGTCATGCGTGGTAAAATGTTTTTATCAAATAGTAACTCAATACATAATTTGTGAAACATGATTTTATACTATAATACAAATGTTTTTATACAATTTATATTTAAATCATGATATTAGAATATTATTTGTGATCATAATATCAACGTGAACCGCGATTGTTAAGATATTTTGATAATAAAGAAAACTAAATCATAACATGTTTACTGTAGTTGGTTTGTTTATTAGTCATTTTGTGAGGATGGCTAAGGAATTATTTCTAAAGTTATAACAAGCACATTCTTGAGTTTTATCTTTATTTTTTAATCTTAGTGCTTCTACTTCTATCAATTGCTGCTTGGTAGTGATAATTTTTTTTGGCAGTTTTCTGTTTTATGAACTGTCATAAATTTTCTATAGGGTTAATATCAGGTGAATTCCCTGGCCATGGCAAAACATGCACTTTTTTTTCAGTTAGGAATGCTGTAACACTTCTAGCTTTATGGGACGGTGCTGAGTCATGCATGAACATACACTCTTCATTACCAGGGAACCATTCTTAGACCTGGAGCAGGAGCCTGTTTTCCAGTAACCGCTTGTAAGAAGGAACCATATAGCAGGACCAATCCTGCTTCATGGTTCCTTCCACAATGTAAAGGCACCCCATACCCTTGGCTGAGATCACTGACCACACCCCTACACTCCCAGGATGTTGAACCTTTTCCAAAAGGCAGTCCTAGTGAAATTTTTTTCTGGGCATCGTCGAACAAATGAGCTTTTATCCATCAAAATTTGAAATGCTGATTGGCCCAAGAAGCAGACCTGTAAAACATTTTAAAGATATTTAACCTGCAAAATATATCAAAGATATTTCAAAAATAAATATTTATCCTTAAATTTTTCTGGTTTCTTACAATATTATAAATTATATTTACTCTACTCTAGTCTTCAATAGTCATATTCTGGTGTTTTCTAGCCCATTCCAGTCGCTTTTTTTTCATGGCTTCAGTTAAACATTCTTTTTTTGGTTGGACGATAGCACACTAAATTCTCTTCAACCAACCGTCCCTGAACCGTCCTTTTGGAGACGTTAATTCCTTCATTGTTTATAATTATAGCTAGTTAAGCCACACTTTTTTTTCTGTTTTCAAGACAGATGTCTTTAAATTTACGGTCATAACATGGAGTAGTGATCCTTTACTGCCACTTTGGCTGACATCGTCTGGTTCTAGAGTCACATTTGTACCATTTTTTTTTAAATTCGACTCACTACTGACTTTGAAACGCTTGCAACCTCTCTCTAAGAATGTGTAGAATGAAGAAGTAAGGTTTTAACTTTTCTTTTTTTTTTTTGGGGGTTAAGTCTGGAGACTAAAAAAATTAACGAGAGGTAAGAATAGTTGTATGTCAGGGATTTATGCATTAAAAGTAGCAAAAATACTAAATTAATAACTAAACTAATTGAACTATTAACGAATATTTAGGTTTCAATAGTTTTAAACTCAAAAAACTTGCAAAAAATTGTTCCAAAAATAAGTAACTGAAATCAATTTTGAATTTATGACTTACAACCACACTTTTCAAAAATTGGCAGCTAATTGAGTAATAACCTAACTTTTTGACAGATCGGGTTATCACAGTTGCCACAGTTTAAAAACAACTATAGTTATATTAGTGACTAAAATACACTCAAAACTTTTTCTTTAAAAAAAAATATTTGCTTGCAAAAATCATTTAAACTTTAAAATTACTTAAAAAGTGAAGTGTCCCAAATAATTTGGCAACCCACTGTATATGGTTTGTAAAAAAATTGGTCTCAACAAAAAGTTTTTAACAAAATGTGTTCTCGACCTTTGATTGTGGCCTCTGTAAGCCTACCCAATACTTGTGGAACGCAGTTCTAATTGATAATATCATAGTTGTTTATAAGTTCAAACATTTTAATGAGGTCGCTGTTTTCTCTTCTATTCGATAAATTTTGTGAGCCCATTTCTTTTAATCTTTGCTCGTAACTTGCTCCCTTTCTTTTGTTGCCAATTTTTGCAGCTTTTTGTTAGACTTTTTTGATAAAATTTATATCTTTATTAAAATATGAATTCCATATTTAAGATGCATATTCCAAGAAGTATTTGAAATTTTTGAAAATATTTTGAAAATTTAGAAAATAACTCAATAAGAAAAAAAAAAAAAAAATCACTCTACACAGTCTGATCTTGACATCTTATTTAACTGGAAAAAAAAAAGGCTAATCAGTTTTAATAAGGATAAATGTGAAATCATGCAATTTGATTTAAAATAAAGTACACTTTAATATATATAATGCTAAAGAAACAGATATCATTTTATTTTACAATAGTACAAGCTTCCTTCTTCCTACTTCCAATGAGATATTTTATTGATTGCTAGTAAAAATGATTGATAGATCAGTTCTCTTCATTGATACACTTAATAGCTTCAGCAGACTGTGAAAATCAGTGGCGAGTTTTAGAGTGGGCATGGGGGTAGTTGCCCCCACCCCCCATTGGGATTGACTATTATAGGTAATTGACTATTATAGGTAATTATACATATATGAACTTGATTATTACACTAAAGTACAAAAAGTTAAAAAAAGTCACTTTTAAGTGAAAAATGCGGACCTTTTTTTTTAAAAACCATTTTAGCCACCTCCTTGGTGAGTGACAAAACCCACCCCTGGTGAAAATATTGAAGTTTGTATGAACAATATTACATATATTAGGAATAGTACAAGAACATACCGAGTATATAACAAAACCATCAGTAGGAGCAGGCATTTAAATTTAAGGCCTTAAGTAATCTGGATCAAGATACTAAATATGATATACTAAATATACTGAACACAAGAAAGTTTATACATATTTTAAACAATATTAAATCTAAAGTTCCTAAACAACAACAATAAAAATAGCAATTAAGATTTATTACAACCTTATTGTTGTTGGTTTAAATAAATGGAAACATAATAAAAACATAAAAATATAATAAAGAAATGAAAATTAATTTGGATAACTCTTTAATGTTTTTTTTTTTTTTAAATCTATTGTTTAACTTTATCTACACAAAAAAGAAAAAAGAAATCTTACATCTCTAGTAAAATGACCAGTATGAGAACTTTTTGAAGGAAAGCAAACTGGAAACACTCTTTCCCTTACTACTTTATTTCTTGACAAAGCATCTTTAATACGGTTTGAGAATTGCACTCTTCTAAATTTAGTATCCTCAGCAATTTAAAACAAAGTTTATTTTAAAAAGAACTAGCATAAATTAATTGGTTATATTTTAAGTTGATGCATGTATGTCTTGAATAGTTAATATAGGACTGACTTAAATCTCATTTCAATAATATAAATTAAACAAACAATGAAATAAAACCTTAAAACTTGGGAACTTTTAAACTTTCTAAATTTTTATTTGAAAACTACAGTTAAATTTCTTGGTGACCAAGAAATTAAAATATAGCAAATAGCTTTTTGAAAAACTGTGATCTGATACCTATTAAGAAAATTAGACAAAAGAACAAAAATAAAAGGTTTAGACATATAATCATTAAATACAGGAGCTATTTTAGAAACAAATTGATAAAGAAAAACATATTATAATAATAAATGAATTTTATAAAATTCTTTAGAAGAGGCTTTTCTATCATTCCCGTGCATACAATCAAGCACTTTACATCCTAAAACCATAAAGGGAGTACCATTAAATGATATTGAATCATCTTGTTTTGTGGTGTTTTGCAGAAGAATCTTTAAAGATAACAACAACAACAAAAATTTTAAATAATAACTATACAAATATAAAAGAAAATTAAAATTTAGCAATTGCATTTTTAAAACACTCAATTAAAATTGTCATACCATATTTCCAGTTTTTTAAAGGAAAGGAAAGAAGGAAGTTGGCTTACTGTAGAAACATACGTTGAAGTACTTTTTTTGATACATAGCTACGAAACAGAGGCTGTATCAAAGTTTTCATAGCATGAAAACTTTGATACACTATAGCATGAATCATGCTATAGTGCCACTAAAGCATGAAAACTTTGATACAGCCTCTGTTTCGTAGCTATGTATCAAAAAAAGTACTTCAACGTATGTTTCTACAGTAACCCAACTTCCTTCTTGAGAAATAACAACTAAAAAAATTTAAACAGTAACAACCATACAAACGTGGAAATTGATACTTCATTTAAAGCGTGCTTGTAGAGGAAATTCCTTTTTAGACAAAATATTTTAAATTATGAATATAAAAAGCTTATATTATATTACTCGTTTAAAAACATTCGGAATGTTTTTAAATTTTTAAATTTCTCAGGGATGTCATTCCTGAGAAATGTTTTTAAACGAGTAGTAAAACAAACATCAACTTAATTTTTTTATATTCAAAATTTAAAATATTTTGTCTAAAAAAGTTAAAATGTCTTGTATTACCTCTACTCAATGTTGTTTTTTCTAATAAATTTAAATTATTATTATCTATAATAATAATTTTTTTACCAATTTAAATTTAATCTTCGACGATAACCAGGTGAAAACGTGCTCCACATTTAAAGAAAATTAATAATTTCATAAATTAAATTATAAATGCAAAAATTAATTATGTTAACTCTGTCCTGGATGTGAAGCGGGACAATTTCGGAACATTTTACGGGACCTAACTTTACGCTATGGAATCATGTACTTATTAATATTGCTCCGTAAATTTTTTTAAATGTTGTTCGGCAAAATACGCAAATAAAAATAATCGTTCCAAATGGGATATGATCTTAAACACAACCATCTCTCAGGATCTTAAACAAGAATTTCCGTAGGTCGGTCCTTCGGAACATTTATGGACAGTAATCATTTCGGCTGTAAAAATTTATTGACGGTAATTTTGAAAAAATTTTATAACATTGAAACAAATCATTTACGTCGATAAAATTTACAGCATTTTACGTCGATAAAAAGATAAATAACATTGACACCTGGTAATAAGATTAGAGCCAAATCATTCTTTTAGTTTTTTGCAGATTATAAAGCCATAACCCTAGTGCAGCAAAATATTATGTTACTGAAAAATGCACAATATACTGTTATAACATTTTAGTACCAAAATGAGTATTAAAATATTGATAATGAGTAGGTCCACCTTTTATTTTAATTACTTCAGCCAACCGGGCTAGCATAGTGTCAACGAGCTTCTTGCAATCAATAGCAGTATTACTAGTCGAAGCGGCAGAAATTAAGTCCCAAATTTTATGTTTATTACAAGCGCTTTTGCCTGCACAGCGAAAATCAATTTCAACTCACAAATTTTCTATAGGGTTCAATCCCGTGACTGGGGTGGCCAGTGCAAGACTTGAACATCATTAGCAGCTAAAAAATCTTTAGCCACTTTGGACAAATACTTAGGATCATTGTCTTGCTGAAAGTTCCATGGAAAAGTTGCAGGAAATAATGCTTTTGATGAAGGTAGCAAATACTTTCGCAAAAATATTTCTATACATGGCACCATTCATGATTCCTTCCACCTGATGCAACTGGCCCAGCGCAATAGATAAAATAATTTCTTCACACCATAATAACCTCACACCATGATGCTACCACCACCATGCTTTACAGTTCCCTCCAAACATTCCGGTTTATATGATTAATTTTGACGACGCCAAACAATAATACGTTGAGAATCATTACCAATTAAATTAAACTTGGACTCATCAGACGTTTGCCAATCAGTAACACTAAAATGGAAAAGTTCGAGTGCAAATTTAAAACGCTTCAGTTGAATAATTTTAGAGATAAAAAAGTTTTTAATAGAACACGATTATTCAAACCATGTTTATTCAAACAACGACGAAAAGATTTTAAAAGTACACCAACATTATGCCACTTTCGAGACAAAATTTTGGAAGAAAGACGACGATTTTTTAAGGCCAGGCGTTTTAAGGTTCTATCTTGACGTAAAGTTGACTTCTAGGACGGCCACATTTGGGCTTGTTCGTAAATGTATTTGATTCCAAATGTTTCTTATATGCATTTTATACGGCATGGCGACTTTTTTTCAATTTTTTAACTATATCATTTAGTCTATAGCTACTATTTTACTTCAAAGTAACCAACTGAGTACTATTGAACTGAATACTATACAACTGAATACTATTTTACTTCAAAGCAACCAACTGAGCCCGAACGGTTAAATTAAGGTATATAAGTTTCCCCATTTCAAAAAATATATTCATTTAAAGTCTAAAATAAAAACAAAAATAATAATAAATACAATATCTATTTAGTGTACACATTTCAAAAACAAAATAAAAAAAAACCACTGAATTAACGAAAACATTGATATCAATACATCATAAAAATACAAATATATATATATATATATATATATATATATATATATATATATATATATATATATATATATATATATATATATATATATATATATATATATATGTATATATATATATATATATATATATATATATATATATATATATATATATATATATATATATATATATATATATATATTGTTTAGTTTTGTTTAATTCATCACCATCTTTTCTAGACATTTTTTGTTTTTTACCATAGCATTATAGTTTTATAATTGGCAACACTTTTCATCAAAAGTGTCAGCTGTCGTTTCACTTGGTTGTCAAGTTACATGCGCTTAACAGTTTGTTGCGTTCAAAAGTAAATATTTTGTTTATGATTTGAAGAAAGATAACAAAGAAATCTGCAAGAAATTGTAAGTATCTGTGTTAACTTCTTCTTTTGTGTTTAATGAACATTATATTTACCTGACAATTAGGATTCAACATTTGATAAAAATAAACTTATTCAAATCTGTTTAAAAAGTGAGGTTATGGGGAGCATTGGGCACGCAGGTAGGAGGGAGGTTTGGGCATGCCCAATACTCCCTCTTTTTTTAGTTTTTTTTTTTGTCATATGTTTGTGTTTTTTTGCTATGACTATTGGATTGAATGGTTAATCATTTCTTTTCAGGACAATGCCGTTTTTATTTAAAAAGAAAAATAAACGACGTGAAATCCCTAAAGATGTAATTTTGCGTGCATTGGAAGAGGTTTCTAAAGGAGGAAAAATTAAAACTACTGCGATTAAATATGATATACCCAGGTCTAACCTTCAAAGATACATAAAACAGGGTGGCGCTGTGAAAGATACTTCTTGTAAATATATATCATCCCAAATATTCACAAAAGATGAAGAAGAAAAAATTTCAGAATATTTTGTAACATTGTTTAAACTTAACCATGGCATGTCAAAACTGAAAGCACGCGAATTAGTATACGAATATGCCACTGCCATTAATAAAAAAATACCAGACAACTGGATAGAGAAGAAACTTGCATCGAAAGATTGGCTAAGGGGATTTTTTAAAAGACAACCTCAGCTTTCGATAAGGACCCCAGAAGCTACTAGTCTCTCACGTGCCACAAGTTTCAATAAGAAAAATGTTAGAGATTTTTTTGAAAATCTTAAAACTGTATATGAACGACATCGTTTTGGCCCTGAGTCTATTTACAATATAGATGAAACTGGATTATCAACAGTACAACGAACCCAGAAAGTGATTGCTCTCAGAGGCACTAAGCAAGTTGGGCAAGTAACGTCAGCTGAAAGAGGGACACTTGTAACTGTTTGCTGCGGCATTAATGCATTGGGTAACTCAATACCACCCTTTTTCATATTCCCACGAGTTATTTTCAAAACATATATGTTAAATGATGCACCTGTTGGTTCAAATGGAGCAGCACATCCTTCAGGGTGGATGACAGCATCAAGTTTTTTAAAATATATACACCATTTTAAAAAATACGCAAAACCAACGCCTTCATCACCAGTTCTATTGCTGCTGGACAATCACGAGAGCCATATTTCTGTACCAGTTCTCGATTTTTGTATAGAATCAGGCATTGTTTTAATAACTTTTCCACCGCACTGCAGCCATAAACTGCAACCCCTAGACCTGACTGTCTATGGACCACTCAAAACTTATTATAACACCGCTGTAACAGATTGGATGGTGAGCAATCCTGGCAAAACAGTAACAATTTATGAAATCCCAAAATTAGCAGCAAAGGCCATCCCACTTGCATTCAAGTTGCAAAATATACAAACGGGATTTGAAAAATCTGGCATTTGGCCATTCAATTCAAACATTTTCTCTGATGAAGATTTCGTTTGTTCTTCTATAACTGATCGCTACTTGCCGGGAGAGAATAATGTTGCTACAGAAAAATCGATTTCAGACCAACCTATCATGGAACAGCCTTCAACAGAAGAAAATCTGAGACTAGAAGATCGTACTAGTTCAAATGTGGAAGTCACTGGGCCATCTCAACTTGAATCTCTATCTAAAAGCCAGACTAGTGGCACTGTCAATGTAACACCTGATTTAGTAAGACCATATCCGAAAGCCGGCCCCAGGAAATTGGGTGGCATGAAACGGAAGAAAGGAAAAACTAGAATATTGACAGACACACCCGAGAAAAGACTTATAGAAATTGAAGAAAAAAAAAAACAAAGAAAAAATAAGATCAAAGAGCTCAACAAAAATCGAAAATGCTCTAAAAATGAGAAAAACAGGAAGATTAGTAGTGATGATGAAATAAAAAATGTTTCCGATTCTGACGAAGCCTTTGTTGAAATCGATTCATCAAAAGAAGATTTTGATGTAGACGATGTGATTGTTCTGGATAGAAATTTC
The DNA here is from genome assembly GCF_022113875.1 of Hydra vulgaris. Lineage (NCBI taxonomy): Eukaryota > Metazoa > Cnidaria > Hydrozoa > Anthoathecata > Hydridae > Hydra > Hydra vulgaris. The sequence goes on along the minus strand of NC_061159.1, from coordinate 58,756,591 downwards.
CAGGTTAATAACTTTGTGTTGGTTAAATTTGACACCAAAAAAACTGTTTATCATTATGTTGGAATTGTCGAAGAGGTTAATCACTCCATGGCAACTGTCAAATTCATGAGAGCGAGTAAGATAAGAAATACGTTTATGTTTCCTGACATCGAGGACGTAGCCAGTGTCCCTCTGGAGGATATAAAGACAAAATTGCCTACACCATCAACATGGATAAAACGTGGCAGCTTAAAATATAAATTTGACAAGCCTCTTTGGGTCATACCAAATATAAGATAAGTCTTATTAGGTCCAACATTGTGGAGTATTGATTCCAAGTAACATTGTTTAATCTTTTGTAAAGTCTATGATATGAAAAAATGTTTGTGTTACAATTTTTTATAGCAATGCTATATAACACTTAAGCATATGAGTATAGTAAAACAATATCGTTCATATTAAATACAGTGCCCAAACCTCCCCATAGGGGTGCCCAAACCTCCCAACCACGGGGAGGTTTGGGCACTTTGGACACGTGTTAGAAAACCTTTTGTAACTTTGCAACTAATTATAATACTAAAACTCTTCTTAGCAATAATTAATGCCAAATATGTGTGCTAGATATATTTGAAATAAAATTTTGATTATGATAAAAAATAACAGATTTATTAGCGTTTATGTAAAAAAGTGCCCAATGCTCCCCTACCTCCCCTATATATATATATATATATATATATATATATATATATATATATATATATATATATATATATATATATATATATATATATATATATATATATATATATATATATATATATATATATATATATATATAAATATATATATATATATATATATATATATATATATATAATTGTTTAGTGGGTAGATACCAGATGTTTTGAACCCATTTACAGCGAACTATTGTATGTGATTCATATAAGTCAAGAGATGAAGGAGCAATCTTGGAAAAACATTTTTTGGTAGGGATGTAAGAAATCTTATTTCACCACGTTTCCATTTAGTAATTACTTTTTCCATGCTAATTTCTAGGGTCCATAAACTGCAAGGTCAAAAGGCTGTAATAAATGTGTACTATAAGAAGGTAAGAAGATCATCCTAATATCTTCACAAACATTCTAATTGCTTCACAAACTTTAATAACATCAATAGATAAATGGCATGCTAAATTATCACCTATAAAAAGTTTTATTGTGTTATTATTAACATGTCTGAAGTAAGTTATTATTAATGTTTGCATCCAATTTTTTAAACAATAGCCATCAAACCAACCAGAAATGAAATTGCATAAAATGTCACATAAAATTGCAACACGCTTTCTACAAATATTTTGACATGCTTGATAAGACAAAGACGTTTATGCCGCTCTAAAAATGATCTTACCCACTCATCACCAGACAAATTTTTATTAAAATACAGGCACTATCTTTCAGATTTGTAAAGAAAACATTGTACAAATAATTTAAGGTCTATTTTATCTAATACATACCTAAAATCACTAAAAGTTGCATGTATTGTGCAATTGACATCTCCTCGTCTGATAGCAAAGAACTCTTTCGACCAACCACACTACTTTTGCATAAACCACTAATATGACACCTAAAAGTTATGTGTGGTATGTTTAACAGCTTTGCCAAAAGTTTCCAAGGTTTCACCATTAACAAGTTTGAGAACTCTTTTAAGTCCACTTTTTAAGTAAGTTTTTGACAGTTTTTGAGTTGATTTTAAATAGTTTCTCACCATTTCCACAAATCTGTTACAAAAAGGTAAAAAATATGTAAATATGGTATAAAAACTCAAATTATTTTTATCTTTGAATATTTATTTTATTATCAAAAATATTATAAGAATAAAAACCACTAAATTCAAAAGGTGCTCATTTACCCCATATAAAAGTGCTCAATTACCCCACCTTACTTTAAACACTTAAATTTTTTGATCAGTTCATTTATAAGACTTGAAAACTTGTAAGAGTTTACTTCAATCAATGTAAGGTATATATATTATATATATATATATATATATATATATATATATATATATATATATATATATATATATATATATATATATATACATATATATATATATATATATATATATATATATATATATATATATATATATATATATATATATATATATATATATATATATATATATATATATATATATACTATTAATATTAACTATTAATTTGTTGCGTTATATTACATATAAACAATTAATGTTTTGCGTCAGTAGGAATTTTTTTTTTTTTAATTTATTTATTAATTTAATTTTGCCGTAGAAAGTTACAATTTATAAAATAACATAAATAATAAAACAAATGGCTGGAAGAAGACATCAGTTTGTCTTATCACCGAGCCCCATAATGACTTCATTACAGGTCGTTTTTTACAATAAGATATATAAAATCGTGATAAATTGTTTGTGATAAAATATGTAAAAATATGAAAAACTACGTTTTACGATTGATGTAACTGTTTATATATAAATTCGTTTAGTAAAATAAATTTAGAACAAATAAAAGTTAAAACAAATAAAAGAAATAAATTGTGCAAGTTTATTTTTTTTACTAAAAAGGAAAAAGAAAATCTAAGTCCATAGATAATAAAAAACGCTTTGATTCAGATTTGAACTGTTTAACTATTTAAAATCGATTGAAGTGTATTTCTTTTGATAGTAACAATCTGGGGAAAAATTTTCCACAAATAGGGTCCGCGGTGTTGGATTGAGTATGAATTTAACTTTAATGTAAATTTTGGGATGACAAAGTTGTTATATGAGAATCTAGTAGGGTATTTATGACTTATTTCGCTAAAGTAGGGTTGAAATATCGGCGGAGATAGTTCATTTTTTATTTTGTACATAAACTGTAAAACAAGATGTATGTTAATTTTGTATATATTCAATGCTCCAAGTTTGCATAAGAGAGGTTTACTAGACGCTTTTTTACTTACTCCGAAGACAATTCTACAGGCATGTTTTTGTTTACTGTAGAGTTTTTTAAGCTTAGTACAGTTTGTGCTTGCCCAGGCCATGTTACCATAGCTTAGATGACTGTGTATTAATGAAAAGTATAAACTTCTTAAGGAAATGATATTTAGGAAAAGTTTTGTTTTATACATTAGTGAAATATTTCTTAAGAGCTTTCTTTCTAAAGTGTTTATATAGAGCTTCCACGACAAATTTTCATCCAAGACCACACCTAGAAAGTTTTAAAATTTTCTCTTTTTATATTAGTGTTATTTATTTGAAGATCAGGTAGTTTAAGAGGAATATTGTCGTTTTTATTTGGTTTATGAAATAGGATGAACTTGGTTCTTTTGACATTCAAAGAGAGTTTGTTACACCTAAACCACTCGTTTGTTTTATGTAATTCTTTGTTAACTATGTTAAAAGTGTCCTAATGTCTCTATGCGAATAAAACAAATTGGAGTCACCCGCAAACAAAATTAAATTTAATAAGTGTGATGTTGAAAATAAATTATTTATATAGAGTAAAAATAATAATGGTCCCAAGATCGAGTCTTGGGGAACCCCGCAAGTTATGGCGCTATTTGTTGTTTTTGTTTTTTCATGCTGAATATATTGCTTTCAGTTTGATAAATAATCTTTAAACCAAAGTAAGTTATTATTTTTTACTCCATACACTTTGAGTTTTTTTAGAAGAATGTCGTGATTTACGGTATCAAAAACTTTAGAAAGATCAATAAAAACTCCTAGCGTAAAGCAATCATTACTAAAAGCATTAGATTTTTGGTTAACTAGCTCAATTATAGCATGGTCGGTTAAGTGTTTTTTTTTTTAAATCCAAATTGTTTACCGTATAAAAAATTGTTTTCCGTCAAATAATTGTAAAGTCTATTATACATGACGCGTTCTAGTAATTTGGAAAAACATGGTAAAACTGATATAGATCTATAATTATTACCCGACGGGCATTTGTTTTTAAAAGTTACGATCTAAATGTATTTTAAATGTCTTTTAAACGTCTTTTAAACATTAATGTTTAAAAGACGTTTAAAAGACGTTTAAAACACATTTAGAACGTAACTTTTAAAAACAAATGCCCGTCGGGTAGTATCAAAATCATCTCCAGATTTAAAAATAGGGGTGACTCGAGCAATTTTTAGTTTATCCGGGACAATGCCTGAATTTAGCGAAAGATCGAAGATGTGACATTAGACATTAAGGAAAAACAAATATATATTTATTATTACAAGCTATATCGGCAACGAGTATCATTATGAAGTTTGCGGATCTGTAATCACAATACGATGGTTCAGGTGATTTTTCAGAATGGATACAGAAATTGGAAGTAGTAGCAAAACTTTAAAAAGTTGACGAGGCGCATGTGGTGCTACCCGTATTTGTTTCTGGGGGGGTGTATGCCGTTTATCAAGACCTAAGTGTTGTGAAAAAAGAAAACTACAATGAAGTGAAAACTGCACTGACTACTGCCTTTTCTGCTTCTCCGCTAACAGCATACGAAGTTCGTAAATCGCCGGCTTAAAAAAAATGAGTCCGTTTACGTATATTTCGCAGAATTAACAAGACTGAGCAAGCTAATATCATCTCACGTAAGCGAAGAGTCGATAATTTGCGCATTTATTCTTGGGTTACCCGACGAAGCAAGAAAACAGCTGCAAATTGTATGCTCAATATTAACAATATCGCTGTGCTAGATTGCTGAAAAATCTAGAAGTTTAGTAATTTTACGTCGCAAAGAGTCTTGTTTTGTCAGTTGCGTGAATCCGATTGGCATCAGTTCAAGACAAGTTCCTAAAGGACGTGGAAAAAAAACCATAACGTGCTACCGTTGCGGCGAGGATGGTAGTCAAAATTGCAGCAAAGAGATTGAGAAGAAGAGATGCTTTGTATGTGGAATGGATAATCACTTGGCCCAGTACTGCTATAAAAGGTGTACGAAATCAAAAAACGTGGAAGGGAAGCCACCCATTTTTGTGCGAGCGGCTTCCCATAAAATTTAAAACCGCTAACTCTCTGCGTATATGTCAATGGAAGAAAAATAAAAGCATTGGTAGATACTGGATGCTCCAAATCAATTTTAAGTCGGGATATTGTAAAATAATAATTGTAAAACCTAATTATAATTGTAAATAATTAAAACCTAAATATAATTATAGTTATATTTATAACAATTGTAAATAATATTGTAAAACCTAAAAAATGTCAAACACGCGAGCAAAAAGGTTGTTATGATGAATGGAAAGTCAATTGAAGTACAATACTAGACTGTTGTTGAACTTTCTATAAATGATACCACCATCAATTTGGAATGCCTGGTTGCCAACATTGTTCCTGAATATCAAATGCTACTTGGTATGGACGCAATACGACTGCTCGGAGGTGTTCAAGCTGAAAGAGACGGCGAAACTATAAACTTTAATGTGGAGCAACTAAATATCGGCGCTACTGTAGTCTCTCAAGGCAAAATGATCGAAGTATCCACTCCTAATGTTCAAAAGATAAAGACTTCGTAGCAGAATTTAAAAATGGCAGCTGGAGCGTATCTTGGAAATGACTGATGAAACCACCAATTTTAACAAACAAAATTCCAAAATATCACATCTTTGAAGACGTTAAAAGTGAGTACACAATGAAAATAAGTGAATGGATAGCACAGGGATGGTTGAAAACGTTTGAAAAGAAATATAACGGCATCATTTAAAAATAATACACAAATATTATAAATTATTTAAAAAAATAGTTATTGACACTACTTCTCTTTTGTTGCAATTTTAATCTAATTTAATTTTTTGGTGAAAAATTTTAATACTTTTGAATTATTGTTAATCTTTGATATAATGCGTTATATTTCAACAGTAATATTTATATCATGTTATTAGTTATATTGTAACTAACGTATTTAAAATTCTTGTTATGTACTTAGCTACTCTTCATTTTTTATATTAACTGACGATATTTTAGTGTAAATTTTATGATGGGGCCTGATGATAAGACAATTTATGTCTTCTGCTTTCTCCAATTCTCTTATTAACACAATTTATTTCATAGTAAGTTTTAATATATGACAAAACTCTTTGCTTAAAAAAGTTCTTTTGATGGCAGTTATTCAACGAAACGAATTAAAAGTACCGTAAACCGGGGTTACTTTGTATAGCGGGGTTACTTTGAATACAAATTCATTTTTTTTTTCAAGTTGTATTTATGGCAAGAATTTATATGAAACTGTTTAAATCTCACACATCAAAGTGTTAAAAATAGATTATATTATAACTATTTATAGTTTTACTTTTTTTATTGAATGTTATTGTTCCCCAAAAAATGAATTAAATAACTTCGGATAATTTTCTCAAAAAAATTAATCAGAATACTTTGTACACTGCCTCAGCTAGTATTGCAGCTTGTTGTCTAAGTTGCTTATAAATTTATTAGGCATGTGAAATCCAAAGAAGTTTGTTTGCCTACTGTAATTATTTTCCATTGCTGTAGCATAATCTCAGTTGTTGTATACATTTTTTCGTATACGGGGTAACTTTGAATAACGTTCAAAGTAACTCCACTACGTAAATAGTCAGAAACATAAAACAATTTTAAAATTCCCTTTGTCATACATGTATTATATATAATATATTAAGTATTGCACATAATGTTATGGTGATTAAAACATAAAATATCATGTGTATAAACAATAAGTTACACAAACACACATAGTTTGAGTGTGTGTGTGTGTGTGTGTCTTTGTGTATATGTGTGTGTATATATATTTATGTATGTGTGTGTGAGTGTTTATATATATATATATATATATATATATATATATATATATATATATATATATATACATATATATATATATATATATATATATATATATATATATATATATATATATATATATATATATATATATATATATATAGTGTATATATATATAGTGTATATATATATATATATATATATATATATATATATATATATATATATATATATATATATAGTGTATATATATATATATATATATATATATATATATATATATATATATATATATATATATATATATATATATATATATATATATATATATATATATATATATATATATATTGTATGATATTTTGTATTTGCAATAAAATACAAAAAACTCTTGAACGTATAAGAGTGCTCAATAATAAATAAATAGGATTAGGCAGCCGTTTTTAGTTTTTTGTTTTTGTTTTGTTTTGACGACAGAGCACACTCCACTTTAACTTTATATTTTAACGGTTTTTTTGTTTCTTGTTTTGTATTACATGGCTGATGATTGCCTTTAGGCATGAAACTATTAGTACCATAAAAAGTTGTTTTCTTTATTTTTATAAATTAATATATATATATATATATATATATATATATATATATATATATATATATATATATATATATATATATATATATATATATATATGTATATATATATATATATATATATATATATATATATATATATATATATATATATATATATATATATATATATATATATATATATATATATATATATATATATATATATATATATATATATATATATATATATATATATATACATTAGGGTGTGTCATACTTTTTTTTTTTTTGAATTTTGACTCGCATAATTTAAAAAAGGGTGAGGTATAATATTACAAGTTTAGAACCGTCAACAAAAAAAAAAAAAAAAAAAGTTTTAGCTACCAGGGAACCAGAGACATTATTTTACCAAAAACCCTGGGGGAGGGGGAGGTATAAACTTAAAAAATTGAAATATTTTTAAAAAAAACTTACAAAACGCAAAAAAACGTGATCTCTATTTAAAAAAAAAAAAAATTATTTGTATAAAAACAACTAGAGTGGTTTGCCCCCTTCCCACTACCTCCCACTAAAACTGTAAAATTAGGTTGTTCTGGAATTAAAAATAAAACATTCATATAGATCCACAAAACATTTACTGGCACATTAAAATAAAGTACAATAAAGATTAATTCTTAAACATTGTCAAGCCAACAAGGTTTTGTTTAGATAGATTTCGTGACATCAACTTCTGTGACAACTCTTGTCCTTTAATCCAACCATCTCTTCTATCTTCTGTAAAAACATTTTTTGCAAGCCTGAGTAACTTTTTTTACACATCTTTCGACAGCTTTAGTGTGGCAACACCAGTTTGGTACAATCATTGGTTTAAAAAAATACTCTTTGATGTCTTTAGTTGTCAAGCAACAAGTCAAAGGTGGTTCAAAAGCTTCATTCCAATCAATAAGGTTCTTGAGACAAATTGCTTTAGTATTGATATCTGGTGTCCTTCTTGGTCTAACAGATAGATCTCCAAGTTGTACATTTTCATCACCTTCTCCTCTTATTTCAAGAGTTTTGTTTACACTGAAATCTCTCTCCTCTTTATTTTCAGAACAAAGCATAGTTTGAAGAATAGATTCAGAGAAGGCATACCAAGCAGATCGCCTAATAGTTGGAATGACCATATTTTGAATATCGAGTGACTGGTGTTGAAGCAACTTAAGCTGGTAAAGAACATGTTTTGGTCCTTCTGTCCAACTATATTTAACTTTGATGTTAAACCAGACAGGAAAGTACACTCCTAAATAAACTTAACTAGTTTAAGAAGGTTTTAAGCTGCATCGCCTTGAAGACCATGATGAGATACCCAAATTCTACATATTCTATTGGCTGTTGTTAGCCATCTGGCCATGTTAACAGGGCCAATTTCCAGAAGTCCTAGTTGCTGAGGAACATGACCACTGCGTATAGCTTTAACTATTTGATAGCCATAATACTGATCTGTTGAAAGATCTTTAACCACATCATTACTCAAGTTAATTAGAGGCTCACCAGTTTCCACTCTACTAAAAAAAGGGTTGATTTCAAGATTGGTTGCTTCATCAAGTAAGCTTCCAATGGGTCCACTCCATTTTGTACCGCTTTTAGATTCTCCGTCTAACAATTTAATTAAACGTTTGAGTGGTAATTCATTGGTATGTAGAGCGCAGACAATCCAATTTAACTTTCGCCCTAATTTCAGCTCCATAAAGTGCATTACTCATCCATCCCAACCAGTTACCAAATTATGTTTTAAACTAATTACGGGAGGCACAAATAAAACACTGGCCATTTGCCATTTTTCTGAAAGTTTTTTATAAATATCCTGGATTAAATCAGAAATACTATAGTTTCTTCTGTTTAGTTTGCTTGTTTCTCTTTAAAAAATACCATATCTTAGGACATCTCTCAGTGTTGGCAACTCTTTTCCAGATCCCAAATATTGGCGTAGACAAGAATCATTTTTCCATCTTGTTCCAGCAGCCATTTTAAATTTAATTATACATTGTATCTAGTAATTTTGAAAATTATATATATATACATAAATATATATATATATATATATATATATATATATATATATATATATATATATCTATCTATATATATATATATATATATATATATATATATATATATATATATATATATATATATATATATATATATATATATATATATATATATATATATATATATATATATATATATATATATTTGTATGTATAACTTGCATAACAAATATTAAAACAAAAAACTTTAGAATGATGTTTTCTGTGTAGCCATTTAGAACCATCAATTAAAATGTATAACTTAAATTACATACAAAACTACATCTCTACCCCCTATTTTTATTTTTGATTATGAGAACTTTATGCTGATTATAAATCGTATAAAAACATAGCTCTGAAAACTCAAGCAAATTACTATAATTACATCTTGAAGTTTAAAATATTACACAAAAAACGCTAATATTCGCTATCTTTTTTAAATGCAACTAAACGCTTTTTTATAAATCTTGTTTTAAATTACACAACCCGGTTTTTATTTTCATCGATACTAAAATTTACATAGTTTAAAAAAAGTACAATTATTAATTATAATTAAAAAATAAACCTTTTTTTTTTACATAAATTATTCTTTATATTTAAAAAATTAATTAAACTTTTAAAGGTAATGTTGCAGAATAGTGGCATAAAATTCTGTTTGTTAACTTTTGCCCTCTTGCCCTTAGTTACTGATTTAGGGATAGGCGAAGGCTTCAGTACATACATCGACTGATTTAGGGAGAACTCGCAAGAGAGTTGATAACACATCGAAGGGTCAGGGTTGGGGCAGGTATCAATTTATACCATTATTCTTCCTTGAAGCCCTTGCCTATCTCTAAATCAGTAGCTACTAAAAAACAGTTTCGTTTTTTGTTGACAATAAAAACCAGGTTATGTTATTTTCAAAGTTTACTTTTGAATGAATTTTAATCATAACAGAGTACAAAAATAATGGTGAATAATAGCGTTTTTAGTGTAATTTTTAAACTTCAACATCAAATTAGAGTACTTTGCTTCAATTTTCAGAGCTATGTTTTTATACGATTTTTAATCAGGATAAAATTTTCTATCATAATCAAAAATAAAAATAGGGGAAAGAGATGTAAATTAACGCCACAAAACTTTAAAAAAAAAAAAATTTTTAAGTATTCATAAAAATTTCTGAAACAGTATAACTATCAAATGAATTTTACTTATCCTGCTTTCTTATCTTCCTTTCCTTATTCCTAATTTCTTAAGATAAGGTTGTTGTAAAACAGATATAAGTCTAAAATATTAAAAATGACCCTGAAAGTATAAAAATATCAAAAATTCACACTTTTCGGCAATTTTCAAGGCAGTTCCCTGGTAGCTTAAACTCATTTAAATTCAAATTTTTTGATATTTCTAAGTTTCATATGTTAAACCTCACCCTTTTTTAAAAAATGCCACTAGTAAATATGAATTTTTGAGTTTTGACCAAAGTATGACACACCCTAATATATATAGTGTATATATAGTGTATATATATATATATATATATATATATATATATATATATATATACATATATATATATATATATATATATATATATATATATATATATATATATATATATATATATATATATATATATATATATATATATATATATATATATATAAATATATATTTATATATATACATATATATATATGTATATATATATATATATATATATATATATATATATATATATATATATATATATATATATATATATATATATATGTATATATATTTATATTTATATATATATATATATATATATATATATATATATATATATATATATATACATATTTATATTTATATATATATATATATATAAATATATATATATATATATATATATATATATATATATATATATATATATATATATATATATATATATATATATATATATATATATATATATATATATATATATATGGCACTTAGAATAATGACAAAAATCTTAAAAAAAAGGTATTATTCTTGAAAAAAGTTGTCGAGTGTGGAACGGAATCATTTAATAATGACATCATTGTCAATAATAACATAGGAGAGTTCAAGAACTCTTGAAAAAATATGGCTTGAATTCTATGCTGCCAGAAAAACTAGTCGGTGGGCGTGTGCTTGGATTGCGAGTGTACAAACAATGCAACCAAATTCGTTGGAAACGTAACAACATACCCAAAGTTCCTAAATAAAAAATGACGCGTTGGAAAATCTTTTCTCTGTACGGTCAGCTGGCTAGACATTTTCCAATAGCAAATTGGAAATTTTGTTTAAATGGGTATTTTTTAAGTGTACTAGCATAAAAAAGTCTCATTTACATTAGTTTCACTTACAGACTATGCAATTGGAACATCTTTACATTTTGCCAAAAAATCCTTAAAAGAAATATATTTAACAAGGTCAAAAGTATTTTTTTATTCTCTTTAAGTCTGCTTTTTTCTTGCCTTCAACATAAAAAATTTGTTAAAGTACATTAATTACTGCTCAGCGTACTAAAGCTACAACTATCTGGCCAACGATTGAAGATGATACTTATATTTAATGGGTCAATCTCATATTTCTTTCAAACTACTTAGCTACTAAGTTGTTGGTTACCTTTTATTTGAAATATATAATGATTATAAGTAAATAAAGAATAAAACAGATTTAATTTTTGTTATGGTCTGTGCATTTTTTAAACAAGAGGTTTTTAATTGATCAAGTATTTTCTTAAAATATATTTTAAAAGATCAATCAAATGCAGCATCAAGAGATTGCAATAAATGGATAGAGTTACCAGTTATAGAACAAGATACTGTTTTCTTCTCAACAAGATACTATTTTCTTTAGTAAATTCAAGTACTTTTTCACTGTAAAAATTACTTTGATTATAGCTAATAGGAATGTTCATACAATTTGACAAAAATTAATAGCAAGTGAAACGCAAATTCCAAATTTTGATCTTTGATTTTCAAAAACATTTAAAAACTCAAGCAATACATATTTTAGAATTAAAATAGTTTTAAATAGTTTATGAAAGTTATAAAACATAAACACAGTAATTAAAAAAAAAAACGATGTGACATACCACTTAATGGTATTAGTTGTCGAGCTTAAAAAGCAGTTGTTTTCCCATTGTATTCGCCTTTCTAGGATCCTAAATATTAACATGAGGAGCCGTAATGTAACATAAAGCTGTTAACTCTCCCTGAAACTAATATAATGGTAACAAAGAATTATTAAACGTTTGTCAAACAAAAACTTAATTTTACCATAGTATTACCCCAATAGCAGTAATCCAAGACATAAGGATATGCACTACAAATGTAAAAGACAGTACTACTTACATCAAATTCTAAGTTATTAAATGGGGGAAATTTCTGAATAAATCATGAAAAGGCGGTATTGATGACAAAATTCAGTGTCTTTGTAATACTCTAGTTTTTTTCAAGAAAAAGTTGTTAATGATCATACTCAATGTTATCAAATGACAACTCACTTTTAATATTTCGTTTTTAGTTTGAAAAAGGAACTAAGAAAAATAGTTAGACATAATTATTTGTATATAAAAGCGTGACTTACAGTTTTATTAAACATCAAAAGTTGTTGGGGAAACGGATTTTCTTTTTCAAGTAGCGTGGACATGTACACCATAAAACTTTTTCATCGTTTTCAGCGGCTTCTCAATATGTCCATATTTAAATAAGGATAATTTAGTTTAAACAGCGAAAAACGAATTACATTTAGATAACAAAGTTAAATAACATACTTATCCTAGGTATCCACCAGAGTGGAGTTTAGGAAAAACGTTAATAATTTGACATAGCAATATTTGTTTTTGTAGCTCTTGATAAATACATAAAAGTAAATATCTAATAATTTAACAACCAAAATACCAAAAAACTTTTTTAGGTAAGTTAAATAGATAAATTTATAAATACATAAGTTACATTTTCTACCTGGTTAATTACTATGATTTATTAACTTAACATTTAATTATTCTATTTATTTATTTACACTATCTTATTTTTATAAAAAAGTGTTCAAAAAAACCTATTAACTATTCATCGAATATTCATAAATGAACAAATTGTAAAATCAAACTGTTTCTAAATTTAATCACCATAATGTGAACAAAGTTGTGAACATTTCAAATATGAACTTTAATCACTTTCCAGTTGTCTCAAATTCAACTTTGATAAGTTTCCGTGTCTGATGCTCATCAAGCAATTTTGAAACATCTTAAAAAATAAGAAATTTTTTGAAAATGTTTTCAAAAATTAAAATTAAATTTTGTAGTTTTAAAAAACATTATTTAGGTTATTTATGTGAAAAAATTACAAGTTTGGTATTGTCTATTCGAAGTACTGGACACAGATAATATAAAAAATATTGCTTCAGTCAGAGTTGTTAGTCCATGGCCTTGGCCTTGGCCTTGCCTTAAGGCCAAAAGTTAGGTACTTGGCCTTAAAACTCTTGGCCTTGGCCTAGGCCTTGAAGTTTTTTGGCCTTGAATTTTTTTTTCCTTACTTTTTGTTTATTTTAGCAAACTCATTTTTTTGAATTTAGAACAAAAGAATTGTTTAAAAGTAATTACATGCGGTAATTCATTAACGCTTAACGTTATATAATATTATTTGGTTACTTACCGTTAGTTAGTTATAAAAAATTAATGAAAACTTCATGTGATATTTTGAAGACAATAGAATGTATGAAAAATGTGTTTTTTCGAAATTTAAAATTCGAACAATTTTAAAATTTTCATTTAGAATAAAATATTAATTCAAAAAAAAGTTTTTATTTAAAAAGTATGAAAGTTCTATATAAAGAAGTATATAAAGAATATAAATGTTATGATATTAATCGTTGTGAAACATTATAACTTTAAGTTGTTCTAGAGTTAATTTTTAAATATGCTATTATTACAAAAGTAAGATTATTTTAAATCAAGAGCAGTTTTAACTTGATCAGAAGAATAATTTAAGGTACCAAATACCTTAAACTAATTATACCTTAAATAAATGTACTTGAGAAATGAAATTTTGATCTTTGTCATATCTAGTGTAATGATTGAAATAATTCTTCTTCTATGTGTTTAAAAAGATTCCCAAAGTGGATTATTAATGCGCCCTCATAGAGCTTGTATGTCAGACTCTTTGCATGAAACAATAATGTTTCTTAAAAGCTATAAAAACTTGTAGACTATAATAGTTCATTTCACAACTTATATTTAATGTTAAAAAATAAAATTAACTTCTTATACTTTTTAAATTTTACGTATTTTTGTTTTTAGCTTTACTATATATCTATTTTCTAATATATTTTCTTATTGACAACATATACGCATAACTTTGATTTAATTTTGAAACATTCGAATTTGTTGTTTGGATGTGTCTTTTACCTTGTCCTTGGCTTTGAAGTTCTTGTCTTTGGCTTTGACCTTGGCCTTGGAACTTGTGGCCTTAGACTTGGATCATGTGGCCTTGTCCTTGGAACATGTGGCCTTGGCCTTGAAACATTTGGCCTTGACCTTGGCCTTGGCCTTAGAAAATGTGGCATTAGCCGTGGTTTTGGCCTTGGAGCATGTGGCCCTGGCCTTCGATTTAACCTTGCTATATTTGGCCTTGTTAACAACTCTGGCTTCAGTTTATTGTTTCATTCGTCACACAATTCACGTGAATATGTTGAATCAGAAAGAAAAATGAAAGTTGTTATGGAACTTGTCTGATTGAGTGAAACATAATTAATTGCAACAGTGAACTCAGAATAAATATTGTAAAAAAATTAGTTCAAAAAAAAAAAGAGTTATATCCATAATAGAAGTTTTTATTTAATTTTAATTATATCCTTATTTTTATTATTTGATTAATTATATCCATTTTTAATATTCTATTAATAATATTCATTATTAATAGAATATTAAAAATAGTTTCAAAAAAAATCGTTGTGATAAAAACAAACCGTTAACAAGATAACTTTAAAAAAAAAATTTAAAATTTTAAAAGACATCTAAAACGAGTTTAATATATATATATATATATATATATATATATATATATATATATATATATATATATATATATATATATATATATATATATATATATATATATATATATATATATATATATATATATATATTAAACTCGTTTTAGATGTCTTTTAAAATTTGAAATTTTTTTTTTAAAGTTATCTTGTTAACGGTTTGTTTTTATCACAACGATTTTTTTTGAAACTATTTTTTTTTTATTATACCTGTTAACCCTCATCCCAATAGATCAGCGAAATATTGAATAATATATGAGTGGTGTAAAGGCCAAGTGGACTAACTCTTCAATTTTCGGTTTTTATAATTATTGTGTTTCTGCATAATCAAGACTATAACCAAATCAACAACATAGATTTTTGTTAAAAAGTTTTTATTTTATATATTTTTTATTAAATATAGTTTATAATTAATTTAAAAAACTGTCTCTTGGACAATTTTGAAACTTGAGGTTAGTACACTTGGCCTTAACACCATTCATATATTAAAAACAAAACAAAAAAAAAAAAAGTACATTTTTTAAAAAAAGTTTAAATGCAGCCATTTTTTTTTAATTCTGCATGCCTTAAGATGTTTGTAATCTATTATGTCACATGTTCTTATACATAGTTTTTTATTATCTAGTTAGCAAAACAAACGTAAAAATAGATTGTAATATTCGTAAAAAATTTACTTTGTTTCGAAAAAGTATAAAACTTCACAAGGAACAAAAATATGTTTAATGTGAGCAAAACTGAGTTCACTATCACTGTTAAAATCATAAAGTTTAATTTATTTTAAAGAATTGTGTTACACGATTTGTATTTCTAAATCAATACAGTTACACAATAATAAGCTAAAGCTTTAATTTTTTCACCAATGTAAGAATTAATATGATTTTAGCTCTCTAATTCTGAAACTAAAAACTATGCTCCATTTTTAAATCAACAATAAATATTTGGGGACTGTGAGTCAATAAAAGCTAAGATATGAACAATTTGATATCTCTTTGCAATTCAAAAATAAATGTTCTAAAAGGATTCTAAAATGAATGAAAAATAAATGTTCTAAAATGATTCTAAAATGAATGAAAAATAAATGATCTAAAATGATTCTAAAATGAATGAAAAATAAATGTTCTAAAATGAATGAAAACTAAATGTTCCAAAATGATTCTAAAATGAATGAAAAATAAATGTTCTAAAATGATTCTAAAATAAATGAAAAATAAATGTTCTAAAATGATTCTAAATTGAATGAAAAATAAATGTTCTAAAATGATTCTAAAATAAATGAAAAATAAATTCTCTCTAAATCTAAAATAATTTTTCTTAAATTAAAAAAAAAAAAATTCTAAAATGATTCTAAATAGAAAATAGATTCTAAAATGAATGAAAAATAAATTTTCTAAAATGTTCTTGTATTTAATATGAACTAATCATTTAAAAAAATTATGCTTGGCTTCATAACAACTTTATAACAACTATGTCAAGGAGAGGACAACTTCCTTTTGTAATAGTTTTTTGATGAAATATTCTGTGATGCTTCTAAAGACGTTTTTTTTCAGGATAAAATTCTTTTATCAAGGAACAATATTCTATTAATAGTTCCTCAATTTATTTTTTTTGTAAACAATTTAAATTTAAATATAAGTGGCAAATATATAAATAGTGTAAGCATTTACGCAGAACGTTGACCAAGTAAAGAGTTAATACTTTTCATACATGACATTAGTCAGGTATGAAAAGTACTAACTCTTTACTTGGTCAACGCTCATTAGTAGTACTAGATTTTGAGCTGCAGACAATATAATAATCCATAAACTTAATGTTAAAACCTATTTAGTTCTCTAATGAACATACATTTGACATCATATAAAACATGATTAAGAAACAATTTAACCACACGGATTAGCTTCTTCAAAAATATTGTGCATTATGTCTGCAGAATCATTCAAAAAAAGATGGTAATATGGCAATTCAGTTAAATAACTAAACCGTTTAGTTCCTCATTTCTTATCAGAAATTTCTTCTCATTGCATTTGCTCAATTTAAGAATAATATAAATTATCTGCTCTCAGAGTTTGTTTGTCTTCTCTAAAAACACGCTGCATGTCAACTTTTGCAATTATACACATATCACATGGAAATAAAACAGTACTAAAGTTTTCCTTATATTCTAATATAGAGTGCACACCTAAATTGTCCCCAACAATTTGAGTTAGTAAATACTTATAATTATTTTTTTTTGGCTTTATTAAAAATATCAAATCCTTTGTCGTGAAGTGTGTGAATCCTTTGTCAAATCCTTTGTCGTACTTGCTTTGCTAAAGATTTCTTGTGCTTTCAATAGGTATGCAATAAAACAAACCTTTCACTTTGAATTGTTTTTGCATTTAAGTCATTCTATCACGTTTTTTATTCCATCGTTTTACCCATGGAATGTGGTACTGGTTCAACATGAATCAATTCCATGTAGGGGTAAGAAGCATGTTAAAAAGTAATTTTTAACATGCTTCCTACATCTACATGTTTCCAATACCATAATTGTTTTTCCAAGTAAATAACTAAGTATGTCTTTAATTAGGTTTTGTTAACAATTCCTGAATAACTCTAAAGTACTAAAACAGAACTCAAAGATATTAAAGCAATAATGAATTTTAATGCTGCATGCGTTACGTTATACTCATCAGCAATAAATGAGGCAACTTTTATCTCACATCCTATGTCTATTTTAATTTCATTTTTAGCTCCAGGTTTAGGTGTTACTGGATTTTCACAACTGTTATTAAATGTTCGATCAATAATAAATACAACACTGGAATGATCTTTATTAATTTATTAATCATATTCTATTTAATAAACAGTCGTATTCAACCACAGACATTACAACAAAGTTGACATTTTAAATAAAAGGTAAACCTTTCTCAAATAATTTATGTAAATAGCAACAGTTAAAAAATATTTGGGGCAAAGGTAACAACAAATTGGCATCCTTAACAAAAAGTATATAATAGTATTAAATTCACCTTTTCTACTGACGGACTAGATCTTTATAGCTGACAGACTAAAGCTTTATAGCATGAACATTTTTGATCCAATACAATGAAACAAAATAGAGTCCAAACTTTCAGTTGTTTTGCCTTAAGTTTTAGACATAAATAATAGCCTGAGCAGTTCATGCAATTTTTCTTTCAAAACTTCAAAACATTAACGGCTCAGGCTATTATTTACGTCTAAAACTTTAGGCAAACCAACTAAAAGTTCGATAGTTGCATTCTAGTGATAAATTTTGCCTGAACAGATTAGGTAGAGATATTGACGATAATTTATTTTTGAAAACGAATATGTTTGTATAATATTAATATTATATCGTATATTTTAAAACAAATTTAATCATAAAATAATATATATTTTTATTTATTGTTAAATTTCTATTGCTTTTCTTTTTTACACATCATTTTTTTTATTTTGTTACAAATATTCTTAACTCATCAAGGCTGTCAAAGTATACTACACAATCATCTGTGCTTCGGTAATTGATCCACAATTTCTTAATGTTTGTCAATTGAATCCAATTATAAAGATCTTCCATAAAACTAATACTTGAAAGTTCAAGATTTAAAGTTTCACAAAGATTTATCCACGGAAGAAAGTTTTCTTCAAAGTTCTTCTTTGTTATTAAGTGATTTGAAATCCATATTTCCAACTTTTCAATCGCAGCTTTCGGTTTTAATCCTTCTAAATTAACTGGACAACGAAAGCTGACAATCCTAACATTAGTTGAACATTGAATTAAAAGATTTTTTTCTTCTTCATTTAAAATACTTTTATAAACATGTAACGACAATAACTTTCTTCCAGATTTAATTAAATGATTTATGAAATAAATATCGCAAGAAGTTTTGTAAGAAGTTTTTCCATCGTCAATCGAAAATCATCGTCATCGTCAATCGAAAAATTAAATTTAAATCAACAATCTCCCAGAATTTCTAACATCTAAGACGGCTTTGTTCTCTGATGATGCTATTATTAAATCTGGTCTTAATAAAAAGCCTATACTCACTAATTACTTGGAGAGAGGTTTGAACTTAAGAAGAATTTCATTTCTGTTACGGTTTGGTACTGTTTTAACTCTAATCGTTATCGAAATAATCTAGATCATCCTATATTAATGAACAGAAATATACTCAATGAATCATCTACCCTTCGTCATATGGGATTAACTTTTATTACCGATTTTTATTGGAAACCATATATCAAAACTAAAGCTCAATTTTATATTACTCGTCATTCAAATAATAAGTTTCATCTTTATATTGAGATGAAGATTTTCAACCATCAGGATTTTGTCCTCCTACATTAGTTCTTTGGGATTTTTTTCGCTTCCTTCATATTGAATTCCTAATTCATATAATTTGCTATCTTTTAAGTTGTCTAATATTTTTTATCAGACTTTATAAACTTCATATTTTTTCTTCCAGTAAGTTCCAACTGTAATTGTGGTTTTATTTGGCATATAAATACCTAACTTACAAACGATATCATAGGAACAATTTAAATTCAATCTAAAATTATAAAATGCAAGCGTTTTAGACAAACCCTATCTAACGGAAATTACACTAAATCTGAACCACACGTTATAGTACTTGAAACCACTAAAAAACCAAAAATCCATTCTTGCAGCAGCAAATAAACCAGCAAACTCTGATTATGCGCAACTTTCAATCTGCCCAGACCGCACTCCAGCACAGCAACCTAAATACCGAGATCTGATTATAAAAACGCAAGCAGCTAATAAAGTGCTCAAAATTGCAGGGAATAAAGACAAACAGAAATTTGTTATAAGATCAAATGCACTAAGTTGTGTTGATTTAACAACAAAAATTAGTTAACAAAACCCAAGGACAACCATTTTTAATACTGTAAAACAAGCCCTTTAACAATTATGAACTATTACGGCTACCTAAGTCCTGTCAATCTTCTTAAACAAAACTCTGTCAAGAACTTTTTAACCCAAAATAATTATTAAGCAAAAACCATATACCTACCATCGATAATTTTAACAAACGTCTTTATGATTTGTAACAAAACCTATTTAATCAACCAAGTCATGGTTTACTTTGAAGCTGATCTAGTGCGCATAGCGAAAACCTGGTTGAACGAGCAAAATAAAATCATAATACTTAAAAAAATTAATGGCTATTTTAAATAAAACTATTACGCAGTTGGCAAAACACGCACTAATGAAACGCACTAATGAAACGGGTGGAGAAACTCAAGGTTTGATTAAAAAAAAGCCATAATTTCCCGCTCTAACACCAAATAAAATGGACTTTCTAAGTTAGGCCAATTACCGCAACGTAATTGGCAGACTAGAGCTCACTCTAGTTAGAATCTATTCGCAACAAATACTACGAGGTTACTTGTTCTGAATTGTATACATCCCGGTGTGGGTAGTCAACAAAAAAAAATCATTAATTTACCATCTACTACGCTAAATCGAAAATATTATTTCTAGCAACACACGGGATAACAAACCTCTGATATATGAAACTGGTGACTTAAACGGTGCCAACAAAAAAAATATAACCAACTCACATAGTCTTTGTCAATTAAACAACCACCTAACTAGACAAAACCGTGCTTTAGATATAATACTTACGAACGCTCCGAATACAGTATAAAAATGCATAAACATTCCACCGCTTGAGAAGTCAGATCACAATATAGTTCACCTTCGCCCATTAAATTTATTCTATTGAAAGACTAAAACAGCATCTATATTAGCAATATAAAGTTTCGGTAATATTGCAGACGCTGCAGTAGCTCTGATACAAACAAATTAAAATAAGTTATTCCAAGTCATTTAATTAAATTTTCCCAAGTCAATCAACATTTAGCATTAGACTAATTCTATCAACACATTATTCAGATGTAAAGTTATCACCAACCACTAAAAACAACAAAAACTATTAATGAAAAACCATGAATGACAGCTGACATTAGGAAACTAATCCAAATCCGACAAAAACAGTACTACAGTAGCAATCTTGAGAAATGGAAAACAACTTGCAAAATTATTAACTCAAAAATATGGCACCGAAAAAAATTTTTTAATATAGACAAATCTTTTAAAAAACTTGAAACCAGATCTCAACTGAAACTATTCAAATGCAATCGTCTTGAAATCTCCAACATTCTGAGTTTTCTGATTAACTAGCGTATGTCTCACTCATTTACACCTTACCAATAAAAACTTGCAAACATAGCACCTTTCGCTAAATTATTCAACCCAAGAAACTGGTCAGACTTTTGTCTAATCTCTCACATATCCCATCTCTGCTCTAAGGCTTAGAAAGAGTTGTCGCCTAGTTTATTATCCACCATACTTACACTATTTTAGATAACAACAAACAATATGGCTTTTAACCAGGTAAAAGCACCATAGATCCAATTGCATGTGTCATAAAAGACTGAAGTTTTGCTATAGACGAAAAGAAACATTTCATTGCAATGTTCCTTGACTTCGCTAAAGACTTTTAAATAGTTGATCTTGAGCTTTTTCTTACCAAATTATCAATATACCTCTCTAAATGGCTTATTTCTCGGAGTGTATTAAACCTACCGACTAGATATCAGCAAGTTTACACTAACAGCATAACAACGATATAGTAACCACGACATCACAAGTAATGTCACTTATTATTTAATAATATTGAAATATAAACGCTAATTGCGTTTAATAATAACTAGCAGTAAGCAACCCGTAATATGCGTTGTTAGTAAATAAAATAAATAAAAAAAAATTCGTGTAGAAAAGCCTAGAAACTACTTTAAAATAGAAAAGCCTAGAAAATGACGTAATTCGACTAATAATATTAAATTAGCGTAATAATATTATCAGAAAAAATAAACCTTAAAGCTTTGATTTTTTTTTTTGTTGAACGCATAGCAATTTAGACCAAAACAAATTATACATTGTTTTAAAAGAATTTTCAAGGTTCGAACTTTTTGAAAATATAAGATAAAACCTAACCCCAAAATTGCGTCATTGCTGAGGATCGCAATTTTATTTATTCAGAGATGCATAATATGTTAGACAAAATTATTTCTTTTTCAACACCTTAGCTAATATGCGAGGACTTAGGCAGTACAAATATAGGCACCTCTTGTAATTGCAGTCATTGAGATCAACTGTCTTTTTTAAAAATTTGCAAAACTGAACCTGAATTGTATGATTTGCTGGCAAACTTGAAATCAGCTGCCACTCTATTGTCTGAAGCTTGCAGTAATGACATAAGATACAAATTTTACAAATACTTGGTACTGCCCGTGCCAGCATGTGATAAATCGCGATTCTGAAAAGACAATGACCGTAAACATAAGCTTCCAACTATGGCATTGATTGCTAGAATGTTGTTTTCTATTCATGCTGAATTGTTTGTGCAGTGACTTAAACAATTGTGTTAATACCAAACTAAATCGAACCCGAGCTTAGCTGTTACAGAACCAAATCGAAGTGCGCTGAAGATTGAAATCGAACACTGGATATAACCAAACTAAACCAAAGCCAAAAACTTAAAAAAGGGATCAATTACCATCAATACTAATAGCCTGCTGTTACAAAGGAGCGCTGCTACTTCGACAATCTTAAATCCTGCTGATACAAGGGTGTGCTGCAACATCAACTATCTTATAACCTACTGCTATAGGTTAGTCAATAGCAAGCTTAGTTTTTAATGTATACAAATATAAGTATATATATACATACATATATGTATTTATATATATATATATATATATATATATATATATATATATATATATATATATATATATATATATATATATATATATATATATATATATATATATACATATATATATATATACATGTCCCTGGTAGTACCTTCCCTGGTAGTATCCACGTCCCAAGTAGTATCCACGTCACTGGTAGTACCGCGCTCAACTCGTTTCTCCGCGCAGCGGCCTTGTTCGTCAAGGTTCGTGTTTCGGAGTTATAGAGTTGAGAGACAATCAAATACAGCTTAAGAGACGAGGTAATTAAAATTGTAGTCGAAAGAGACTTTTTTTACATTAAAACGCTCTTTTGACTACACTATAAGGATATATATATATATATATATATATATATATATATACATATATATATATATATATATATATATATATATATATATATATATATATATATATATATATATATATATATATATATATATATATATATATATATATACATACATGTATGTATATTTAAAGAGAGAAAAAGAGAGAGAGAGGAGAGAGAGAGAAGGAGAGAGGGAGAGAAAGAGCGAGAGGTTATTCTGAGAAAGTAAATCGGGCAGTATTTGACTTGGGCGTCAACTTTGAAATGAACAAGCAAAACTATTTAAATACTAGAAACTTTATATATATATAATAAGTGCTTTTAATAATTCTCTATTTAAAGAAAGTTCATTTAAAAAAAACTAACTTAAAAAGAGACAGCCATAGAAGTATGTTGTTTTGTTTACAACTTTACTTTTTTTGAAAATTTTCAGAATCAAAAATAATAGTGTAGTAAAAAAAAAAAAGAAAAAAGAAGGTAAAAAAAACATTAAGAGCAGCGTATATTTTACACCACATTGAGACACAAGAACAAAAACAAAAGAGTTGCAATACTTGGCTTTATGTTATAATAATAACAAATCATTCTTATAGATGCAATTGTCTTTTAAAGTCGTTGTTGTTTATAAAACTAATAAAAATTGTTTAAAAAGATTTATAAAATTTGTTTTTATTTATATTTATTGTGTTAAGTGAACAATTATATAAGCAAAAAAAAAAAAAAAATTACATTAAAAAATTGATAAATAAATACTTAAAAAAAGTTCACATTAAAAAATTGTTGAATAAATACTTAAAACAATTATGTTTGAAATATTTTAATAAAAATTTCAACATTCATTAAGCATATTTAGCTACATTATTTTAAAAAATTTATAACAATTAGATACCAATTTTTTTATTTTAAATTTTCTTCAGCAGAATTATGTAATATTACTTTTTATTATATTATTATTATTTTTTTTTTAATCAAAAAAAACATAATTAACCTGTTTGTTAAAAGCATTTTAAATAGCATTTTCTTTCAAAGCAAATAAGTTAAGGTTTAGTTTTCACTCATACGTTTTTCTACGGGAACCAAAAAGGGAACGAAAAAATAATTACGTGAGCATGCGCAGTTTTCCTTCAGACAAATTAAATTTTTTATCGCGCATGCTTCTGTGAATATATATATTTTTTTCCAAGAGATAAGACAACTACAAATCATGTGACAATAGCTAGATCAAGAATATTTTTAGTGCAAAATAAATAAAAAGTAAACAAAATTTGAAGATGTATTGATCAAGTCTAAATTCTAGGATGGGGAAAGGGGTGAATTTAATTCTGAAGAAAATGATCCAGATCATAACGATTTATTGTTGTTTGTATATAAAGAATATAGGAAACTGCTGTTACAGTATGAGCTTAGGTTTTCTCAATGCTTCTACTAAACAACAAGATATGCGCTTTCTCTTTTGTTCCTTTTATTAAAAATAACATTAATTACTGTATTGTGGCTTTTAAAGTTTACGAATATAAAACCAGAGAAGCTATTGCAGAAGCAATAATGACATAGTTATGTGTATCAAAGAATGGAATTCTTTATTTCAACCAAATTATTTTTTACTTACTATTCAAATATTGAAATAAATAATTTAATTTTTTCAGAGTAAAACATTTAATTACTGTTATTAAGAGGTACTAAATAACAACATTATATTTATTATTATTTTGGTTTTAAGCCATAATCGCTTAGATAGTTTAAATACTGTTTCTTAATTTGTGTAGTAAAGTTTGTTTGTGATTTTCATTTAGAACAAACTTGCGAATGATTGCTGTCTAAACGATAATGGGTTTTGGTTTAAATTTTAAACTTATAATATTGAAGTAACTTAGAAGAAATAACTTTGTAAAAAATTATAAATTGTAACACGGTGCTCGGCAATAAGGCAAACTAATGCCTTCTTCTTGCTAGGGCCAATAACTTAATTGTAAATTTTTGTTAACTGTAATACTTATTAAACAGCAAAAATATAATGTTAAAAAAAAAAAAAGTCTGTGAATGTAAAAATCAGCAAAAATCTAACTATGAAAATTTTCGGGAAACTAAAAAAAACTACATTTTCTACCGTAGTAAACTTTTGTTAATGGTTTAATAATATTTTTGTTCCAAGAAGATAATACTTTTTAATCTTCAAAAAAAAATTATTGAACCATTAATAAAAATTTACTACGGGGGAAAATGCAGTTTTTTTTAGTTTCCCGAAAAATTTACTTTATTGGACTTCTGCCTTTTTAACATTAACTTAACATTAACATGAGCTTAACTTTTTCCTTTTCGCAGATGATACTACTATTTTTTACTCCGACTCCAATATCAAAACAATTTTTACCATAGTATATCGTGAGCTGACAAATCTGGAGGATTGGTTCAAACAAACTCTCTTTAAATATTAGTAAAACTAAATATGTTTTATTTAATAAGCCATCTAAGTCAGATAGTTTGCCTCTTCTACTTCCTCAGTTATTCATAAACAGATCCTGGGAGTTATTCATAAACAATCCTGGGAGTAATATTTGATGAACATTTTAATTGGAAAAGTCATATTACGCTCGTTAAAAATAAAATTTCTAAAACAATAGGCATTATGTATAAAACAAAACACCTACTAAGTAAAAAATGCTTAAAAGATATATACTACTCTTTTATTCATAGTTACATTAGCTAATGTACCATTGGTTGGGCCAGTACTTGTTCATCAGCATTAAAGAAAATATATATAAAACAAAAAAATGCCAGTAGAGTTATATGTAATATGAATAAATGTGCCCACGCCAAACCGTTACTCCGTGAAATCAAAGCTTTAAACGTCTATGAGTTAAATTTGTAACAAAACCTATTACTTATGTTTAAATATCAAAACGACATGCTTCCTAAATTCTTTAACAATCATTTTTCAATTATTTCTCATAAATACTTAACGAGGTGCTCTATTCACAATTTTAACTTACCTAAGTCAACATTAAAAAAAACAGATTACTCAATTTCATATAGAGGACCTCGTCTAAGGAACAGAATTCTTTACGACAAAATGAAAAGTATAACATTAATACAATCTTTTAAAATGTAGTTAAACAGAATTTGCTCGACTTAACAGATACAAACATACTTTTATATTTGTAGTTTTAAAATTTAATTTTTTTTTACGTTACTTATTTGTTTTTCTTACTGTTTTTTTTTTTTTTTTTTTTTTTGCTTTTTACTTAACTTTTTAAGTATTTTTATCTTACTACAGTAAAGTTTATACTTATTTGCTTTATATAATGAGTATTTGTATATAATGAGATAATGACACTAAAAAAAATGCAAATAATAATTATTTCAACTGTCTAAAAAATAATAAATGTGCGGGCATTGATAAAATTAGCGTAAATGTAGTTAAAGCTGTGTTTGATATTATTGAACCATCACTGTTTCACATTTTTAATCTTTCTTTAAAATCCGGTATTGTACCGGAGAAATTAAAAATTGCTAAGATTATACCTATTTTTAAAAATGGCGATGATACAAATATGTCCAATTATAGACCTATTTCTGTCTTACCATGTTTCTCTAAATTGTTAGAACGAATTATGTATGATAGACTTAACAACTATTTAACTGAGAACAATATTCTGTATAATAAACAATTTGGGTTTAAAAAAAATCATTCAACAGACCATGCAGTAGTCGATCTAATAAATTATGTATCCAATGGGTTCAATAATGATTGCTATACATTAGGAGTTTTTATTGATTTGTCAAAAGCATTTGACACTGTTAATCATGATATTCTAATAAAAAAACTAGAAATGTATGGAGTATTAAACAATAACTTACAATGGTTTAAAAGTTACCTTTCAAACAGGAAACAGTACATAATATATACAGAAAATGAAGAAAAAAAACATATCATAACTTGTGGTGTTCCCCAGGGATCAATCTTAGGGCCCTTATTATTCATACTGTTCATTAATGATTTGTATTTAGCATCCAAAATTCTAAACGTTATTTTGTTTGCTGATGACTCAAATCTTTTTTGCTCTAACAGAAATATTAAAGATCTGTTTAGAATTTTTAATGAAGAGTTATTAAAAATAAATGAATGGATTACGAATAATAAACTTTCATTAAATGTTGGGAAAACTAAATTTATGTTGTTCCACAAACCTAGTAAAGGTGATAACCTTTTTTTAAAACTACCTGATCTCTTTATGAACAAAAAAGTTATTAAAAGAGAGTCAACTATTAACTTTCTAGGAGTGATATTAGATGAAAATATATCATGGAAATATCATATTAGATCTATTGAAAATAAAATCTCCAAAAATATTTCAATGCTATATAAAGTTAAACCTTTTCTTAATACGGAATCTTTAAAAATTATATATTTCTCATTTATTCATAGTTACCTTTCCTATTGTAATCTTGCATGGGCAAGTACCAATTATGGGAAGCTCAAAAAAATTTATAGCAAACAAAAACATGCTTGTAGGATTATTTTTGGCGTTAACAGAACTGTTAATGGTGAATCTCTTTTAAAGAAACTTAATGTGCTTAATATTTACAAACTTAATATATACCAAGTTATCCTATTTACGTTTAAAACAAAACATGCGTTATCTCCTAATATATTTCAGTCTTACTTTACCGAAATATCTCATAAATATCCCACTAAATTTTCATCTGATAATTTTGTTATTCCAAGATCTTATTTAAAACTCAATTCATTTCAAATTCAATACCGGGGACCATTTATATGGAAAGGTTTTTTAAAAAATATAATTAAAAATAAAATTCTTCGAGGCATCTCCTTAGAACAATTCAAAAGAGAATCTAAACGTTTTCTATTAGAAAAAACTTTCGATTTTAAAGATTTCTTCTAAAATCACCAAAAATAATTAAACCTGAAAAAGTCATCACTACTCATTTACTATTGTCTTGTGTATCTTGTTTATTTCTTATTAAAATAAAAAATATATATACTATTAATTTTGAACAGACAAATAACATTTATTCGATTTATTACTTGTGTCTTATATTTGTCGAACTAATATTGTATTGTACTTCAATTTTTAACCTTTTAGTTTTTAACTTGTAACTTTGTGACGTTAATGTAAACGGGGCTTGGCGATAAGACAGTTTATGTCTTCTTCTTGCTCCGGCCAATTTTTATACATGAATGGTTTTTTCTCATTGTAAATTTAATTATACGGCAAAGAAAATATAATAATAATAATAATAATATAATATTTCTATATTTTACTTTAGAAGTCTTATTATAGTATAGCTATTTTTAACTTGCTATATAAAATTTTCATTTTTTTTTTGTTTTTATTTTTTTTTATTTTTTAAGTTGATTAAGGTGCCAAAAGAAGTCCTAACGGTCTTATCACAGAGCACCGGGGAAGAGCATTTAATAGGAAGTTCACACCTCCTTCCCAACCGAGTCGCAAAACTTGCCAGAGGTGGGGTTTGAACCACAGATCTTAAGTTTCTGAGGCAAGTACGCTACCACTGCACCACGGCTGCTCTACCACTGCACCACGGCTGCTCTTGTAAAGCTAGTCTTATAAATTTCTTTACTTTATTTATTTAACTTAGCAAATTTTATTTTATTATTGTTATTTTAACTTGCTTTATATAGTGAATATAAATTATTATATTTTATATATTATAGATACTTTGTAAAAAATATATCACGCAAATTGTAGGGGCTTGACGACAAGACTTATGTCTTCTACTTGCTCCTGTCATTCTTTATATTTTGGTTTGTTTTATTAAACTTGGAAACAAGAACATTGTAAAATGCTTACATATGACGAAATAAATAACTTATCTAAATATTCACCAATTCAAACGGTGCTTTTCTAAAATTTTGTTATAATCATACTTATGCAAAACAAGAATGTTTTAGAAAAAATTGCGACGATCGGAGACTGAAAACAATATTAAACCTAAAATTTGGTCCCTGTGTCCCATGTATGGTTTCAATAAAGTTTTTTTTTTTTTTTCATAATATTTTACCTAAGTTAAATTTATTACACAGATTCAAAATTTCATGCAAAAATCTCTTCTTGTTAAAAAGTTATTATCGTTTTTAGTTTTTTATTCCCAAACTAACTCCAAAAACTTACTTTAAAAGGTCACAACTTTTAAACGTCATATTTTTTTAAGAATGATATTTAAAATTTGTCAGTAAATTTTGATTCTAAGATATATAAAAAGAAAAAAAAATTCATAAACGTTGTAAGGGTGTTACGTTAGGGGAGTGATCTTAATATGATAGGGTCCGATCACTTGGACATCAATAAAAAGAATTTTTTTTTTGTCGTGGTATTAGTAATATTTATAAAAACAAATTAATAATAATTGTTTCATATTTTATAAACTATATTTTCGCAATAAATTATAAATATAGTTAATCAGTAAGACTTTCAGAAAAGAAAGTATGACGAGAGTTATAAGTAACAATAGCTTTATGCAATCTTTTCGAATAACTTTTGTGACATTTGGATACCTTGTAACCGTTTTGCCAGAACTGACTAAAATTTTGATGAACAGATTCAGGGACTTGTTTTTTCCAATAGCCTTGACCATTGTTTGAATAATCACTTGAGATCATTTTTAAAAATTCTACTGTATGTTTTACTAAAGCGTGTACTTTAGGTGATACTCTTAATCCATGTTTATAGTAGGCTTCTTGATAATCTTTTACTTTTATTTCGTAGTCGGATTCTAAAGTCATTGTTAAACAAATAACTTTAACTTCTTTTAAGTATTTTAATGCCTGTAGTATGAAAGAAAGATGTTCATCATTATCTAGTGAAAAAGACTTGATCAAACCGTTAAAAATATCTATTATATCATGAAGTTTTGAACATTGTCCTTCCTTAAAATGCCCGCTATGAAACCTTGGTCCTTAAACCCCAGTTTTTCATTCCACTCCTCTGCTTTAAAACAAAATTATTAAGATTTGTATATGAATAAAGATAATTAAAAAGTTTGTTCATGTTCCACTGAAAAGGTGTAGGTCCATCGGAACAAGAAGTTTTATAACCTTTGTTTTGTCTCGTAAATCGATTAGTGGATGGTCTACACAGTTATGCAGATACGGGTATTGCAGATACGGGTATTGCAACTTTGATTTTTTAATTTTATTTCTGCAATTTTTGTAATTATTAGCTGATGATCTAATCATTCCATTCGTTATATTTTTACCTTTAAATTCAAAATTTTAAATATCATGCTTGCTAGCTATACACCAAGGGCAAGGATGAGTTGAGGCTGCAGTTACTATTCCGAATAAAATATTGTCCAATTTTATTTCAAAAGCACAAAAATATATTATACTGTTTATATTAATAAAATTCATTACTATTTTCATATTTGCGTAAGGTTTTTGCAAATTTTCTACAAATGTAATAATAATGAGTTTGTTAACCCCACATCTATGTATTTTTCTTTACATATGTCTTTGTCATAACTAATTTTTTTTACCTTTGATTTAGATACCTCTCAACGATCAAGGATGTTTAAACAAATTTTTAAAAATCCAGCTCCTCCGTCAATGAAAAATTTTCATTGACGGAGAAGCTGGATTTTCCACCATTTCCACCAGTCCTAGAATATCTTTGCAATAAACCATCATCTATTCACCCTCATCAAATTGAGCAGATCTTATGTCAAAGTATTAATTTAAAATAGCGTTATCTTCAATTAGTGTTACCTTTTTCCATTTTTACTATCGATTAACTTCCACAAATTCCATTTAGAAAACGGTAATCATTTAAATTAGTATTGTCAATAAAAAAGTTTTGAGTTCCTAATAAAACTACACTTCCTTCTTGTATTTTATTTAAAGATTTTCCTTTTTCAAAGCAAATTTAAAGATTTTCCTTTTTCAAAACAAACTTTACTCCTACTTTACGGCATTTCAAAGGTGAAATAATAATTATTAAAATTTTTAAAGCACAACTAACAATATTACAAACGCAACAAAACACAAGTTACAATAATAACACATACAAAAGAATATTTAAAAAATTCTTATTTTAATTTATTGTGAAAAGTTAGTTTGTAAAATATGAAACAGTTATTATTAACTTGTTATTATGAAAATAACTAAAACTCACAACAAAACAAAAAAAATTTCTTTTTATTTGTGTCCCAGTGGTCGGATCCAATCATAATAAAACTCTAAGAACACGCCCCTAACGTAACGCCCTTTAAACATTTATGATTTTTTTTTTCCATATATATTAAAATCAAAATTTATTGACATATTTTGAATATCATTCCAAAAAAATATGCCATTAAAAAATTGTGACCTTTTAAAGTTATTTCTTGGAGTTAATTTAGGAATAAAAATCTAAAAACAACAATAACTTTTTAACACGAAGAGATTTTTGCCGCAAATTTTTAATATTTCGAATAATTTTAACCTAGTTGAAGATATAAATAAAAAGTTTTTTTTATTGAAACCATCCATGGAACACAAGGGCCCAATATTTAGGTTTAATATTGTTTCCAGCCTCCGTTCGTCGCAATTTTTTCTAAAACATTCTTTCTTTGCATCAGTATGATTATTACAAATAATCCAATATAAATATTATATATAAATATATATATATATATATATATATATATATATATATATATATATATATATATATATATATATATACATATATATATATATATAAATATATAAATATATATATATATATAAATATATATATATATATATATATATATATATATATATATATATATATATATATATATATATATATATATATAATATTTATATTGGCACAAGCTTATCTAACTATTGTAGATACATTCGCAGCAACAATAACAAACAATGAACCACCTATAATTTCTCGATTAGTGTGGAGAGAGGCAAACTATACATCTATCTGGAACTATATTAAAAGTTATGACTGGGAGGCATTATTCAAAAGTACATCAGAGGCCGAAAAATACAAACTCTAAATTGAAAAATATAATGAAGCTACTTCACTCTACATACCAAGTACCACAAAACCATACCAGCCACAAAAAAATCCATGGGTGTGATTCCATCCAAATGGGTGTAGATCACATCCAGTAGTGAGGTCATGGAAGCTGTAAAAACAAAGAGTAAACTCTGGGG
This sequence comes from Hydra vulgaris, assembly GCF_022113875.1. Classification (NCBI taxonomy): domain Eukaryota; kingdom Metazoa; phylum Cnidaria; class Hydrozoa; order Anthoathecata; family Hydridae; genus Hydra; species Hydra vulgaris. The sequence goes on along the minus strand of NC_061159.1, from coordinate 58,723,860 downwards.
TAAATATGTATCAGCTGGATCAGGGACGCACAAACTAATCAGAGCAGAGTATAGCAATGCAGCAAAAACCGTCTCAAAAGTTGTGAAAAAAGCAAAAATTTACTATAAGGAGGCATTAACTTCTTCGTTTTAAAATAACCCAAAGGGACTAAACTCTTATGTGAAAAGCAAAATCAAAGTCCATGATAAAATCTATTTACTTGAAGACAGCAACGGATTGGTAACCGATAACATATTTAACATATGTAAGACATTGAATGATTATTTTTATGCTGTATTTGAAGTAGAGCCGCAAGGACCTCTATCAAGTTTTTTAAACCGATCTCCTGTCACTTGCAACAGCAGAATCGATTTCATTACATATGAAGTCAAAAACAGACTGCTTAAAATTGATCTGCGCTTCAATACCTTTAACATGGTTAAAGGTATTGAAGCGCAGAAGCTTTTTCAACACCTTTAACCATGTTATTGAAATCTTCTTTTTTAATATCCTTTGTTCCAGATCAATGGAGAAAAGCAGAAGTAACACCTATTTTCAAAAAAGGAAATAAGTTAAAAGCAAGCAACTACCAGCCCGTTTTCCAAACCTCGGTAACCTGTAGGGTGTTGGAAGGTTTAATCCACAATTTAATTATGCAGCACTGCGTCAAAAACAACCTTATTACCCCAGCTCAGCATGGCTTCTTCAAACACAAGGGGTGTGCAACAAATCTATTAGAATCGCGGGATATTGTTACTGACGCCATCAACCAGGGATTTACAGCAGACGTAATTTATACAGACTTTTCAAAAGCAATCGATAAGGTACCGCACGAAAGACTCTTATATAAACTAAAGGCCTATGGTATTCACGGTCAACTACATAACTGGATAAGATATTGGCTAACAAATAGAGAACAACATGTCAAAATAGATGATACATTGTCTTCATGGAAAAAAGTGTTTAGTGGAGTCCCTCAGGGTTCGGTTTAAGGACCGCTCCTTTTTGTGCTCTAAATTAACGATTTACCGGACTTAATTTTGAATCATATAAAAATGTATGCAGACGACAGCAAGATCATAGGTGTTATCAAGTCAAAAAAAAAAGCACTATGTCTTCAAAAAGATCTTTACACTGCTGTATACTGGTCCAAAAATTGGCTTATGCCATTTAACATTGAAAAATGCAAAGTTATGCACATGGGCAAAAAAAAAAAAAATAAGCCAAACTATTTGTATACAATGGAATCACAAAATGGTCATCGCAAACAAATCGAAACCACAACAAAAGAATGCGATTTGGGAGTTATAGTTTCCAATAACCTTAAAATGAAATTACATGCTGAACACGCAGCTGCAGCTGGAAATAGAGTGCTAAGGAAATTTAAAAAAGAGATTCAGAAGTCGTGGTTTAACTCTTTTGCGTTTTTTATATACGACCTATATCCGATCATTATTAGAATTTGCTGCTCCAGCGTGGTCTCCTCATTTCATAGGAGATATAAACACAATTGAAAAAATTCAGCATCGAACAACAAAATGGATCAGGTCAATAAGTAATCTAAAATACGAGGAACGTTTAACACGGCTTAATCTGACTACTCTTGAAACTCGCAGCATGCGTATTGATCTTATACAGCAGTACATAATAGTTAATAGAATTGATTCAATCAATTTTGTGGCGCCACAAACTACACTAGCCTATTGAGGATCTTAATACATTTTAAGAACTAGGAGCCATGCCTTTAAACTAGCCGCTGAAAAAACATTGAAACATGAAGAAAGACATACTTTTTTCACTAACCGAGTAGTTAAAAACTGGAACTCCTTAACAACTACTACAGTAAACGTACCATCACTCAATTGTTTTAAATGTAAACTTCAATAGTACAATTTATTCATGCAATTTGACTTGCGCAGCGCTAATTGCAAATACTGTCAGAAAAGAGGGGTTTTTGTCAGCCTATATATATATATATATATATATATATATATATATATATATATATATATATATATATATATATATATATATATATATATATATATATATATATATATATATATATATATATATATATATATATATATATATATATATATATATATATATATATATATATATATATATATATATATATATATATATATATATATATATATATATATATATATATATATATATTCATTTATTTATATTATTATCGGTTCATTGAAGGATGCCGGCATATGCAGCTAACAAAGTTATTTTTCTTAAAAAGATTGATGATTTCAATGAAGATAGATTCTAGATATTTAGTATAAAATCTTTTCTGACATTGTAGTTTAGATTGGATTGTATGTATAGAAGAGCACCGCCTTTTTTTAGTAGAGAATTGTTAAATATTATAACTATTTATAGTAATGTCAGTTATATTGGGATCGTTAATGTATAATTTAGAATCCGAAATTCCAAATACTGTTGGAAGAATAGTAAGTAAATTTATGAGACTGCAAAGTTCATCAATATGAAAATGCAAAGAACCAATATTTAGATGAAGTTACAATTCAGAATTTGATTTTAAAGTTTTATTGAGATCAAGATTATCGTAGTATTTGCAATTGGAAAAAGAATTAGAGATTTTATTTATATCCTTAGAAAGATTTTTGAATTATAATGGACTTTCTAAATGATTTAAGGTACTAGTTGGTAGAGTTTGACATGAAATAGTTAAAAAAAATTCTAAGTCCCAAAGTGTGCTAAATGGCATATTCTTAATTATGCAGTCAGAAGAGTCTTTGACAAGAAAGTTATACAAAAATTTGTTGATTGAATTGCACTTAGCATGAACCCAAGAAGAACAACAATCACATAAAATGCCTATTTGATGATTGACCACTGCTTTATTGAAGAACTTACAATGGTCATTAATTGCCATGTAAAAATATAAGTTATAAAAACAAAGCAAATATATAAAGTATGGCATAAATCAATAATAAAAAAATATAGTATAATTTTAAAATAAAGGATATAATAATTAACTAATAATCATAAAAAATATATAGTATTAATAATTTTTAATAGTTAATTTAGTAATAAATAACATAATAGCAGATAATATATGTATAATAAATATATAACATTAAAAGATACAACAACTAAAAAAAATTAAACAAAAAGTCGAACAAAAAATCGAAAAAAATTCGAAAAAAATCGAACAAAACTCGAAAAAAAAATCGAACAAAAAGTTATTAATTATATTAACGAAAAATAATATAATATAAGAAAAACAATAATAAAATAAAAGAATATTATTTAAAAATAATAACATAATAAAAGAAAATTAATAATAATAAAATTAGAAACACAAAAAATTATAATATATTATTACAAATTAAACCGTTAAAAAATAAGTATAAAACAGCCAATCTTTTTATTCTTTGTTTGTAATTTTATTTTATTTTTCCTTCTTTTTTTCTTTTAGAATAGAATAGAATAGAAATATGCTGTACACTCAATTTCGTGAGTGATGAGTCTAAACTACGCAGAGTTCGAGACTGTAACAGCTGTAGCAAAACAAAATAGCTTTAAAAAATAATCGCTAATATTAAAAATATTTGTCTATTCTGTTTTTAAATTGATTGATGGTATTGCATCTATTGCATTTTGATTGAGATTTTTCTAATCATTCACCACTCTATTTGTAAAGAAGTTAAATCTTTTCATTTTGCTTGTTAATTGCCTTCTTAATTTCAAGTTGTGAACCCTTGTTTATCTTTCGTTATTAATAATTTCTGGTTGACGGTGAAAATTAATTATATCATATCCTTTAAAATATTTGAACATTGAAATTAAATCCCCTATTCTTCTTTTATTTTCGAGCGATAATAGATCTAGTTTTTTAAGTCTCTCTTCATAGCAATACCCTCGTAAACTTTCGATTCTAGTTGCTCTTTGTTGGACTTTCTCTAATTTATCCTTATCATACTGCCAGTACGGGTTTCAAATTGTGGCTGCATATTCTAAATGAGGTCTAACAAATGAGACAAATAACATCTTCATCGTAATCTTATTCATTTAACGGAAAACATGTTTGATTTGACCGAGTTTTTGATTCGCTTTGTTCATTGCACAGTTTACATGATTATTTCATTCCAAATCGTCAGAAAATTAGAATTCCTGAATTGTTTTTTAAACTTGTAAGTACTAATTTTTCGCCCTCGATCCTAAATTCAATTTGTTGTTGACTATTACGAAATATCATTAATTTGCATTTTTATTTACTGAATTTTAGTGACCACGCGTTGACCATTCTACTAATAAATTAATATCTTGTTGAAGTTCAATTGAATCACCTTTGATAGCTTTTAAGAGTTTCGTGTCATCAGCAAAAATTTTTCAAACTGATTAGATTATTTTTGTTATGTCGTTTAAAAATACAATATATAAGAGAAGACCCAAAATTGAACCTATAAGCTTTCAATTATTGTTTTCTCAAGTTCAGGGTCTTGACAACAGCTTGAAGTTTTCACAAATTTGTTGGAATTTGAGAACTGTCATTTTTAGTAAAAACAGAAGCAAAAAATCTATTCAGGGTATCAGCTTTACCATTAGTCACAATTTTACCATCTTTCAACTGAATAGGTCGAATTGTGTCTTTGACTTTAATCTTATTATTAATATACGCGTAAACACGTTTAGGATTTGAATTCGAATTAACAGCAAGATCAGGCTTAAATTCTTTAATTTTTTGTTTTAATTTTTTTTAAGATTCTTGTTTAATTCTTTATAATACTCAAGCATTTGATTGTCAATAAACTTTAATTTTCTACACTCGAACCACAGTCTCTACTCTAGTTTATAGTTTTGAAATATTGGCTCATTTCATAGTAATTACCTTTGTTAAAATTTATATTTTCATATATAAACTTTCTTTCGATCATACGTTGGATAGTGATCTGCAAAGAGGTAAATTATGCCAATTATTAATTTCAAAATTCTTTTCAAATTTAAACTGTTGGATCAAGTCGCCATGTCGCCTGCGAAATTCCAAAGAAGTAAAATTGAGACGCCAACACCTTTCAGCATAAAGTAAACTTGTTAAACCATGAGGAAATTTTGTTGCTTTGTGCTGAATATTTTCAATATTTTTGATGCATCCCTTTAAGTAAGGACACCATATCGGTACAGCGAATTCTAGGTGCGGCTTAACATATGTAGTATATACTTTACCCCAAAGTTTCATATCTCTTGATCTAAATGTTTTTTTTAGTAGGCCAAGTATCATATTTGCTCTACGTGTCACAACCTGTATGTGTTGATTCTATTTTAGATCGTTAGATATAAAGATACAGGTCTCTTTCAATATCCGTTGCCGCCATAATAAAAGATGTATTACCATCATTTATTACATATTCATGATTTATATTTCCATAAACAAGGTGCATAACTTTACACTTTGCAACATTAAATTCCATAAGGCATTCTTTTGACCACTCTGAGAATATGTTTAAATCATTTTGAAGAATCAGACGATCAGAATCGTAAAACTCAGGTCTTTTTTCTTGCATCAGTTTAGTGTCATCAGCATAAATGTTATTAACTGATTTTAAATTATTGGTTAAGTCATTTATGTAGATGATAAATAATGTTGGACAAGTACAGACCCTATTGAAATTCCGCCTAAAACATCGGTCCAGTCACTAGATTAATTACTTAAAACAGTTCGTTGCTTTCTGCAAGTCAAAAATGACTCAATCCATTTGCAAACATAACCATTGATCCCATATGCTTTCAATTTATGTACTCTCGAGTGCCGAATACAACGGGGGGTGGGAATAAACGGATGGGTGGGAATTTTAGTCAAAATCTAATAAACGGGGGGAGGGGGTTTAATAAACGAGGAGGGGGGAGATTATTTTTGAAATTTAATAAAAGAGGGGGGGGGTTGAATTTGTAGTAGGATGAGGATTTTATCTACAAAATAAATGTGCAGGTGTTTTTTGTTTAAAAAAGGAACCTCTTTTAGCCTAGTAAGCAGAGAGAGAATGTAATACCCGTAACGTACAAAAATAATTTACCGAAAGAAAATGAACGACTTTAAAAAAAGTTTAATTATCAATATTTATTAACTTTAAAAAAAATATATAAAAATGATCTTTTTATTTAAATAGATCCTCAAAACCGTTCCTGATTGAATCATTTTTTATCGCGGTGCTCCACTTCATTTTCTAACAGTTCGTTGTCAAAGGCTTCAAAGTTGTTTTCAATACGGCTTTTTATAGCGAGATGTTATATAGCTCCGTTTCAATCTTGTAAGATGTAGAATAAATTGGGTAGATGTTTCTGCCTTACATAAAAGTTCTCCAAATTCATCAATGAAAACAGCATCTTTTCTTATCACAATTTCTTATCATAATCAAATAATTCATATTATTCATCTAGCGGCTCTGTTTCACAAGTGTTTTGTCCTTACTATTGTTTTTTTACTTTAAAAATATAATTTTTTTTCTTGATAACAAGTAAAAATTAAAAGCTTAGTAAAAAAAGCTTAGGGTGGGTGGGAAAAATATCCAAAAATTAATAAACGGGGCGGGAAGTTTATTAGGAACTCGAGAGTAGTAGTTTACGATGAGAAACTTTATAAAACGCTTTTGCAAAGTCCAAAAATGCAATATCGACAGAATTTCTTTGCTTAACGCTTACGTAATGTAGTTGACACTTTCCAATAAGTTAGACGTGCATCCATTTTTGGACATAAATACAATAGTAGAACAAACTATTTTTGTGGTTTTTTTCACCATCATCACTGTGCATTATCAATTGCTTTACGATGTATATTAGTGTTGTTATTGAACAAAGAGAACACTTACATTTAAAACAATTTTTAAAATTATAATAGACAATTATAAAAACCACGTAGAAAAAAAAAATTAGAATTCAATTATTTTACGAGTAAAAAATTGATATTTTCTTATAATTTCGTCGAAGTATTCGATTTCTCTCGAACTCCGAAAAACCGATAAAATCCGAGGAGACGGAGTTCCGAATGGATCCACTGCTTTTAATGTCAAACAAAGAATAAACATGTTATTTGAGATATTGTTGAAATTCGATAAGAAAGTAAAAATCAGTTTCATTTTAAGGTATTGTATATAATTTGAAATCTTAGAAATAAAAGCATTGAAAAGTTCATTTTTTTCAGTCTTGTTTTCCCTATTTAAACAATTGTCCGGACTCAGGGTTCCCACTACTAAAACTGGGGCTAAAATTAAGGATATTAAGGAGATTTAAGGAGATGATTTCCTATTATTTAAGAAGATTCAGTCGCGAACGACAATTTTTTAAAGGAAAAAGTAAGGAGAATAAAGGAGAAAACAATTACACTAAAAACGGAATCTTTTTTTTTTCAATCAATTTTAAATATAAAAAGATAAACTATTATAAATAAATTAATTAATTATTTTATTAGTTATTCTTTTTTTCAGCACGGAATCCATTTTCATCTGATGACCTTTTTAAATTCTCAATCATAGATAATGTCTGTCGAATTTCAGTATTGACAATTTCAATATCTTCAATAATTTTTCTTTTTGCTTCTATTTTCACTGTTTTTTCTACAGACAGGGCTTTTAAACGTTGATCATCAAAATACTTTTTTCTTGCTCGTTTGCAATAATCTAATAAATCTTTTGTTATCATGAACCATGAACCATGAATAAATCTTTTGTTATCATGAACTTCATGAACCATGAACCCATGAAATGTGAGGTAATCTTGGGTTAAACGTAAAGAGATAATAGTGTCTGGGGACACATTGTCATTGATCAGACTTTTATTGCTGCTAAATCCTCGTTCAACTTGAGCTTATCCGTGCGATAAAATGAGGAAAATTTCGAAAATGTGCTGTAGATTTGCATATATCTTTAAATCAGTGTATTTCCACAAAAAGTAGTCCAAACGATCCTTATCATTATCAAAAGTCAAAAATACTTCTTTGTTATCAACGACCACACTTTTATAGAACCTGGAATATTCTTTCTTAGCTAAATCACCAACAGAAGCTCTAATTTTCTAAGTAACAAGCTTCATCAACTGTTTGTCAAAAAAATAATCACACTTTTCTGGATATTCAACCATAAATGATGGGGAAATACACACCAGGCAGCGAGCAACCAGTGAAGACAAAGGGCTTTTCTCAATAATATGAGTCCACATTGAGACAAGAAAATCACATATTTACTTTTTGAACTTGTCAATTTGAACAACAGTAATCTTTACCTTACTCTTAAGTTGCTGGAGATTATACTTCAATGAAAAACCAACATCAATTTGGCTGGTTGAAAGCCAGTTTGCGAAATTAAACTATTTTTTTATTTAACTATTTAATAAAATCTATTTTTAACATTTTGTAGTTTTGGCATTTAAAAGAATATCTAATTGAAATGAACTTTGCATAAAAGTTGCATAGTAGTTCTTTAAGTGTCACCACCAAAAAAGGAGTCATTGGTTTATCAGTTTGAAAAAAAACTAGAGGAAAAAAAAAGCAAGATTTAAAATAACTTTTTGTGATTTTTTCTCAAAATTTTAAAATAATATGAAAAGAATATCTCAGAATATTTTTTTACTTTTGTAATAATAATAAAAAAAAATTACATAAAGAGCAATACAATTGCATTTGGATTAAATATTACGTACCAAGGAACGTATTTAGACTGCCACTAATTTCTTCAAAAAATTTTTAAACTTTAAAGGAACAAAAACTTCATTTGTTCGAGCACTTAAATCTTTAAAGCTTGTGTTTTGTCCTGATTTACCAAATCCAGGTTACTCTTTGGTAAAGACTTGCATTAGTCAACAACTATTACTACTTTTGACCAAACTATTGCTTTCTTGGCAACACTTTGATTTTTAGCCCATTGAGTACCACAAAACATGTAAGGAAAATCTGAACTTGTTGCCTCAGCTATTGTTTCATAATTACTTGCTCTTGATGGACTTTTATAAATTGTTTGGTACATTGAAGACATTAACTTCTTTAAGTTTCAATCAGTAGCTTTAGCACCAGTTTGTAAGGATCCATTGATAGTACACACTAAAAAAACTAACAGCATTATAACAGCATTTATGTACGCTGATTCTTTTATGCCGTTATTTATGCTGTTATATTCACGGATATGCTGTTATATTCACGGATACAAAAAAAATGGTAGAGACAAAACAATTTTGGCGTTATTTTGGTGTTATGTTTGCCGTTATATTATGGTGTTATATTATAGTGTTATATTTAAAGATATTTGCTGTTATATTTGCTGTTATTTTTACTGATGGTTTTGCATTTATACTTGCTGTTATATTTGATGTCACACGTGACATCAAATATATAGCAAAATATCATTGCAATGCTGCCACATTTTGGCATATTAAAATAAGAAGTTTTGAAACTGACACGTTAGTTTCTAAAGCAATAGCACGAGGTGGTAAAAGTGAAAAAAAAATGAAAGCAATTAAAGTTAATTTTAAAGAAAACTTTAAAATAGTTATTGCCAGCAGCAGTAATTTTTTTGAATTTTGTGCAGCTGGTAGGTATATTTTATTTTATTGAGATGCATGAGCATTTATTATAAGCATTAAAAATACTAAATAGTTATAATATATTATAACTAATTAATGTGCATGTTATTATAAAAGTCAAGTGTCATAGTATCATTTCAAATCAAAATCTAAAAATACCTTACAATTTTCTTCAAACTGTTAAAATAAAACTATATATAATTTTAATGACTTTAATGAACAATTTTTATTGACTAATATTTCAGTGCTATAGCACTTCTTTTTTAGTGTAATGATTTGAATTAGCAATAATGTAAGGACGATTGTCAATGATTCCAAGTTATATTTACATACTTTTATGTTTTAGTTCGTGAAACCTTTAATTTGCCCATGATTGAAGAAGTCAAGTGGAACAGCTGTAAAGTAACTGCTAATAGCTTTACTGCTCTTCTTAATGAACAAAATTTAGAGCTTATTATTCAAGCTCCACAACTTGTTAATATACCCAACTCTCAACAAGTTGGGTTTTTACCTGATTTAAATAAAGCTGACACAGCTCAATCATCTCCATTATGCCAATTTTCATCTCTTTTAAATGATTATGTAGATTTTGTGGTACCACCAAAGAAAATAAGTCGGAACTCGGAAAACCAATATATGGCTGAAGAGAGTTGTGTTCATGTTATCCAGCCTACAGTAAAACAACTATCTTCATCAGTTGCACAAAATGGTGTATCTGAAAACACCCCCAAGACACCACAAAAGGTAATAAACTATAACTGTTCTATTTGCTATTGTAAAACTACAACTTATAGTCATATGCTTCATCACTTAAAACTGCATGGTAACCAAGCAGCCGTTTTTTTGTGAAATTTGTTTGTCAACATTTAAAAGCCTTTCAGGTTTCCTAAAGCATTCCAAAAAATGTTCCAAAAATCAGAACAATATCTGTACTATTGAAAATGAAATAGAAAACAAGGTTGTAAATCAAGTTGGTATCACAAAAATTAACGAAGATTATTTAGGAGCTTTGGCATTACATTTACAAGGAAAGTACAGATGTGCTCAAAATGTTTTAAACATAATTTTCAGTAATTTAAAGGCGATGCTTTCTGTATTTAATATTGACATAGAAGCTTTAAAAGCAACTTGTGATAAACTGTCAACACAATATTTAAAGGAAAAGTATTACAAGAATAATTTATAGGCTCCAACTCCAAAAGTAATTGGTCTGAATAAGCAAGGTTGTATAATTCCTTTCATTAAAATGTTGTCTTTTTTATTACAATCTCAAGAAATTAATGACTTCACAGCAGTAAATAAGGACACAAACCATATGAAAATTGGAATATATTGTGACGACCTTGGAATAACAAATCCTTTAGGAAAGGCGCGTAAAAAGCAAAAAATGCTTGTTTTTTACTTTCAGATTTTAAACATCCCTTCATTGTATCGCGGTAGAATGTCTACTATCTTTCCGTTAATTTTTACTCTTACTAAATGGGAAAAAGATAAAAATTTTTACAGCATTCTTTTTAGTGATTTTATTTCTTCGATAAGCCAGCTGGAAAATGGAATTGTTATTAAAGTTATGGGTATTTCTAAAAAAATTACAGCTGAAGTGGTATACTTCTCAGGTGACTCTCTTTCTGCAAATGCGATTGGAGGTTTTAAAGAAGGCTTTAGTGCAAAGACATTTCGCTGTTGCAGAAGTTGTAACTCAACCAGACAACAAATGAAAGATTTTTCTAACCATGAAGAATGCAATATTCGAATTGCTGCTGAACATATGACACGTGTAACAGAACTAAATTCTGGTTTAAGCAAACCTGATAAGTTAAAATGGTCTAAATACTATGGCATTGTTTCAAAAAGTATACTATCAAACATTCCAGGATTTGATGTGACAAAACAACTTTTATTTGATCCTATGCACGATTTGTTGGAAGGTCTCATTCCACTTCAGTTAGAATTATTTTTGTCATACGCCATTCAAAACAATTTTTTTATTCTGCAAGAAATCAATGACTGGTTGCAAGGGTTTAGCTATGCTAATGGTATTGAAAAACCTAATATGATACATTCATCAATACAGATTCATGGTTGTTTCAGCAGTGGGCAAACTTTGACTCTTTCTCGTGTTATATCATTTTTTATCTTGGAGCACATGGATCAAGCAGATGCCCATTTCATGTGTTTGTCAAAACTTATTCAAGTGCTTCAATTGTGTTTGTCTCCTATTGTTACTCCCCTTTTTTTATCTGATTTAAAAGCATTAATTCAAGATCATCATCGCTTATTTTTGTGTTTGTATCCTAATAAATTCATTCCAAAGTTACACTTCCTTATTCACTACCCTGCTCAAGCTAAACAGTTTGGGGCTCTACGGGAACATATGTGTATGGCTTATGAAAGAAAACATCAAGTTGTGAAGAATTTTCGACACTTCAACTTCAAGAACATTCCATATTCAGCATGTAAAACGATGATTATTAATACAGCAAGCAATTTTTTTTAATGCAGCTGGAAAAAGACGGGGTGATGTGTATGGACAAGTGGACGAGTTAAAGTTTAAGAAAGGATCTATTATTTCTGTTAAGGTAAATGGTATAATTTACAAGATTGGTGATATTATTTCATGCCTACATGAAGAAAAGTTGATATTCTACAAAATCTTTTTAATATCATCAGAAAATGACAAGCGGGCTTTTAAATGCTCTAAACTTATGGTACAAGCACACTCAGCATATTTGATATGCTATGAATCTTCAGAACAAGTTGTCATATATCCAGATACTTTGATATTTCCTTGGTGCACCATCCAATATTCTAATTCTTCAAGTTCTGTGAATGGCAAAATCAATATTTTCCCTTTAGCAGTGCCAAATCTAAATTTTTTTTTGATATATGTATATGAATTTACATTTTAATGCACATTATAATAATTTGTTAATTTTATAATAATTTTGTAGTTTTTACAGCAAAAATACATTAAAAAAATTTAAAATATGAAATTACTGTTTAAATAAACCTTTATTTTATCAGATTTCAACAGTTCCTTTTGATTCTGATGAAGTTTCTCACCTGAGGACTTTTTTTAATACATCTACTTTGAACTTTTTAAACAATGTTGCGACAAATGATATTTTAAAAAAATAGCTGAAAAATAATATTCTTCAATACTGTCAAGTTGCTCTTCCTTCAGACAATGATCCATGGGTTCGGAGAGAGTTTTTTTCCAAACTTAAGTCAACACTACTTTTTAATTTTCCAAACTGCTTGGAACACTGGGTAAGAATTTCTTTAATGGCCCTACAATATTTGTTTAGGTATGTTTACGCTGCATGCATATGAGCTCGTGAGAATCACCATGGTGTAAGTCAACATTTTCCCAGTTTAAGATTTTAAAGGTTTTTTCAGATTTATGGTAGAGAAAACCCTACAAACTAAAAGAAAAAGCTGCCAGTTTCTTTATATAAATTTACACCCTACACCAGTCTCAAATTTAACAGAATGATGCTTTGTAGTCATGAATATTGATTTTACTCGTTTGTTTTTTTTTAACTTACACCATGCTGATTCTCACCAGCTCATATAGTGCTTTCATTGTTGTTGTATTTAATAGGTATTTATTTATGTACCCTTAAGTGATATAGTTTTTGAAAATAAATTCTCCTAGGATTCACTTTTAAGCCAGGTATCAAACATAATTAGGCAACAACGTTGGACTAAAAGTCATCCAATTTCAAATGGATCAGTAAGTAGACAGTTTCAGCAGATTTCAAAACCTAAAAGGTCTCCGTATATTATGGATTCATTATCTAAAGCTGAACCAGTGCTTTCAGAAGACCAGCTTCTTCTTGAAGTTGAGCTAATATTTTTAGTTTAATTATTATGCTAACTTAATTTGGACAGCAGTATGATTAGCAATACTTTAAATATTTTACTAATTAATAATTATATATTTTTTTTCACTAATTAATACTTTTTTATGATTAAAAATACTTTATAAAATTGTAAAATGTATACTATATAAAGTAATTTTATAAAGTATACATTAAACCATTGTCATAGTATTTAAACAGTCTGGAAACGCAGGCCATTCTCTTATAACACGTAAGTTCCTCTCTATACTAGTGCTCAGCCTACTTTAGATTAGGTTTGGTGAGGATAAAATAAACTAGGTAATCTAATATTTCAATTATAATTGAGGTCTGTTTCCAACAAATAGAAACTCAATAGCAGCTAAAACAGCATTGAATTCATTCAAATTTTCAAAGTCTGCACTAGAAAAAGTCATTTTAAAAAGATCTGATGCACTCTCAGTCTAGTCACCTTATAAAGTTCAAGTTATGCTATGAAATCTATAAAAAATGGCCTGCGTTTCAAAACCAGTTTAATACTATGACTGATTATATACACAACGCACCAAAGCATGGTATTTTATACATTTTATAATATATAATTTTTTGTTGGTTAAGTGATTATGTGCACCTTATTGTTTATTTTAGATTTTACAGTATTTTCAACCTAATATTTTTTAGAATGAACTGATAAAATCAAAACCATCTATTAGTTTTCTCGCAATTTTGAACAGAAATCTTTTTCAACCAAAAGTATATGAAAAACTCCCGCTTCGATTGTCACTGTCTCCATGTTTAATAATTGGTGAGTTTAAGCGCCTTTACCCTCAGTATAGTATCGAAGAAGCGTGTACGTTTTTTGTTAATAAAGCATTTGCAGGATCTTCAAATCACCTTGAAAGTTTGCTTGATTTACAATGCAAAATATGTTCCAAAAAAGCAAAGGATGTCTTGTTTAAGAAATCTGAAGTAAGTAACATTAAATATTTTATGGACCTGTTCAATTCTTTTTAATTATTTCATATAATGAATTTCTGAAAATGTCTACATTCTTTTTGTATTAAATAATCTGCTTAATGTAGAATTTATTTGTTTAAAACAAATATTTATACAAGATGTACATTTCAGTATAAACTTAGTATAAAGCATTTATATAATACGTGAATTATAATGCAAAAATAGATTAAAAGCTGAAAAGAATAAAATTCATAGTAGTAGCTGAAAATATTAAAATCAAACCTGTTTAGTTATTTTTATAGAATAGTAATGATTTTTATCTGATACAACGAAATCTTTTAAAATATTTGGAAAATACCTGAATTGAATTAAATTTCTGGAAATTATTTAATTAAAATTTGATTTGTTTTTTTTTAAGTCTGATGATCTGCTCGATGAGTTGAAGATACCTGCAAAGTACGGTCCACAAGTTCTGTATAATTCAACACAATATGGCGTTCGCAGTAGATCAGGATGCGAAATGATCAACACAGATTTACGTACAATTAAAGAGGTTTTATGCGTTATTGTTTGCATATACTATTTGTTAGATCTCTCTTATCCATCTTCTTTTTCACAACTGATGGGCCTTTTCCAAGAGATGTTGCTAAATGAATGCTTTGAAAAAAAATCAAAGAAGACTTGCTCTTATATTTCTCATATAAACAGTTGACTAAATTTTTTGATGTTATTAAGTAACGCTTATTGTTTACTTTATTATTTTATTAAATGTTTAATTTTATATTTAAGTTGTTACTTTAAAAAAGTAAACAAGTTGGGATATAAAGCTTTCTTTGAAATAATTGATTTTGTAAAGCTTTGACTTCGTATTTATTGACACATCTTTAAAAATTTTGGTTTGAGCAGTTGCATAAAAATTTATTTGTAGATTCTTATCATTAATATGAAATTATTTTTACAAGGTACATTTATGATGTTTTATTTAAAATTATGTTAAAATGATTTTATTTCTTCATTGTAAACATAAAAATTAATTTCTAATATATATTTTATACTAGTAATAATTGCATTATAAGTAATTATAATATTAAATACTTCAAATAATTGCTATTAATTAGATATATAATGTACACATATCAATGGTTACTTTAGATTTTACTTGAATAAAAACAAAACATGTTTAAAAAATTATAACGGTATTATGCCGTTAGCTAGGTTTTTGAATATAACGCCAAATATAACGCCATTGGGTAACGATATAACAGCATTTTGCTGTTATTTATAATAAAATAACAGCATTTTGCTGTTATTTTTGCTGTTATTTGAATAAATATAACGGCATAAGTTAGAAAAATAACACCATAATGACACAAAATAACGCCATTTATGCTGTTATATCGTGTCCCGATGCTGTTATATTTTTGTTCAATATAACAGCATAATTTTTTAGTGTGTATGTAAACCACAGGTACCAATATCGATGAGTGTACTTAATTCATTGTTATGACGTTCTTTGTTGAGCATTTCCAAAAACAGTTTATTTACATTAGGGCCATCCATAGAAACCTGAAGCATGTTTTCAGCATTTAAACCAGTCATGCAGGATTTAAACATATTTAGAATATCTGGGGCTGCGGTATTTCCTATGAACTCTGAAGTATAATATCTTGTGCAAACAGTATTACTCTCTTTATTCCAATATCGCACATGTAAGTCCATTTGACCTTTCTTTACAACTTTATTTTAAGACTCATCATCAAAAAGCCACACAAAGTTATCAAGCAGGCTAAGATCTTTTATCAGAACGTTTTTAAATTTAAATAAAACACTTCGTGATATAAATTATCTTATATCACGAAAATATAAGATAATTAATGGCTGATGAGTGCCGAAAACGGCATGAAACTTTAAGTACCGTAAAAAAGTTGTTTTTTCTCATCTAACCTTTTATTTAAATATATATATATATATATATATATATATATATATATATATATATATATATATATATATATATATATATATATATATATATATATATAATATGTAAGTTGATTTTAATAAAAAGGCAGCGTATAACTATTTTTAAATATATTTTGATGTAAAAAAAAATATATTTAAAAATAGTTATACGCTGCCTTTTTATTAAAATCAACTTACATATTATATATATATATATATATATATATCGTATAACAAGAAATGACTTTTAAAGAATATATATATATATATATATATATATATATATATATATATATATATATATATATATATATATATATATATATATATATATATATATATATATATATATATATATATATATATATATATATAACCCTCTGATTTAGGGTCGGTATTCGGCAATGCCAACCTAACTGCTGACCTTAAAGTGTTTGAGGTCGGCAAAATATTGCAATAAATTGCTGACCTCATTTTTTCTTATTTGAAAGGTTGTATATATATTGCTGTAATTAAAAAAGAGAGTCAATTACAAAGAAAACAAAATAAATATTTATAAAGAAAGTGAAAGTCAAATACAAAAAGCCAAAAAAAACAAAATAAAAAAATCTCTAATACTCGAATGGCTGATATATGATATATATGTGGCATATATATATATATATATATATATATATATATATATATATATATATATATATATATATATATATATATATATATATATTAAAAATAAAACTAATACTTTTCACTAACTTATAGTAGTGAAAAATATGTAGTTTTATTTATAAAAAAAATATAGATACAGCTCTGTTATAATTTAAATTATTTTAATTTACTTAATTTATCAAGCACTCTCACGAAGATATAGGCGAGCACTAATACGTATACATACATATATATATAAAACAAAAATATAGGATTTTAACTCATTAAAGAAGTAAACTAAGTAGCTATATGCTTCTCTATAGATAAGTATAATCCATTTGCTTTAATAAAATTTTAGATAAAAAAAAAAAAAACAAAAAAAAATTATGAGAATTTAAGGAGAGCAGTCAAATTTTAACTTTTTTAAGGTTATTTAGGGACTTTTAAAGAGTTTTTTATTTATTAAGGATATTTAAGGTTTTTAAGGAGGAATGGGAACCCTGGGACTAATATAACTCTTTGAATGTCTTTATAAAACAATAAAAAAGAACAATACAGCAAGGTGTTAAGCAGTGTAACATTGTGCTTTATTGTTGTTTGCAGCGTAGAAATAACATCGTAAAAAATGTAATACGTTTTTCTTAGGTTTGGCCGATTGGAGATTTAAAACATCTTTCTAATGATAGAAAAGGCGTTAAAACAACTTTGTTACAAAGTAATTTTGTTTTTGGAATATATCTATTAAAACTTTCAATTGTCAGAAATTTATTGAAAATTACAGCACAAAATTAAAAAAAAACTATTCTAAAGAGCTATATATATAAATACAAATTATTATTATTATTATTATTATTAATCTAGTGTTTATTTTTCTTAATTTTAATATTTCTTAATCAGTGTAATAAACTTATAGTTAATGGTAATTAAATAATGAACCTAAAATTAAATTCAAAATATTTTATTATTATTATCATTATACACATTGTTTTCCATTAAAAAAATATAAAAATTATATACCATAACAATAGTTATGTAAAATAATTTATACTATATTAATTAAATTATTAAATAATAATTATTAAAAAAAATTGTAACTATTCATTATTATTATAAAGTATTCATTATTTTTATATATATTCCCTTTTATTATAAAGAATAATAATTATTCTTTATTATTGTTAACAATCTCAAAATTTTTTCATTGTTACTAATTTAATATCTCAATAAAAAAAGTTTTAGTAAACTTTTTAATAATAAATCTAATATATTTAAAAAACTATATCTGAATTTATTTTATAAATTATATCTTAAATTAAAATATCGTACATCTTAAAAGATATTCAATTATAAAATAATGTTAAATAATTTAATAGTTATCATAATTATTAGTTTTAGTTTATATATTTTAAACATTAAATAGTTTTAGGCGTTATAAAGTTTTTCAATTCATTGAGGTTACGGAGAACATTTCCACGGTATTCGATCAACAACGACTTGATATTCAAATAACGTATCCATTTATAAATGTCTTTCAAGAAATCAATGTCGTCATGGAGACTAAGATAAAATTCTTCACAAAGAATAATCCAAGGGAGAAAGTTTTCTTCAAAATCTTTTTTTGTTATTAAATAACGTGAGATTTTTATCCACAACAATTCAATATTCTCTTTCGGTTTCCATCCCCCAAAATTAATTGGACATAAAAAGTAGACTTCGCGAACATTATTTGAGCATTGAGCTAAAAGATTTATTTCTTCATCACTTAAAATATTTTTATTAACGATTAACCATGATAACTTTCTTCCAGATTTTATGTAATGATTAACAAAATAATTATTGCAAGAAGTTTCGTAGGATGTTTTTCTATCGTCAATCAAAATACTCCACTCTCGTTCATCAACGATTGATTTTACATTATTAGTAAACGATGATTGACTTTCATAAAAACATTCAATGAATAAATCACGGAAAGCATTTAAGGAATAATTTAGACTGAGACAATCTAAAGCAGAAATAAATATTAAATATAAGTATAATCAAATAAATAATAAATAAAAAAGTATTTAAAAATAGTTTCATATACATTATAATACTCTACATAAACATAGCTTGGTTTTCTAAGACATGGTCTTCTAATTTCCCTTAATATTTTAAACAATGCGACAAGGTATGCGTAAATCTTTATTATAATCTGTTAATATCTGCTTAATTAGTTGTAAGATCTAAAACCTTTGTATTAAATAATAATTTAGTGAAATAAAATTCTGTAGTAGTAGATAAACCTTATATTATTTATAAATTAGTAAAGTAACTTAAATAATATTTATTTGCATTTTAATAATATCACAATTCAAGTCCTCATTTTTTTCAAATTATTTTTTTAAAGCGGATGAACATTTATCACAAGGTAATTTATTACATGTCACTCAATAAATGTTATTTACGAATTATATCTACATAAAATTCTTGTTTTACTATTAAACACCATGTTTTTTATAAATTATTAAAGAAAACATAATTCGTTACTGAAAACCAGTTGATGTTATTAAAAACCCAGTTGTTATAGATTTTTTAAATAGAATTTAAATAACTTTGAAAATATCAATCACTAATAAAAATGCCAGAAATCCTACTTGCTATTATAATATATCAAACCAGGTCGTTTGTTATATTATAAAACCAAATAAATTTTTGGTTTTATAATATAACAAACAAGTATTGCAGAAAAAAGGTTGTATGAGTAAATGTTTCTTATTTCTATATTTTTCTTAATTAATATATTTTAATATTTTTATGTGTCATATGATGTGGTAATGTGTGTTATTAACTATGTGTTTGTATGTCAAGGTCGTATGGGTTTACATTTTGTAAGTGTTTATGTGCCATAAATAAGTAAACACCTGTTGTAAAATTTAGTGTTTCAGTGTGTGTTAAGCGTTATAATGTTACATGTTTATAGTTTTTAAGTGTTGTAATGTAGCTTTGTTGAGAGAAGAATGTTGTCTTTGCTAGCCAAGTGGTGTACTTTGCTAACTTTGCAAATAAAAATTACAGAAAATCTATTTGTTTTTATAATACAGCAAACCAGGTTGTAAGATTGTTTTTTTTTTTTAAAGTTAATAAACATGCATTGCATTAAACAAATATTACACAAATAAGGTTGTTTGTATAAATGTTTCTTAGCCACACAATGTATTGTCATAATGAAACATTAATAAAACCATAATAAAATCTTTTAGTCAGTGTGATCATAAAATGTTTAATTTTTAATTAGATAACACATTTTTATATATATATGCTTTATTACCAGTACAGTTGTTGCAACAGAAACAGCATCAAAAAGTGTCGCTTAAAAAGTAATAGAAACGATTTGATTTTTACATTTTTTTTTATATAACTCCAGCTGCTTCTTTTTTTGGTACAAAAGCTACGTTGTTATATTCATATTTGACTCAGTACATTGATTGCTTTTGTTGCACTTCTAATTTTTTAATATAGCTTCCAGCTATAAAAAAACTGAAAATAGAATAAAAGCTTTTTGTTTTGGTACAATAACTAAATTGTTGTACTCACTTATACGTGACATAATACATTAATTGTTTGCTTTTATTGTGCATTTTTATAATCTTAATATAGTAACAGATACTTCTTCCAGTTTAATCAATCAATGTCATAAAGGAAGTGTAAGTGAGTACAATAAGCTAGTTGCTTTATTCATTTATACTTGACTTATTGTGTTGATTGATTACATTTGATGTGGTTTCAAATTTTTAAGTAGCTGCAGTTTCAGCTGTAACAAAAAGAAAGTTGTAACAAGAAAAAATACACTGATTGATTTTTTTAATTTATTTTATTCTTTCTAATAGCAGATTTTTTTTTAGTAGTACTTTCTGACAAGATAAGTGTCTCTGTCATCCTTGATGACAAAGCCTTTCATTGATATTGCTAATATGGGGGAGATAATCCATCTCAAAAATTGAGGGTAGGTACCCCATAAGGCACCAGAGAAAGAGAGGATGCAGTTGGAGAACATGTAGATGTAATTCTAAAGTTGTAAATGTTTTTAGTTTTTAACTGAAGACATTTTTGACTTTGCCTTTTTTTTATTTTGGTTAAAATATACTTTTCTTCATAAATTTTTGTGTTGTTTTTCAATTTTTGCTATGAATCTTAATGCTATCAAGTTATCATTTAAGTAAGACGTTATTATTTAAGTATTTTTAATACTTTTTAAGTTGAGTTTTTAAGTTTATATTTTTATTTTATCAGTTAAAATTAAGATAAAATTTTTATCTCAATAAAAATATGTTGTTTGTTTATCAAATAATTTTCTATATTTTTTTTCTTTAGAATTATTATTTTGTATAGATATTTAGGCAATTTTTGCTTTTTTTTTTTTTTTTTCTATTACATTTTTATATGTGAATCGAAATCATTAATACATTTATCACCTTTTATAAATACAATCTAGACGGTTTCCACAAGCTTTTGGCTTTTTATTAATTGAATGAATTTGATTTTTTTCTTTAAGATTTTTTCTTACAGAAAAGTTTGTAACTAAATGTAATTTCCAGAATCACAAAAATAAACAAAAAAATTTACTTTTTGAAAATGTCGTAATGATCTCATTTCACAAAAAAAAAACTTGCAGAATAGTCACTTTTGAAGAAAAACCAAAGAAACATGTCATTATAGATGTTTAAATTACAAAATTTATTTTGCATATTAAAATATTTATGCTTTATGTTTTTTTTGCCAAATTAACTATGTAACTATGTGCTTTCATATTAATAAGATTTAAATTTTTAAAAATGGTATTCATAATATAAACTTTTAAATAGTCAATTAACAAACAAGAACTAAAAAATATAAATAATATGAATAACACTTAAGAAAAAAAAAATTAAATTTGTAATCTGCCAACAATGCGAAAAAAACAAAAAAAAACCCTGAAGAAAATAATAAATGAAAAACAAAACAGTTAAGATTTTAAATATATCTGTAAAATATTATGTTTTTAATATTTATAATAGCTGATGCAGGGGTAAATCTAGGAATAAAATGAGGGGGGTGAATCCGTAAAAAGTATAAACTGGTTTCTAAATAATAAAAAAAAATGACCCCAAAATTTTTCTTGAAAACAAGAAGAAAAATTGTTTTCTGACTTAAGTAGCACTTAATATATATATATATATATATATATATATATATATATATATATATATATATATATATATATATATATATATATATATATATATATATATATATATATATATATAAATATATATATATATATATATATATATATATATATATATATATATAAATATATATATATATATATATATATATATATATATATATATATATATATATATATATATATATATATATATATATATATATATATATATATATATATATATATTATATAAATAGTTTATTCATAGTAAAAAAAAACAAATTTTTTTATTCATAGTATAATATAATAAATATGTTTTGCTGCATATCGGTATAATATTAAAATTCAAACATTATCATCATTTATTGTAGAGATAAAGGTTACATAAAGATAAAGGTTTTTTTTTAAAAGAAAGAAAAAAAAATCAAATAAAATTCCATTTGATTGCCTGCACAAATTAAATGCTCATTTAAACTGTTCTCTTTTGTAGATAGTTCGTTTTAACTTTGTATTATATTCAAATGATACAAAGGTAAAAAATTCGGAAATATTATCAAACTCTTAATAAAATAATTTTCTTGCCAAAAAGTAACTCTGTAATGGTTTTGCAAATTTTATCAAACAGATTTTTACCATATCCTCGAGTTTTTGAACACACCGAGTTTGAGATTTAGAAAGTTTAGAAAAACATCTGCTCACCCGCTTGAATTAACCAGAAACCGCAGTTTGAACTGTTTAGATCTTTTTTTAGTTTTACCTTCGGAACAATGTGGTAATTCTCCTTGGATTACTGATTTGTAAGAACCAATTATTTAAAGCAATGTGACTTGGTTAAAATTTTGTAAAAAATTTCAACAGAATCTTTTAATATAAGCATTTAATTGGAGTGTAAGAAAAAAAAATTAAAATCGTACAGTTTCATTTTGTTTATATTTCTTTATGTTCCAGAGTTGTTCATCTGACCATTTGATAATTGTTTCCATCCAAAACAATTTCAATAAAATTGTATAATTTCAGTGTAACACTACTAAAGGATAAAAAAATGAATTTAATAATAGAATTTTGTGAAGAAAAATAAATTGATGTCATGGTCAGGGTAGTTGGAGGGTTGGTCTAGGAAAATGTGACCAAACGTGACAGGGTGGGTTGGTTTTTCAGAGATGTTTTTTAGCGTTGGAGCCATTCTTAGTGTTACTTAGTTATGCAATGAGCCCTTATCATTTACCAGTTTTTTTTTAAATTTTACTCGCAATTACTCGAAAGTACATTAAAATCGTTTGACAATTGTAAATAAATGTTTAAAAATCCATGGAGAAATTTCAAAAAAAAAATAAAAAGTCCAACAAGTGCCCTTAAAATATTTATTTAACATAAAAATCCCAAAAAAAAAAAAATACTTTTGTCCAGTTTTAAAGCTATTCTGCTTCACTGAGCAAAACATGTATTTCAAGTTGTTCTGCCCCACTGTGCTATTTGTATACAACTTGTATTTTGCAGTTGTTGATGCTTTCTTGTCATTGTAAATAATAATCAGATTTTATTTAAAGAAAACTTTAAAATTTAATTACTAATAAATAGTAATTAAATTGTTAAACTGTTTTTTTTTTTTTTTTCGTGAAGCCAAATAAAATTTTAATAAATAAAAAAAGTCAAATATACTTTATATATACTATACTTTATATATATGTATAGTATATATAACTATAGCATATATAAAGTATTATATATAGTATATATAAAGTATAGTATATATAAAGTATTATTCCCCAGAAACAACTGCATTACCAAAATTATTACAAGTTGAATAATGATATTTTGAATTTGATAAAATCTACCACTTGTAATATAATGTCAGAAAATCTGAACTATTTTCACAATCAGGAAAGTATGAGGGAATTGCTGCAAAAGTTACTTTATCAAAATTTGCAAAGGATAAACAAATGATTTGTTTAAAATCAACAGGGTATAATAATTTCAAAAAAATTAAGTGAGAATTCATTATTTAATACTCAATCATCAACCATCAACATCAAAAATCTTTGAATAAACTTGAACAAAAATGCAGAAGATTCATCAACCACAATCCAAAAATGTTCAATCATATCTTAAATCAACAAGAAAAATAAACACACAATGAACTTGGTGACAGACCTAAGACATTCTAAATCTTAACCTTGAATGCTATGATAGAAATCTGTTAGTACTAAATAACATCTTGTAAGTATAACAGGCCCAATTTGTAATAAATGAGGTTTTGGTGGTAAAAATCCACTTCTAATAGCATAAAAAACTTTATAACCATAAAATCGATATGCAGACAAGTCCTTTATTATTATTACTGTTATTATTATTATTATTATTATTGCTATTATTATTATTATTATTATTGTTTTATTATTTTATTATCAACATAATTAAGTACATTAACAAGTTGTATTAATTATAAAATTCAACAACTCTTATATATATCCCAAAATCATTTTTATAAAAAATGTCTCAAATTGGCACACTCTAATATGAAGACATGTGCAATTGTCAAACATAATAAATTTCTAATTAAGACTGATATATAAACTGTCATATGGTTTGGAAATTTTGAAACTAAAAACTCGTTTCGTAAAACTATATTGCAAATATACAAGCCTTCCCAGGAAACGTGTGAGATTTTTTTATAGTTAATATATGCATAAGAATTTTATTTTAGACAACTTGGTAACAAGTTGTTTACTGGCGCCAACAAAATAAATGAATCTAATCTAGCATCTGACATAAGTAGAACGCATAATATTTCTTTCACAGAAAAGCGATTGATGCTGAAGTCATTACCTTGAATGCTTTAAAAACTCCTGGGAATATTTTTTGTTTTCGACACAAAAGTTGTAATTTTTAATTGTTTGTTGGAGCTTCAGATTTAGTAAATGTGTTCATAAAAACTACTAATTCTGCATAAAATAAATGAGCATCTGTATTTATTCCATTATTTGGCATTAAAAGACTCTATTATTGATCTATTATTGTGAAGGTTTTTGTTGACTGCTGAAGAAGATAAAATAGTTTAATCATTAACCATGAAGCTAGTAAGTTTTCTTTCATTTCTTAAATATGACAGTCTAACACACATTTAAGTTATTGGGTGTAGTATTGATAGATATTTCTAGAACACAACATATCAGGATTGTCATCATAGTGTTTTGGAAATGCTCTTTGTCTATCATGATCTTCATATACTTTTAATGCATCGATTTCTTGCTTGCTATATATTTTAATTGTTGCATCTATATTAAGATACACATCAAGTTCATCATTTTAATTTGATTGAAAAGATTGCATTGTAAACAACAAAACCATTTTAGCATCTATAATGTTTAACTCAACATTCTGCTACTTATCAGTAAGAATTTTTTTTCTTTACAATGACTCCGCATAAAAATAATGATCTTTGTTTTCTTTTCAAATAAATCAGATTGATTTATTTCATAAAAACACTCAACAATAAATCCAAAATACTTGAAGAGATTCTGAATGCACTGACAATCTAGTTTTGATCGATTTTAATGAACTCAAATTTAGAATTAAGTAAGCTGAATTGTTTAGTACTTGAAGAAATAAATAAGTAGTAGTTTCAATAACATCAAAGACATTTGAGGCCATTGTATTTTTTTTAACTGCTTGTTCAACAAAAGTTTAATTAGTTTGATGAGCTTGACACAGAATATAAAGTATAACTTGTTTTAGCTTTTCTGAAATTTTTGCATTAACTCCTTTAAAGTTGCTGGACATAGAGCTGACGTAATCTTATTCTTGAAACACAATACTTTTGACATCAAGTTGAAGCTTATTGATAGTTGATATTATTAAGTTTGCAATCCCATTACTTGTTTTGTTAGTTACCTTGCATATTTTCACAATTCTTTATTTAATAATAAAGTTATTATCCACGTACCTAACAGCAATTGCTAACTTATCATTGTGTGACACATCAGGAATAATCTGCCATAATTATAAACATTGATGCTTGATTAACTTTAGAAACAATTTTGCTTTGAACATCTTGCCAAAGCAAATGAATGAAGTTGTTTTAGGATTTACCACTCATATATGTTTTGTGTTACTTAACCATCACTTAAGTACCAAACTATTTCTTGACATAAAATATACCAACTGTCTAAAACTTCCATTTTCATCCCAATCATCTCCATAAAACAGTATTCCCTGCTTACCCAATGTTCAAGCCAAATCAATAAGAAATTTTATAACACACTTGTTAGATTCCATTTCTTCTTTTTCACTAATATCAATTGCCTTTGTTTTTGTTCAAGAGAAAAATAATATGCTGAGCACTGTTACAATAATTGCAATAGTCTAATAATAAAGGTTTATGAGATTTTGATGAAAAATATCTTGATAAAAAATCACAGTTTTCCTCTTTGACCTTTCTTTTCTTTACTCTTCATTATGTTCCTTACCTGGTCCATTTAGAAACAGAAAGCATACATAGAAGAAAACGTTGTTTTTAAGTATGCTTTACTCTAAGTGAAGGTATTCTATGTACCACAATGATAAAAAACGAATTTGCTTCCTTTTGTCAATATTTATAATTAAAAATATATTTTGTTTTAAATATGTTTTTAAAAATACAATATGGTTTTTAATCAAAATAATAAAATATTTTTCAAATTATGTTTACTGTAATTATCTCTTTAATTATCTTTAATTTAAAAGGCGCCTTAAAATCACTTTAAAAACTATAACCTTTAGTAAAAGTTAAACAAACAATTTTACTAATATATAAATTAAAATTTTAAATAATTGAAAATAAGTTTATTAAATGCTTATGTTTTTATTCGAATAATTTATTAAATACGTTTATTAAATGCTTATCAAATTTATTTATTAAATGCTTATGTTTTTAATTCAAATACAAGGACGTAAAACTATTTTGTTAATTTTACAAATATTATGCGATATAATATATGTAAATATATTATGTAATGTAAATATTGATTAAAAACTGTTTAAAATATTTTTATAATTTTAAATCAAATTTACTAAAATATAGTTAATAACTGTTTAAAATACTTTAAACAATTTTCAATAATTATTTAGTGATAGCGTGGTATATGCAACAAAAACGTTTATTAAAATCTTAGATAAAATAGTTTTCTTTCAACTAAAGTAACATCGTCCACAAATAAATTCATGTATTCAAAAAATGCCTTTAAATCAACACCTTATTAAAGGATAAAACTAAACAAGATAAATATATATGATTATTAAGAAAATGATGATTAAAAGTTATTGTTGTGGCACCCCTTTAACTAGAGGAGTATGAGGGGAGAGGGAAATCAAAAACATAATACCCCCCACCTTAACGTTGCTAAAAAAAAACGGTATCCCCAAATAAACTCTGGGTTCTTCACTGTCTTCATTATTAATATCAATGTACTCTCATTTATCATCTAACATTCAATTTTAGATGATTCGTTTTTAATTGTTTCAGAGATTTTATCAGATTTTCATTGATACTCATTTGCACTTCAATTGTAATGTTGCTTGGGCTAAGTTCTTGGGCATGCAAACTTATTTTGAAGTCAAACTTAATAAGCTGTATTATTTAAGTCGTATTAGTTCCGAAAGAGAACTAATATGGCATCTGTTTATCTATTCATCATTATCCTGGTTATACTTTTCATAAGGTATACGTTTATGATTTTGGATATGATCAGAATAATAAACTTGAATATGTGTCATTCAATAGTCATTATTAAAAACTGAATGTGAACTGAACACTAAAAACAAAGTTCAAAACAATATGTTCTTTAAATTCTTAAATTGGAGGAATTCCTTTAACATAAAATCATCTATTTGGATAATAACTGAATCATCAATATCTTCTCCTGTAATATAAAAAAAATTTAACTTTACTGTAGTAACTTCACTGGTTCTTATAGTAACTGGTTGTTTTGATTTAGTTTATAGGTAAATTTACTGTGATGTACTTTATCCATTAATTAAATCACATTAAAATTAACTTAAGGTATTACTTCAGTAATATCTTAAATTTGATTTCTTTGTTTGTCATTACTCAATTCTTAAATGTAGTTCAAATCGTTTGGAGTTCTTGTCACTTGACTGCAATTGATCAATTTAACTTCCTTATACAGAGAATTAGTCAACATCTTTTTTATTCAGTTTTTGATAATGACTATTGAACTATTTTTAAAAACTTGACTTTGCATTTAACTAAACAGCAGGATGTGGCATTATGAACCCAAAATCTAAGATAGATTAAAGTAACACAATTTTTGCCTTAAAAAATGTTCAAATAATTATTTTAATAAATTTTAAACTTTTAAAAATTTTATTTTTGTAAATATGTAACTAACAAGTAAAAAAAAAAAAGTTTATTTCCTCTTTCACTGAACTTTCAATTTTGAAATACTAGTACACAATTTCTGATAACAAAAACACAACACTAACTAAACTTAATTTTATCAGTACAAACATTAGGCAACTAAGTCTATTGATTGAGATGCATGCTCTCAAGTCAGTAATTGTTGACAAATTATGTAACACAATTTTTTGAAAATAAAAAACCGCAAAATAAAAATGCTTGGCAGAGTTTTATTTATATTTTTATTTTATTATATAGAATAAATTTCTAAAAAAGGATTAGTTATTGTTTGAAAATGAAAATTAACGTTAAGGACATAACCCTTTAAAAATTTACATTAAGGATGTAATGAAAAATACTTTGCCAATATAAAAAAACAGCAAGAAAATATATTTTCCAAAACATTTTACAAATAAATTGTTTTCTTTCCAACAACGTTACTATTATGCTGATTAACCAACAAAACATTAAAAAACCTGGAGAGGGTATACACCCCCCCCACACTCCTTTATTGTAACGGCTCTACTTTAGAGTGGTTGTTATTGTTAGCATCAAAATTGGATAAGGCAAATCAAAAAAAAAAGAGTTTAAGGCAACATTAAAAAGAATGTTATTCTTATATTTTATTTGTTGCTTTTTTAATATGAAATATAAGAATAATTTTTTTTATCATATAGTTATATGATAAAAAAAATTATTCGTATATGCTTGTATTACTAATATGTTTTCTTATAGGGAAAATATGCACTTATTATAATAAATTTGTACAAATTTAATATAATAAGTGCATATTCTCCCTATAAGAAAACATATTAGTAATACAAGCATATACGAATAATTTTTTTTATCATATAATTATATTTATTTATTCATAAGGATATGCATGTTTAGCTTAGTCGTATAAGATGCTTACTTCATACACGTAATGTCCAAGGTTCAAATCGCACCACTGCCCTGTTTTTTTTTAAATACCGCTGGTTATACATTTGCTAGGGAACCACTTTCTTTTTTATATATAAAAAAATCTTTTTATTGTATGCTGTTGAATGATACACATCTCTTCACATTCAGATTTTTTGTAATATTTAGGCCTTTCAGAGTATTTTCTTTGTAAGGCGCACACATATATCAGGTCTTTGCGTAAGAGGCGTGTAGTCACATGCCTTACATGATTATGCATTCAATACTTTGTTTTAACAACTTGGCTACAGCTCTTCGCATGTTTTGCGAAGAGCTGTAGCCAAAGTTTTAAAACAAAGTATTATACAGAGCTTTTAAAATATGCACACAAAAAAAATAAAGCAAACTTAATTTAAACATACAATCCATAAACTAAAAAGATAATAAAATTTAAAAAAAATCTAAAAAATAAAAACTAAAGAGTAACAAAATTAATGTAGGAAAATTTATTTATTTATTTTCAGCGTCTTTATTTCCTACAAGGCTGCAAGCAACCACTGTTAGAGTGGGAAGTTACTGGAAGAGTAAAGATGAAGTGTGTAGAACAAGATAACAATTGACAGAAGACTTAAGATATTGCAAATTATATGAATCAGAAAAACAAAATGAAGGAAGCAAAATCCAAAGAACGCGAGTCGTAACGTATGATGTTTTTGTTTATAATTCTCATGGAAGGTGGAAGATTATTAATAGATATGCTTGAGGCGTGTGGAATATATTCTCCAATACTTGATAGTGCATTTTAAACTGGTGTTGCCATCATAGAATTAGCTGCAACCCATTCAGGTGGCATTTGAAAAGTAACGAATGGAATTGTATTTGATTTTGCTTGGGAATTTATTAACGTGTAAAACTGATTAGATGAATACCCTATATTATCTCTTATGGTTTGAATAAAATTTACTAGAATATATCTTTAATTATCATTCCAACCAGCTATAGAATCTGTTTCTCCTTGACTACAAGTTTTACCACAAAATTCTGCGTTATAATGTGATAAAATATATCTAATTCTACGAGTTAAATTTCTAAATTCAGTTCCATAAGGCATAAAATAATCATCACTAAAGCCTTGACCACCTAGCACACATGGAAGTATCATCAAATTTTCATCTGAATTTATAATACTTAATGTATTAATACTCATTTTATATAATCATTATTTTTATTTAATTTATTTTGCATGAATCTGGATCCCGAAGGGATCTATATTGTTTTTACCAAAGTGAATTGATGATGCTATGAAATTCATTTCCATCATTCAGTTTTTTAAAGACATAGAGACACAAATGTCCGCAATAGGAGGTATTTCCAAATTGAACTTGTTCAGTATTATAGTAAACAGGACTGTGTAAGTATTGAACGAGTTCAACTGGTGGTGGTAGTCCATAAGAGTCGAAACTTAGATTCTTATCTCCGTCTTTATACCAGCAAATTCAATGAAATCCATTTGTACTTGAATCTCCAGTATTTAATATTCCACATTCTTTTTTTTTTGTGTATTTTTAGGTAATTCATCTCTTACAAATACATTGTCATACTATCACTTTCATTCCAATCAATCTGAAATGAAAAGTTGGGTTTCTCTTCTAATTTATAATGCCCATATGCTAATGTATGTATACCATCTTCTAAAATAACTATTTTATTGTCTTCTGCGCTCAGTGCTAATTTGTTTATTTTTTCTGTATAAACATCATGTTAATGAGATCTTATGACATTCATTTTTCTCATTTGATCTTTTCTATTCATAAGGCAGTCTTTGTAATCTTCATGTTTAATACATTTTTTAACAACATTTTTCTTCACTCCTTATTATTTTTTTTTATCCATGTACTTTGTATGAATACAATTTTGATCTTTGACCTACAAATTCTTCAATTTGTGCTCCGCCAGCTTTATCTTTAAACTTTCCTAATTCTTTCTTCAATTTCTAATAAATAAGAATTTAGCCCTACTTTAAATCCATTTTGAATTGATGGGTGATTTTTGTCAAATTCACTCAAATCGAATTTACCTTCAACATCATTAGAAATATCTGAATAAAATTCTTTTGTTTTTATTTCGTATGCTAAAGAATTTGTGTCTGTGAATAACAGTTAAGCTCTATCACTATAATTAATCATAATGAAATTCATACATCAATGTCTTACTCAAATCTAAAATACACATACCCAAGTAAATAGGTTTATTATATACAAGTTTTGTTCTTTTCATATGTATTGCTATTAAGTTTTCATCAAATATCGTTCTATTTTCATAGTTTGGTTTTGTTGCTGATTTTAACAGCTTCTTCTCTTTTAGTGACTAGTCTCACATCAACTCTGTTTTCAATGTTCTCCATTGTTTTTCCAAATACTGAGTTATTCATGAGTTTAAAAAACTGTTTTTAAAGTCATTAGTAGCTTTAGATCTCAAATTTGTATTGAGCTTAATGCACTTACTTAGCCATGCACTCTCTTCAAACTTTATGCCTCTGTGAACTTTAGTCAGCTTCATTCCTAACCTTTCATACAATTTCAAGTTTTCATAGTGTATGATATAATTTTTCTTGTTATTTAAATTAGGTACTAATTCAGGAGCAAGTGGATAATCATTATGTAAATCATGTAAATGTTCAGGATATTCTAAATCTACTTCTAATATACAAGAAATAAATTTCCAATTTTTTAATTCTTCATCATTCATCCATTGAAAACCATGCATGGGAAGAGGTTTACTCATAGCCCATTCGTATAAATTATTAGGATCTAGATACTGTATATAAGTAGATTGTTTACTTTCATCATAGGTTTCCATATATTTATTGTTAGCAGTTCCTAGCCTGTTAGAAATCATTCTAATTCCACCTCTTATTCCTTGTTTTATCATTAAGATCATATCATAATCACTTAATAATTTTAATTCTATTTTTGTTTCTTTCAATGCAGCATCCCAAGCTAACCCTGGTGAAGTACCAAGCAGGATCTAATTTATAATTTTTCATACATACATCTCTAAAATTCTCAAAGACATCAGCGAATAATAACACATCTGAAACATTGTTTAATTATGATAATCTCTAAAAGTTTTACAATAAAACTCTTTCTATACAGTTTGTGCATGTGAGTAATTTTCATCAGTAATTCCTTCATCATTTAATCTTGAAAAGAAGAGTTCTTCCGATGGTAATTGTGTTTCATTTAATTTATCAATAGAATCAACCCATTCATAAGGATAAACACCTTTTCTTAATAATAAATCGAGCTCATTTCCTGAATAGTATTTTATATATATAAATAAATCTATAACTATCAACGAAACGAAGTTGTAGTTTAACTTTAATAACTTTAATATCTTTATTTGTATATTCACCAACTATAAGTTCTTTAGAAAAGCTAATATACTTTTCTTCATTGTTAGGAATGCAATTTAATTTTCCTTCTGACAATTTCTTTATGAACAAGTGAGAGTCATAACCAGATAAATTGTGAAATAGTACTGGAATGAACTTTGGAATTTTAAATTGTAAATTACAATCATTATGAGCAGTTCCTCCATATTTACCAGTAATATGACAATGATCTTTTACTCTATCATCTTTTAATTCTTCTTCGCAAATGTGACCTACTTTTGCATTATTAAAACTATTTTTGTCTTCAGGTGTAAATATCATCTTTTTTGGAAATTTCAAATAAGTGTTGTAAATCTTCTTAATATCTGCTTCTAACATATCACAAATTTTTTCGCAACATCATCTTTTTCACTATTTGCAGTGAATGTGACTGGTTTACATACACTTTCATCAAAACATTTGATGAAATATATAAATATATATATATATATATATATATATATATATATAATATTTGATGAATATATATATATATATATATATATATATATATATATATATATATATATATATATATATATATATATATATATATATATATATATATATATATATATATATATATATATACATATATATATATATATATATATATATATATATATATATATATAAATATATATATATATATATATATATATATATATATATATATATATATACCCGAACCCTAACCCTGATATTATTATTAGTAGAGTTATTTATTTTATTTTCTAGTGTATCAAACTCTTCAATTGAAATAGCTGGTGAATAAAGTTATTTATTGGGTCTATCCCAGTTTTTTGAGATGGTAAAGAAAAGGAAAAATATGAATGCAATAACGGTTGAATTTGTGAAGCAGACTGCCATTCTGATGGAAACACTATCTGTTTAACTGGCAAGTCATCTAGTTGATCCACTGAGACAGAGACAGCCAGAAAGATCAAAAATAAGGTTAACAATGATTATAAATACTCTTGAATTTTATAAAAACTTTTTCACAATATTCTAATTACATTACAGTGTTTTTATTTGAATTTAAAAATTGCAACTAAAAAAGCAAATAAACCATAAAAATGAAACAAACAAAAAAATATTATATGTACGAATAGGATAAAAAAATTTTTAAATGTATACTGAATTGGAATCAGAAAACATTGGTGGCTCCCACAATAGCAAAGATAGCGAAGACAGTTCTTCAAAAAGGCTTATTATTTTCTCTTTAAGTTTTGTTGTCTTATAAAAGTTTTCATGTATTTTTTTCGATGTATTAAAATCAATTCCTAAAACATGTATGTACAAAAAATTATACATCTTATCTTGTATGTATCGAAAATGTTTTGGATATCCGGAAAAATTAAAAGTTGGAAAAAATGTCTGAAGTTTTAGAAAGGTTCGGAAAACGATAATTCATAACATATACAAAATCTTTAATAATAAAAAAGCACACCAGAAACAAAATTAAATACAGATCATAGTCATCTCAACTTTACTTAAATTAAATACTCAATACATATTCTGCAAACTTTAGTGTATTGATTACAATACAAATATTTTATTGAGTTGGTTTCAAAATAACCACATTCAAAGGTGGAATGCTCTGCTATTTGCTTTGACCCACACGATTAATAAGTTTAAGGAGTCCATTTTTATGGGTAGCTTTTTTTTAATACAAAGTATTTCATTTTTCAATAAGCGATTTTGAATCAACTCCAACTGAAAAGTACAAAATAAAATGAAAATTTAATTTTTTTAAATTATTTTGATTAAAAAAAATGTTTTTACTAAAACACTCCTTAATTTTTTAATTCCAACAGGGATATAAAATACTTATCTGCAACATGCATGCCGCATTTACATAATCCTTCTGCATTGCCGTTTTTAGAAGGCCATCTTCCGTTAATGTTTGACACAAAATCTAGAACTATCTATAGACCATTTTTTTTAACTTCTCTGACATTATTATGTCACAGTTTTTCAAATCCAGAACTCACTGTCACAGTACAAATTAACAATATAATTCATCTAAAACAAAAAACAATTGTAAAATATAACATTTATTATTTAGAAAATATGCAAATATTGAAGTTAAAATAGTACAAAGACTTTAAGTGTATTAATATATTTTTAAATCAATACAAAAATGTTAACAAAAATTTAAAATTGCAATCCAAATAAACTTTAAAACTTTAGTTTGGTTTACAGACCAATCGGATATTTAAAAAGTAGTTTTTTCTACAAAAAATTATGATTTGAACCGGGGTAACATTATAAACATGTGTGCAACTTTTCTGATAATATCCAAATCTAAAGATTTTTGATGAGTATGGAAGTGTATAGTGGCTTCACATAAGATAAAAGTATTCCACATATATGCAAACAATTAAGACTTGTGATAGTACATAAAACAATGAAATCATCAGCAACAACAAAAGCACAATCCCGCAGATCAGTAGAAATCTTTACAGAGCTCAAATCATTAGTAGTTACTAATCGAAAAACATTTGAGCAAACAACTGCGAGTTAGAAAATGTTTCTACCTGTTTTAACTCGTCTTTATAACAAACCCAACATATTTTCAAATTGAAATGCAGAAAATGAGTCCAAAGGTCCATACTTTGCCACAAACGAAGCTAGATAAGGTAACACATGCATATTATAAAACACAAATCTTCTGCTAAATGATATAGGCATAGACTTAACAAATCTTTCAACACATTCAATATATATTTACTGGTTTATATACACTTTCATCAAAACATTTGATATAGTAACAGAATGAACTTGGTGTATGCTTTTGATATTATATACACTTTCATCAAAACATTTGATATAGTAACAGAATGAACTTGGTGTATGCTTTTGATATTGTTTTGTATAAGATTCATTTGGATTAGGTGTGCAAGTGTTGATAGGTTTAATAAAACTTTCAAAGTCAGCATAGACTACAAAAAGTACTCTCATAGTTTTTTTAAAATGGTTAAACTTTATCATTGTGGCTCTGGAAGTTTAATTTGTACTGAATCATGAGTACAATTTATGCTTATATAAAGATTCCTCAGTACGAAATCCTAACAAGCAATTTCTACAATAAAACATTTCATATTCATTTTTAGATGTGATGAAAGTAATCTACTTAAATTTTTTATTAAGCAATAATGATTAGTTTCATCATTTGAAATGAGTAATAAATCTATTTGGTATTGTCTGTTTTTATTTTCAGATATTCGTAAAGGATAAACTGAACTTTTATATCCAAGTACATTAACACTAATGTCTTGATTATTTTTTTCAAATTGTGTAATTTGATGGAGTGACACTGGGAATTCTATTTTTTCCCAATTTAATTTATTAGCTTGTTCTTTTAGATATTTATCTACTCTTTCAGATTTTTTTTCTTTATTATTAAAAAATCTAGCAACACACCACTTAAATTTGTTGTCTTCATTTTTGATATTAATGATTGCTTTTTTAGCTCCTAACTTTTCAGGAAGAGGAATGTAAAAATTACCTTTAAGTGGTTTATATTCAATCATATTAATATCCATCTTTTCAACAGAAACAAATCTCCAACTTGATCCCGTCGGTTGAAATGTGGACAAGGATTCTAAATTTTTATTTGCAGCTTTTTCATAAAAGTCATTCAAATCTGTTGATTCTAAAACAACCTCTGCTTTTGTTGAAAATCTTTTATATAAATTAGAAACTGTAGATTTTATTGATGTCAATCTCTCATTTGCAGTCTTTTTAATGGGTTCAGGAACATAGGATAAAATCCAATTAGCAAATGAATTAATTTTATTATTAACAATATTAATATACTTACTTGGAACATACTGAGTAGGTGTTAGAGCATTTTGTGAAATATGCACTGGAATGGGTTTGTCTAATATGTGTGATCTTTGTTCATTTTGATCTAACACTTTCATAAGATCTGCTTTTCTCATTCTATAATAGTACTTGATTTTTTCGCTTTTTTGCGATTTTTCTCAATTCTGTTAATTTTATATTTTCCATTTTTATATATACAAGAAAATTATTTATATTATTTTCAATTTTTCATTTTTTTCTTGTAAAGAAATTAAAATAAAAAAACAAAAAAAGTTTCTTTTCATATTTTTATAGATATAAAAAGTCTATAAAAATAATTTTTTAAAATAAATTATTCTACATTTTCTTTTTTATCATATTTAACATTTATTAATTCTATTTTTATACCATTTTCAACTTTTCCATTACGCAAATATAAATATCTATATCCATGTTTTTCCTTTCTGATATAATCATATATAGAATTGTATATTTTAACTTCTCCTGTTTCTAAATTAGTTAGTTTAATAGATGCTAGATTTGTTCTATTTTTATCTATAGCAATCATAACTAATGCAATGTGATCTTTAGATGTTTGTTGTATATTATTTTCTTTTAGTAATTTTAATATATACTTTTTTTGTATATTTTATTTTATCACTCATTTTTATTTTATAAAGAAAATTAATTTAAATTACTTTCAAATAATTTAAATTGTTATGTTTTTCTTGTATATTTTTAAAATTTATTATATTTTTAAATCTTTGCAAATCGTCTTTCTAATCTTTTTAATTCTAATCCTGCTTCAACTACTAGTTTTACATCGTCATCTAATCTTTTTTATTCTGACATTGTTTCTTTTAGTCTAGAAAAGTCTTCTGAACTGAATTCTGATTTTAATTCTTTCATTCCAGAATAGTCTTTTAATCTTTTTAATTCTGATGTTTTTTCTACTAGTTTTGAACAAGCTTCTGAATGTTTTAATGCTAATCTTTCTTCTTCAAACACTAATTCTGATCTTGAATTTAATCTTTCTTCTAATTCTTCTAACACTTCATCTTCAAATTTTAATTTATCTATTATGAAGAAAATCTAATGCATAATTTTAAAGTGGAAGGTGGATTTCTCCCTTAACTAGGATTAGTTGGAAGTTTTTTAGCTTCAAAAATTGTACCTGCTGTTGCAACAGATGCTGGAAGCACCATAATAAATCCATCTTATCTATTTTATTTTGTAACTTGAATATTTTAAGAAAATCTTCTTTTGATACTTTTTTTTCAAAAGACCTTTTTAATATTTTGTATTCAGGTTGAAAAAGAGATTTTCCAAATACTTGAAAATTATTATAGTCTAACCAATCAGGTCTTATAAGTAAATTTAATAATAAATTTGTTTTTCCACAGCCAGACATCCCAACTATAAGTCCTCTTACACTTCTTGGTAATAACTCATTATTATGACGATTATTTTTATTTATATATGACAAATCTAATACTTCCATTTTCTTATATAAAGAATTTTTTATATCGTTTTCAGAGATTTATAATTAAAATGTAATAAAAAAAATAGTAAGTAAATAAAAATGTACTGCCTTAAATGTAAAAGTAATACAGATACACTAAACTTACAACATGCTGTAAGTAAAATTAATAGAAACATGCTACGTGGAAATTGTGCTAATTGTGGTATAACAAAAACTTAATTTACAAAAGGAACTAAAGGAGGTGATTTAGTAGAATCTCTTAATTCATTTACAAAGAATAAAAAGTTACCATGGCCAAAATTTCCAGGATAAATGCATTTACCTGGTGTGAATTTTGCAGGACCTGGCACTAATTTAGATGCAAGATTAACTCCTACTGATGCATATAAAGAATTCAGTAAACCTGTAGATCCAGTTATATTCATGATCTCATTTATAAGCATTTTCAAGATAAAGAACATAGAAATTTAGCTGATAAACAAATGATTGAACAAATGGATGCTATACAAGATCCAACACCACGTGAAAAATTAGAAAAAAAGATTATAAAACCTATCATATCTGCTAAAGCAAAGTTTGGATTAGGTGTAAAGTCAAAAAACTACCGGCAATAAACAAAAAAAGCAAAAAGCTGAAATGGACTAATAAACTTGCAAATAAACTTCATAAGCCTGTAGTAAAGCATTTTAGAAAAAGAAAAGTAATTTCAAATGGGATTGATGACATATGGGCTGCTGATTTAGTTGATATGCAAGCTTTTTCCAAGTTCAATGACGGTGTAAAATACTTATTGATGGTGATAGATGTATATTCAAAGTATGGATGGATCGTTTCATTGAAAAATAAAACAGGAATTGAAGTTGCTAATGCATTTAATAAAATATTTAAAGATAGGAAATGCGATAAATTATGGGTAGATAAAGGCTTGAAATTTTATAACAAACATGTTGAAGCATTAGGAGTGCAGCTCTATTCAACTGAAAATGAAGAAAAAGCCGTGTAGTTGAACGTTGGAATAGAACAATAAAAGAGAAAATGCTCAAGCACTTTTGTGCTAACTCTACTAGAAAATACATTGATGTTTTAAATGAAATGGTAAATCAATACAACAACACAAAGCATTCTTCAATTAAAATGACTCCAGCTGAAGCAAGCAATAAAAAGAATGAGAATATAGTATTTCTAAATCTAAATGGAAAAGTAAGATCAAATCCTATTAAACACAAGTTTTCAATAGGTGATAAAGTGATAATAACTAAAAAGAAAGGAGCGTTTGAAAAAGGATACACACCTAGATGGACAGAAGAAGTATTCACAGTATCACAAGTTCAGTATACAGATCCACCAACTTATAAAATAACTGATCACAATGGTAAAGAAATACAAGGTACTCTTTATGAACAAGAACTACAAAAAACAAATCAAGAAATATTTAGAATTGAAAAGGTTATTCGTAAACAAGGTAACAAATTGTTAGTAAAGTGGTATAGATATCCTGATACTCATGGGTTGATAATAAAAAATTGAAAAATATATAAAAAATATATAAATTGAAAAATCTATAAATAATTATTTTGCATATAAAAACAAGATGCAAAACTCCAATGTAAATGTGAATATATGTGTATCAGCTACTTCTGGCAATGCTAATATAAATACCACTGTAACGACGACAACTTCATCTTATAACAACTTAAAATAGCGCATGCGCACTGACAAGTAACATGACCGAGTATAGCATGGGTTCTTTCAGAACCTGTGACGCCACACAAGAAAATTCCGCGACAACAAAAAGCAAAATTAGCACTAATTTGAAAAATGATTTTTAAATTTTTGTCCAATTTTGTTTACTAAGGTA
This sequence comes from Hydra vulgaris, assembly GCF_022113875.1. Classification (NCBI taxonomy): domain Eukaryota; kingdom Metazoa; phylum Cnidaria; class Hydrozoa; order Anthoathecata; family Hydridae; genus Hydra; species Hydra vulgaris. The sequence continues at coordinate 58,683,856 of NC_061159.1, read as the reverse complement.
AACAAAATTGGACAAAAAATTAATACTAAATTTGAATATAACTTCTTGAGCAAAATATTTTGTAAAATAATAAAGGGAAAGACAAAACAAAGAAAATATTGTTCTAACATATATAAATACTTATAAATTACCCTTTTTTTTTAAGTTTCTTATTTTCCTTAAAGTAAAGTAATTTTCATGTTCAGCTAAAATTTATATATAACCTATTAAAATATATAGAATTATTATGTTTATTATAGTTTTCACTTTTTATGGTGCGTTTAACTACACCAATAATATATTTTTATTAGCTTATTATTACTTATTTAATTTTATTACTATTTTATATTATATTTATTTATATTATATTTTATATTTAACTGCTTTATATTTAATTGCTATTTTTAAAGTTTTTAAAAATGTCAAAACAACTTTTATTTTTTATAAGTTTTTTTTTATTTTAGTTTCTTAAAGTTTATAAATTTTTTTATTTGTAAAGAAGTTTAACGAACCTAAGTTAGAAAAATTCACTATTTTGTATCATTGTATAACAATTTACAATGATTAGGTCTTTGCATCATTAATTAGAATGCACTATGGAAATGCGTAAAAAATAAAAAATGATTAAATTTATAAAGCATTTTTGATATACTTATTAACTTCATTAACTAGAACACAAATTACTTAAAAAAAACACTCCTTTATTTAAAATAAATTATTTAAATTATATGTTCATTGATAAATAAAGATACCTAAGTCTAAGTCTAAATTACTTGTCAATCCCTGGAACAGTTAAATAATATTTACATAATAAACCGTTTGTAACGATTTTTTGATAGCTTTTGTACTCATTTTGCCTTAAACCCTAATCTGACTATTTTTTTCAATGATTGCAATAAAGTACTTGACTAATTTTGCAAGCAGTTTAATTTTATAATTTTAATTTTTTAATTTTAATTTTTTAATTTTAATTTTTTAATTTTAATTTTTTAATTTTAATTTTTTAATTTTAATTTTTTAATTTTAATTTTTTAATTTAAATTTTTTAATTTTAATTTTTTAATTTTAATTTTAATTTTTTAATTTTAATTTTTTAATTTTAATTTTTTAATTTTAATTTTTAAGCTTTAATTAGGTCATGCATTCACATTATTCACATAGCCTTAATTGTTTCATACTACCTTTTTATTCCACTACATTTTTTATCCCCATTCTTTTAGAGCTTCGTAATTTTGAATACCTGTTACTTTTTAGCATTTGGTTCAGTGCATTTAGTTTCACCTGCCCCCTCCCTTTTGGTCTACTATGTTATTGGTAAAAAATTATTAATAATAATTGTTATTATTATGCAATATGAAATAATAATAACAGTTAATAATAATTATTCTTATGCAATTATTATCATTAATTGGATAAACAATTAATAAAAATTGTTTTCATATATTTCGCCAATAACTTAGTATACCAAAAGAGAGGGGATGGGTAAAAAAATAAAAAAAACTTTGTTTATCAAGTAAACACATTATCTGAGTAAGTTAAACACAACAGCAAAATCAATTAAAACCAGAACATATATTATTTATTCAATAAAAAATTACCAAATAAGGAAAATTTCAATAAGTGGACTTAACCACATTGGCATCTATTTTGTATGCTTTTAAAACTTAATTTACTACAATTTAATTAAGAATATTTAATCAAATATTTCAAAAAAAGTTGCTAAAGTTTGTTTAATATACTAAATATAAAATGTAGTATATTCAAAAAACAAAAGACTTAGAAAAAATCTAGATTTAAGGGTCTAACATAAATTACATATACAGGTATGAGGGCAGGTGGTTACTCAAAATTGTATGAGTACAAAAAAAGAAAGGGGAGTTGAAGACTGAAAAAATCTCTTTAAAAACTTGATTTCTTCTTGCTATCACGAGTTTAAAATATTTGCATAAGAAAATCTTATATTCAAAGAATCTTTATTTTAAATAACAACAATGTAAAAATGTCAATATTTTTTTTTATCTTATTAAACACTATTAAGATTATCAAAAATGACAATAATGTAACAAAGTTTTTGAACTTACTAAAACTTGAAAATAAATCTAAAGATTGTTCATTGGATTTTTTTGAAGGATTCAGGTTAACAAGATACTTTGATAAACTATTTTCGTTTTTATTGGCTAATCCCAAAATCATTGATAAACAACTCCGTAGCATCTTGTTGGCCATAATTTCATCTCTACTTAAACAATTATATGCATATACAGAGGCACAAAACTCCATTATAGTCAAATGAGTGAACTGATAATAAAAGCCCAGATCTGTTTCAATCTTTTCTATAAATCCAAAAAAAACTTTTTCATTATTATCAAAGTCACTAATTAATGTTTGAATTTCTTCTTTGTAAAAAATTACTTTGTTCTCAACAAACAATTTATATGCAATTTTACAAATATTTAAAATAAGTAATTTATTAGAATCGTTTTCCATGATCTGGTAAATCATTACATTGTTTTTGAAGATATGTTTTCGTAAAAAGTATAAAAAAATATTTGCATACAAATCTGTCATTGTTAAGAATGAATTTGCATTTATCTTGTTTGGATCACTAATAATCTTACACATGGAAGATAAATAAAATGGAACAGATGCCATGGCTTTTGCAATCGGAGATGCCTTTAAGATTGCTTTTACAAGTTCCTTTTTTTCCTCCATAACATTATTTTCTACATAATTTTTAATGCCATTTTCATTAAACCCCATTATTTGAATGGTTAACTTATCACTATGCTCAGCATATCATATATGCTGATATTGATCAATTGCATAAACTCTACCAGCAACCACATGTTTGTACTTTCGAACTTCAGCTAAAACAATTGAATAGTTAGAACTCAAACTTGAATTTATTAAATCATTGAAATATTTAAACTCATCTAATCCATCAATTATAAACATTGCAGTTTGATAATCAATATTGAAGTTATTTATCATATCTTTGTAAAAAACACTTAATAATTCATTAATACTAGAAATATGTGGATATTGATTAAGCCTTCTGAATTCCAAATAAAAAACAAATTTAACATTTTTCCAAATTGTATTATTTGACCAATCAAGCAAACATTTTCTAAGCAACCATGTTTTCCCAATACCAGCTATTCCAGATATTAAAATTACAGACTTTTCTTCCATAAATATTTCACTATATGATTTTGGTGTATAACTCATTTGCTTTTCAAAAAAATTCTTTTGTTCAACACTAGCAACAGCATCCATTTGAGCATTCACTGCATCAACAATACATAAATCAACAAATGTATGTATTAAATCAACATTTGCTGGTGCTTTTAATAGTGGTTGAAGTTCACTAATTTTCCCATAGTTTTTAAGATAAAATTGTTTTAGTTCAACAGACAACTTTGATAAATCTAAATAAAAAAAAATAACTTCATTAAAATCATGGCTTTGCTAATCTTCATAATCATGACGATGTTGATCATTGTATTAATATTTTAATAATATTTTAATTTAAACATAATATTTTATTTAAACATAAAATATTTATAATAATTAAGTCACAAAAGCTTTTGAACTTATTCACAAATTAAAGTAACTTAAAAAAAATTCTTTCTAAAAATATTAGTTTAAAAATATTTTAGAAAGACATGGAAAATAGTTTCAAACATTAAATTTATCATAAAAAAGTCATGTCTACATAACTTATATATAACGTCTTTTAATAACTTACACATGCGTTTATGAAAACATTAACTATAATTATACAGTTTTATTTAAAGCCTTTGCGTAAAATAAAAATATTAGAAAAGATCAACGATTAAAAAGATATTTATAATGTAACGCTTTTTTTATTGCATTTAAATTGTTAAAACATCATAATAGCTATGGTTAAGTTGCAAAGAAAAAAAAATAAGTGTGGTTAGTTACAGAGTTCAATTGCACGCCATTCCTGTCCAAGCCATATATATATATATATATATATATATATATATATATATATATAAATATATATATATATATATATATACATATATATATATATATTAAACATAATATTATATATATATATATATATATATATATATATATATATATATATATATATATATATATATATATATATATATATATTAAACATAATATTTTATATATATATATATATATATATATATATATATATATATATATATATATATATATATATATATATATATATATATATATATATATATATATATATATATATATATATATATATATATATATATATATATATATATATATATTATATATATATATATATGTATATATATATATATATATATATATATATATATATATATATATATATATATATATATATATATATATATATATATATATATATATATATATCGCTTCAAAAACCCCAAACTTTCACAAAAAAAAATCTGGCTATAATCTAAAATTTTTTATTGGCTCTCAGAAGAAAATCAGTTGGATTTGTCAAAAAAAATTTGTTGTTTAAGGTGGGCCATGCGGCCCATGGTCTGAATTTTGTAACTCAAATAAATCTGAATTTTGCAACTTTTATAAAACATGTCATGTTGGGTCTAAAACAAAGCAAAACTATAAAAAAACTTTATAATATTCTGGACTCAGACAAAAAAAGTGATGCTAAGATCCAATATTCTCAGAATACTAAATGTTGTATTTTATCCTAAAGGTTTAGATTCAGAGACTGTAAAATCTCTAAGAATGCCTTTATCCAACCCTCAGAATCAAGTAAAAATGAGGTTGGCAATAATTTGCCAAAAAAATTTATACATAGGTTATACCATAAATTTATTATTATCTTTCCCAAGAAAAAGGCAGAACTATTTGCAAAAAGCTTTTCCTCTAATTCATTTTAAATTTAATGACTACACGCATCATTTGTGTGTAAACAAGTTAAATAAACCACTGCAACTGTTACCAAATCACTTATCATCATTACCAGGGTGTTAACCAGGAATAAATTTGATGCAGCACTCTGATAAAATTCAAAACATTTTCTGATCCCTGCCTGAGACTGAAATGCGTTCAGGGTATGCCTAGGGTCCATTTGCTTATATTTTTTGCTCATCTACTTCACTTCTTGCTACGTTGATTGGACGACGCCAAAAATTAAATAAAATACTGTCTGAAACATTTATTGAAAATGAATATGAAATCAATACAAAATTAAAAGTGGTTTCACAACCACATGGCAATCTAAACTCCAATTGTCAAGAAGTACTTTTACAAAACTTTTTCAATAAAATTTAGTTAAGGCTATTGAGCAGGATTGATCTAAAGACTCAAAAATGATGTTCTTTAGATTCACAAAAGAAGTAATAAATAAATTTTGAAAATTATTTAAAAAAGCCATTCTTTTTCATTCAAAGATTCTATAAACATTCATTCTCATTCATTCAAACTTTTTTCAAACAATTTAAAAACTTGAGGCAAAAAAATTATAACATCTAAAGCTCTTGTTTGGGCATAACATGCTAACAAAATCATGCTAATTTAAACCCAGTTGGCACAGGACATAAAAAAACGCCTTTTAAACGTCTTGAACTTTTGAATGTATTGGTCAACTTTTAAATGTTCAAAAGACGTCCTTTTTAAGTCAAGTATCCACTGAAAAATAAAAGAGTTCAAATAATCTGTAAATCGCCTGAGTCATTAATTAAATTTCTAGTACCAGTTTGTAATAATGGTTATAACTTTTTTTGTATTTAACATGTATTTTAGGTGGCCTTTTAAAAATTTTTGAACTAATATTTATATTCTAGAAATAAATATAAATATTAGTTTTATGTCAAGAAATAAATAAATTATTTAGTAGATGCCGATAAGAAAAAAAAGATTATAGTTATTATTATAGTTAGACTGGAATGACTCTAATGCGATTGCTGACATATAATTTTTTTTGTTGACAACTTAACCAGATGTTTTGATGAAAAATCTAAAAAAAAACTAAAAAAAAATATTTCGATACAAAAAGAAATTATATAAGATTTAAAGTAAAATTCAAAAAACTCAAAGTCGAAGCAAAAATTATTTTTTTTTAATTGCGTTTGAAATAAATTAAATACTTATAGTTTGAAAAGCTTTACTAAAGTTATGCAAAATGCTTTTAAATATTACTTTTAGTGACTGTAAATAGATAAAAAATTTTTTATCTAAATTATTAAAAAGTGAAATTATACTTTTGAAAAGGAAAAAATATAATATTTTTAAATTGTTTAAGCATTTTTTCCAAAAAGTTGCAAAAAAGAAACAAAATAATTAAAAAAATAATAATAATATAGTCTTTATGAAATAGTAATTTTTGAGTATTTCATACTCTGAGTAAGTAAGTTAAGTTTTTTAAAAAAAACCAGTTAGACAATTATTTGTAAAAATAAAAACTAAGATATATAGTAATTAAATCATTCCATTGCAATAGAAAGACTTAATTTAACTTATTCATAATTTAAAGTAATTTAAAAAATTGATAGCGTGGTCATTTACAGTTTACTATCACATGCCATTCCTGTTCAAGCTTTTATGAGATGCTAATGAAAAAGTTTACGAATTCAAATACTCCATAGAGAACTTGTTTAATTTTAAATCTCAAGTTTCTTTAAAAAAATTTATTCCAAAGTTGTTTTATGTTTTTAAGTTTTATTGTTAATTATTATTATTTTTTTTTTTGAAAGTTTTAGTTTATTTATGCTACTGCTACTGCCATAAGCTACTGCCATAGTCACAGTGGAGTATGCATACATTAACTGACTTATATAGGTCTAGGCGCATTGTAGTGTAAACGCATCAACTAAGGATTTTGATTTTGGCAGGCATTCATTTATATTAAAGAAAAGTATTTCAATACTTATTCAAACTTAATAATATTTAAATTTATTGAATTTATATTAAAAAATTATTAAATTAAATTAATCTAATATATAAATTAAATTTTTAAATTAAATTACAATGGATTTTTAGGTAAAACAGTCATTAAAAATAATTATATACAAAAACGAAAAAAATTGCGCACAACTGTACGCAAATAATGACAATGTACATATTGCGTACAAATACTGTATTATGTACAAATAAACCTAACTAAATATAGTGTAGAGTAATAGATAAACGATAGGTTTACTGTTTCAATTAATGATGACAAAGTTACATAAAAATAAAAACATTAACTTGTATTTCTTATCTATTTGGATATCCAGAGAAATAAAAATTTGAAGAAATATCTGGAATTCCGAAAAAAAAAATCTTTGTAAGTAAAGGCTAAAGATGGTGTCTCAATAAAAATACTTCTCAAATACATAAATGTTTATTGTAATAACCAAATTTTTTCTTACTAAAAAACCAAATTAAAAGCATTTATAAAATAAAGGAAAAAACTTTCAACAAAAATTACCTGGCTTTGGGTTGTTTAATGTAGTTGCAAAATTGATAAGCAAAGCTATAGAAGCACCAAAAACTGCTAACAAAGCTATGTTTCTTAAAATTGAAGGTTCTGAAAAGTAAAGAAAATAAAAAAAAACTTTTGTATTAAAAATTTTAAAGTTTAATTTAAGATTTCTCAAAAAACTTTGAATATAAAAATTGATTTTTATTTATGCTGTAACTTTATAGCATACATAAAATATATTTATAAATGTTATTAGTTTGACAGATTCAATTTTTTTTTTTTTTAATAAGCTGATGAGACACTCTACACTATTACTTCATTTTGATTTTTTAATGAATTATAAAAATATTTTTTTTGTGTAGTTTGTTTTGATTTTGATAAATTGTATTGTTAAAATCTTAAAAATTTTCTTAAATAATTTGGTTAAAAAATCATTACAATTAAATCAAACCCATTAAAAAAACATTATTGATCATTGTTCATTATGTTCCCCAGAACTGACTTCATTACACTCTACATTTTAATTTAAATTTTTTCAAAATTAAGTTATGATCAGCCTGTGATCATCACAATCACACTGGTTATTCAGTATGATATGTTGCATGTTCTGCTACTTTCTAGGATTTGCTTCCTAAAGGCTAAAAAAAGAGTACTTTCTATTTCAATACTATCTAATATCTATTTTTGGTATTTATTTTTATAGTTAGTATAGTTAGAGAAATCTAAGTTACTGTGTTAGCAAATCTGTAATTTACTATATATGTATGTTTGTGTTTTGTCTGGACCTCTAGAATATTACTCACCTGTACCCACAAAATAATGGCAGGAACAAAATAATAATAATAATAATAAGTAGTAATGCAACAGTAATCTTAAAAATATAATTTTAAAAATGGTAAAACAATAAAATAAAAATAATGTTAAAAAATAAAAATAATTTAAAAATTCAGCAGATATTCCTCTGCAATCCTTGGAATTAGAAAACATAAGTTCGGCAATAAATTACGGATCTCAAACTGTTAATGGTCGGCATTAGGATGGCAAAAAAAAAATTGACACAAAAGGGTTACCATAAAACACAAAAATGACGTTGGGAATTTTTAGCCGACCTCAAACACTTTAGGGTTGGCAATAAGGTCAGCATTGTCAAAAGCTGACACTAATTGATGCAAATAAGGGTTATCTCTGTGTTAACATTGAGGTTATTGATCATATAATGACACAGACACAACTTCAATTTGTTTGTTTTAAATATTTAATGGAGAAAAAATTAAATGATAATTCTCAAATAAATAATATTGTTCCTTGGAACAATATTATTTTATCTCCTTTTTTTAGATTTCCCAAATAAATTCAGAGTTCAGTAGAATTAGCTTTACTTTCATAAAGAAATCATTTTTATGTAAGACTTATCCTATAAGTCCAATATGGTAAAGTAGGGTTAGAAAAAAAAATTATAATACTTTATATATTATAAATTTATGCTAACAATTATTATTTGTTAAATACTGCCATAAATTTATATATTTTCAAACTCTAATTTACTTGCAACAAAATTGCAAGCAACCACTATTTAGTTATGAGTTACTTTAAAATAGAGAATAAGTAAAAATACTAGGAAATGGTTAACTGAAGACATAAAAAGTTGTAGGTTGTATATAAAAGAAAAACATGATGATGGTTAATAGTTATAAGGTTTTTTTGATTTGCAAGGAAAATAAACTAGATTAATAAAACTTTTTGTAGCATGAAAGGACAGATACAGTAAAAGGATGCAACTTGTTGAATAGGAAACAAGCAAGAATGAGTTTTTGTATATCGTAATAGAGATGATAGCTTGTTTGAGCATTGACCATAATTGTATTTGTAGAAAAAAGAAAGAAATGCAACCTTACAACAATGGGAGAGTGGCTCAAGCTTGGAAGATAAAGCAGGTCTTATTACATTTACTATGTGTTTTAGACTTTGCCTGAGGGCAAGAAGGTTGTTATTTATAAATATAGTAATGCCAACAATATTGCAATTTTTTTTGCAGTAAATAAACAAGTTTTTTTGTCTAACAAAAGTTGTGGATTGTAAATCCAGACTTGAAATCCACAAGCCACTGCAATTCTTAGGCTGTGACACAAAAAAGTGAAGACTTTTAGTCAAGAGAAGATTATTAACTTGAGTTGTCAGGAAATAGAGCCACTTTGGATTTTATGAAGATAGTTATTGTAGATAAGAAACACTACAGGAGCAAAGGTAGAACCTTGTGGTACACTTAAAGTTATTTAGAATAAAAATACTTAGAATAAATGGTAGGCCTTCAATAAAAACTTTACTACTACAGTTAGATAAAAATCATTTAAAAACCTCAAAACCTTTACATGATGAAATTAATAAGATAATAAAAGGTATTTGTAGGATAGTCTAAGAGGTCAAAGTGTTTTCTAGAGTTTTGAAAAATTGGAACCGCTAATTTAGCACTTTATAAAAGTTTAGCAATAAATGAAAAAAGTTCTGGAGAACACTTTTTAAAGACTATGATGGAAATCTATTTTAGAGCATCATTATCATCATCAGGCTTTAGCATTCTCATTTTATGTTGTTGATGATAATGATGATTGTGATCATGATGATAATTATTATGATTGATCATCATTATTATGATGATGATGATGATCATCATCATCATACTTCAGCATTCCTTTTTTATGTTGTTGATGATGATGATGATTGTGATCATGATGATAATGATGATGGTCATCATCATTATCATGATGATGATCATCATCATCATCATCATGATAATAATGATGATTATGATAATCATGTTGATCATAATGATGTTTATATATATGCATATATATACAAAATATAACATAAGTTTTAAATAAAAAAAATATATTTTTATTATATTTTAGGATGCATAAATGTTCATGCAACCCCGGTCACAAACCCGGCTCCGGCCCTGGCTATATTCTATCAAACCTGGCCCTGGCCCAATATTAACCCCAGTTGTTTACTATATTCATATACAGCAAGTGATTAATTGCTCTGGCTACAAATATAATAGTTTGTTGCAACTTCTTGACCATTGTTTTTCAGATATTTTAATTACTTGCTAAAAGACATAATTTAATTCAAAGTTGAGGGCAAGTTGTTGTAATGAAGTATTATAAGGATGGTCAAGCAGAAGATTCAATTGTTTGCTACGCCTTTTAAATTTTACTGCTTCAATCATTTATTGAAAAAACTTTTTTTTGTATACTAAGGTGTAAAAGAAAAAAAAAGTTATTAGAAAAAACAACATAAAAAAAACAACATAAAAAGAAACTAAATAATAAAAACTTTAATGTATCATCATGCGGAGACAAGTACTGAAAACTTTGTTTAATAAAAAAACCTTTGCTTGAATTTTTATTTAATATAAAATAAAGTAACAAAAAAAATTTCATTTCATTTTACCTTATTTTATATTAAAATATTTAGTTTTTATTTTGTTAACATTATTATTATAATGTAATAATTGATTTATTTTTGCTTGGAAAAAATTTATACTTCTAGCTCATAGAAATGATTATAATAAATAATTCTGATAAAAAAAAAAAACATGATTTAATATAAAACTGCAAATCCTTAAATTTTTTAACCATAAAATATGAAAAACTTACAATAATATATTATAAACTCACATAAAATAGGTAAGGTGTCACTCATATAGTTAAAAACTAGTCAATGGAGTGACAATTAAAAAAAAAGAAAACAAAAAGAAAGTAAAGAAAGTAAAATAAAACAAAAAGAAAAAAAAGAAAGTAAAATAAAGCACTAATATATAAAGATAATAATGATAATTGCAATAAAAGTAGTATAATAGAAATAATAATAACAATAATAATAATAACAGCAATAATAATAATAGCAATAATAATAATAATAATAATAATAACAGTAATAATAATAATAATAATAATAATAATAATAATAATAATAATAATAATAATAATAATAATAACAATAATAACAATAAGAAGAAGAAGAAGAAGAAGAAGAAGAAGAAGAATAAAAACAATTAAAAAATATGATAACTTTACTAAAAATTATAACTAATGATTAAAAATATGGTTAAAAAAAATTATAGCCAATTTTATAACTATGACAGAAATTATAAAAATAAACATAACATTTGTAAAAATTATGGCAATAACCATAAAACTATTACTACAATGGAATCACTATTACTAACATTATAAGTAATATTAATGAGGCTTCTAAAACAAAGATAAATTAATGATAATAGTAATAATAATAGTAGAGCTAAAAATAGACAGAATAAAATATAGTAATAATAGTTTTATAAATACAGTAATATAAAAAAGAAATAATAATAAAAGATAAAAATTAATTCATAAGAGAACAGGCAAAAAGGACGTCACCATTTTTTACCCAACTGTTAACACCCTCCCCCCTTCCTTTGTCACCGGTTGTCCTTATTCCCTATACCCACCTTGAAAAAGATGTCATAAAATTTTGACCCCCCTCCTTATTTTTAACCCCTAAAAAATTTATTTTATCTTGCAATGATGTTTGAATCTGCTGCTACACCTTTGAAAAACAAAGTTAAAAATATTCTCATGCATTATCTTCTTAAAAATACATGTTTACATAGTTTTCCATGTTGATTAAACTAATATAAAAAATCTATAAAGTGACATCCTTTTCTGACAACCTCCCCCCTTCCATTGTCCTTATTAACTCGACCCTTACCCCGCTTCTTTTTAGATGACGCCCTTTATGGATGGCCCCTCAGATATACTCAAAAAAAAGATTTCTTTTATCTGCCATATATACTTTAAAAGGGTGGTTGAATTTTTCATCTTTTTGTTTGTGAATGAGTGTTTGTGGTTAGTCCATCTTTTCTTCCCTTTCACCTTCTGCTAGGCCAATAAATACTTTTTCTGGAGTGTTAGAGGGGGGGGGGGGGGATACTATACATTTATAAATAACGTTTGATGCTCTGTATTTTCCTAATTTAGGGCAGTTTTCTTTATGTTTTGCAATTGATTTTCTTGTTGTGGCTTTTTATAATTCTTTCGATATTTTTGGTGCAGCCAAAAGAATCGAAAGAATTTTTCAACTGTTTTAGCTACTAGCTTTTCCTAAAGAACTGAGAACCACCATAGCATTACCAACTAGAACTGAGAACCACCATAGCATTACCAACTTGTAGTCAAAAAGCTCAAAAATTTAGATGGAGATTTAGATGCTTCAATGAACAGTTCCATGTCTGCTGCCTCCTCAAGCAGAACCTCAACTCCAGTTAAGTGCAATGCATCTCATAGCCAATTTGAAGAAATTGATTCAGAAGATGATAAAGATCAACTTAATCAGATCTCAAGTGGTTCAAGTCAGAGTTTTGACGATCATGATGATTACACATCACCCTGACTTCAAACAAAAGCAACTTTAAGGTGCAGTTATTTATTCTTTGGAAACATTAAATATCTAATAGTCTTATCCTTTTACCAAAATCTTATAAACACAACTCATTCCAGTATAACTTTTAACAATTAAAATCTTTGTAAGAAAAAGCATGAGATATTTGGAAAAATAATGAGCATGAAGATATTGTTAAAAATAGTACGGTTAACATTTTGTTTTATTTTCAGGCCTTAAACGCATCAAGAAAAATCTCTGTTTGGCTCTTCGTTTCGTCATCATTAATTTTTTTATGTTGGTTCTTCAACTTTTCAAGACATTAACTTTTTTATTTAAGAATTATTATGTTTAACTGTTTGTGTTACTAAAGTTAATTTTCATATATATTTTAAGTTCTTTTGCAGCATTAAAATCAAGAGAAAAAAAAAAAAACGGGCTGAATAAAATAATTTATGAATGTTATTTTTCATAATAGTAAGGCTATCATCAGACAAGTAATATTTTGCGGCCATTTGGAGCTTAGAAATACATAACAAGATAGGTGATGCAAAATCTAAATATGTAAAAAATATTGCAAATAAAAATACAAAAATAATAGTCAGAGAAATCAAAAATAATAGTACGTCAGAGATGAATACAAATATGTTAAAATATGTTAGTTTTTCTACTTTTATGTAAAGTAATACACTACAATAGTTATTATAATTGTTTTTATCAAAACAATACAATAGTTATTGTAATTTTATTTCATTAAAACAATACAATACAATAGTTCTCGAATTCTAATGTATTGTTAGAAAAAAAACAATACAATACTCATTGTAATTGTTTTCCATCATAGCAATACAATACTAAAATCAAAATTTTTTATTGTTTCTGTAATATTACAATACAATATTATTGTATTGTAATGTGTAGTTGTATTTAATTTTTACAATTACAATTACAATAGTCCTAACCCTAAATCTATCGTTGATAGAAATGGGAATTTGCTTTATTATTTGCGGAGTATGGTTGAAATTTATTTGGTTTTTTGAAAGGTTAATAGGAGTTTTTTTTCGAAGTTAAAGGAGTCATCTACGAAGTTGACTGCGGTTAGGTTTGTTTGGATCTCTATTTTAAAACCAATCATTTTTATTATGTTTTTTGTAGGCTATCAATTTGTGATCCAGTTTTTTTACAAAGTAACATCAAACCATTGTAATGATATAGTCCAAGGTCTTCTTTATTTATTATTTTAGATAGTGAGTCAAATATATGTAGGCCCACCAGTTTATAAACTTCTGCACCATCAAAATAACCCACTGTGACATCAAAGCATTTATGTGTTATTATGTACCGTGTTTTGTTCCATGTTTAATGACTCAGATGTTCTTTTCACTAACACTTGCGTGTTTTTTTTGCACAACTTTAAAATACTGAGAGTTAACTGAAAGTTTAATGTTTTGTGTAAATTTTTAATGCAGCCCTTGAACTTGTATACAAAAAAATTTTTATCATAAAGCAAGGAAAACTAAAAAAATAAATGCAATAAAAAAGGGCTAATTTTTAATTAATTAAAACTTTATATAGTTAAAATAAAAGAAATAACATTTGAATATATAAATTAATAAATAAATAAAAAAAAATATATATATATATATATATATATATAGAGCGCTTGCTTTATAAGCAGGAGATATTGGTCCGAAACTAGCCTTGGACATATTTTCGCGTCACGGTAAGGAAGGAGGCGTGAACGTCCTGGTTAAATGCACTTCCACGGTGCTCTGTGACAAGACCGTTAGGTCTTCTTGGGACACCTAAATAACAAAAAAAAATAAAAGTGCAGCTATTTAAGATCTACTGCCTCTTTTATGAT